>JAHTLZ010000237.1:31437875-31454524 GCA_023846285.1 Phrynocephalus versicolor | reverse complement strand
ATTATTATTATTATTATTTTATTATTATTATTATTATTATTATTATTATTATTATTTATTAAAACAAGGTAACTACGGAGGATTTTGTATTACAAATCACTAGTCGAACGCTTCCCAAGCGTTTAGGACTACATGATGCATTGGCGAATTATGCATGCAGATCCCAGTAAGGTGGCTTTTTGCAGCTGACTGATGGTGGCTTTGTCAACTCCAATTTCTTCTAAATACTTGCTTACCTGTTTAGGCTGTCACACCCAGCGTGCCGATTACCACTGGGACCACCTGTACCGGTATATGCCAGAGTCTCTGAAGTTCAATTTTCAGATCATTGTATTGGGTAATTTTTTTCAAGTTGTTCCTTGGTGACTCTATTATCACCTGGTATAGCAACATCAATGATCCACACATTTTTTTCTTCTTCAGAATCGTAATATCCAGGGTATTATGCTCAAAAAACCCTGTCTGTCTATATTTGGAAGTCCCAAAGTAATTTTGCATGCTCATTTTCTTTTTTTTTCATTTAAGTAATTTTATTGGGTTTTTTGGGGAAAAGAAGAGGGGAAGGAAGGGGAAATACATTATAAAAATTCAATTGAGTATATCAAGCCTAAAATAACAATTTAACATATTAACAAATCACCAAATAGTATCACAATACTAATAAGTTTGTTACTTCTTGCCATCTTTTTTTGGAAATCTCTTCGTAGTCTCCCTTTAAAAAACCAGAGAGCTTGTTGATTTCAATACATTCTCTTATCTTTTCGTGGAGGTTTCTCTCTGTTGGCACTTCTGGTTGTTTCCAAAATTTCGCATACAATATCGATATTGCATGCTCATTTTCAATCACTTTTTCAGGCTTATGATCCCACCAGTTATTTGCTATGGGCAGAGGATAGTTGTGACACAAATTCCAGTGGACCATTTGAGCAACTACATTATGACGCTGTTTGTAATCAGTCTGAGCAGTTTTCTTACAACAACTCAATATATGGTTGATAGTTTCATCTGCCTCTTTACAGGGTCTACATGTGGGGTACTCAGATGATTTTTGTATTCTAGCCTTAACTGCATTTGTTTTAATAGCTTGTTCTTGAGCTGCAAAAATCATGGCTTCTGTCTCTTTTTTCAGTGTTCCATTGATGAGCCATAACCAAGTCTTTTCCTCATCTACTTTTCCTTTAATATTTTTTTTTTGAGGAACTGTCCATGTAGTGCTTTATTATGCCAGCTATCAGCTCATATTTGCATCGTTGTTTTCCTGTATTGACCCCCTTTTTATTTACTTTAAATACCACCTTGTTCTTAACCTACAATAATGCTGGCTTTGTACTATTTTTTACATAATCTGCCAACACATGCTTCTCTTCTTCAACTGTCTGCTTCACTTGCAGAAGAACTCTACTACCTAATTTTCTAGGTAAATACAGCCTGTCAACATCACTGCATGGATGTAATGCATAGTGAATGGTCATAAGTTTTCTTGTTTTCCTATCCAGACTATCTAGCTCTATCTGTGTCCAGTTTATAATGCCAGAGGTATACCTGATGACTGGTATGGCCCAGCTATTAATGGCCTTGCTGGTGTCACCATCATTCAGCTTTACTTTTTAGTACTTTTTAAACCCTTTGACTGTATTCTTTACTGACCACATTTTTCACTTGCCCATGCTTGATGTTATCTAATTGCAGTATGCCCAGATATTAATGGGCTTTAAACTGATGATACTTAGTGGCTTATACATTTGGCATTTCAATTCCTTCACTCTCAGTGATTTTTTGTTTGTTTTCTGAGTGCCACTGTGGCACATTTGTTTAGTCCAAACTCAATACTAACATCAGTACTGAAAATTTGGGCTGGGTTGGTCAGTGAGTGTATTCTGGTTTCTGATTTTCCATACAACTTTAAGTCATCCATATACAATAGATGATAAATTTTCCCTGAATTTTTAGCAGTCTGGTAACCTAAATTTGTCTTCTGCAAAATTATTGAGAGTGAAATCAAGCCAATTTTAGACAAAAAATATAGTTTATACATGGAAAAATACTATATTTCTTTTTAATATGATCACAGCCCTAGTGAGTTTACAAAGTCCTTTGGTATTCCTATTTAATTTTTATGTAGCAGATATTCATGTTTTTTTTTCATGGTAATTAGAATATCTTACTTTTCCATTAAAATATTGGAAAAGAAAGCTATTCCCTCTCCCTTTTAGCATGGGGGGGGGAATCGTAGAGTTATGCTATTTTTAAGGGTTTTCATAAATAGCAGTAAGAAGTCTAGTTATTCTTCTGAAAACCTAATCTTTTTTGTGTATACATTTTGTTATATAACTAGAGTTGCCCTTTAGTGAAAGACTCCAAGGGTGGTGTTCAATTTAAAACAAAATCAAACCCTGTGAAGTACATTACAGTTTTGCTCTAAAAGCTTTTGTTCATTTTAAATATCCTTCTTTCATCATAGTGGACTGCAGTAATACGTGAGAAACTTCCTTTGGTAG
Organism: Phrynocephalus versicolor; assembly: GCA_023846285.1. Classification (NCBI taxonomy): domain Eukaryota; kingdom Metazoa; phylum Chordata; class Lepidosauria; order Squamata; family Agamidae; genus Phrynocephalus; species Phrynocephalus versicolor. Next base: position 31,452,026 of record JAHTLZ010000237.1, on the reverse strand, counting down.
CTTGTTTGTTTTGATGCAGAACTCCTTTAAGCTTTTTTTGAAAATATATTTTCAGGTGACTTTTGTAATTTGGGCAATAATCTAAGTGATGTCATGTGTCGTTTTCACTGACTGTGAAGAATTGGTCTTAAACATACAGATGTAATGTGTTTTTTTCTCCCTTCTTTACAGCTCTGCCATTGATTGAGACAGAGAGGCAGAGAATCAATGTCTACACCAACAGATCCTAGTGCAATGCCTCACCCTGGCCCTTCTCCAGGCCCAGGTCCATCTCCAGGACCAATATTGGGGCCCAGCCCAGGACCTGGTCCTTCACCAAGTTCAGTACACAGCATGATGGGACCAAGCCCTGGACCTCCAAGTGTCCCCCATCCAATGCCAACGATGGGGCCGGGGGATTACTCACAAGAAGGCATGCATGCTATGCACAAAGTAAGTCCGTTTTAATCATTTTCATATTTTATGTCCAAAACATATCTGGCAAGACTGAGAACCAGTTACAGTAGTTTAGTATCCTCAGTTATCACTAACAGCTTTGTATTATGCAAATAATTGGGAAGAACTAGGAGCATCATCTGATTTGTACATGGAGTGTTTTAGTGACAGACATATTCTAATTAGGCCGCTTAAGCACCATTTCCATATATATTTGCTTAAGAGTACCTCCAAATAAATGTGGAGAGTGTACTTCTGTGTATGTAGAATAAAACTTGTCTCCTTTTTTAAAAGGGAGCTATTTTATAATGTATAGTTATTAAAGAACTGCTGAAAGTTTTGAAACTCAGGAACAGATGCACTCAGATCCAGACATTAGAAACTGTTCTCCCAGGACTGGTTTGAACACCACACATTTTTGTGTCCAGACCAGGTAAATTTATTATTTATTTATTTTTAAGTTTATATACTGCACCGATTTCCCCAGGGAAATGACTGTCACGCTGTAGGAGCACGCTGTCAAAAACTTTCAACTTTTCTTTTTCATGTTTTCTTTAAATTGCACCACAGATGATTTAGTTTTGCATCTTAACGTGGGTTGCTATATATTTTAGGTTGTGTAATTTTTGCAGGACTGAGGAAGAAAGCTGCCTTAATGTTCCAGGCCTAAGTTACTGGTGGGGGGGGGGGGGAGTCTTGCTAAAGTCACGTTGATTTACTTTCATGTACATTCAGCCATCCAAAATTTTAGCAGAGTTCTGATGTGCTTACTTTGTTTTTACACAAAGTTTTCCTCATGTACTTCAGTGTTAAGAGAATAATCTAGACATACTGCACAGAGGCTTTTGAGATGGAGCAGAGATTGCCTTGCCTCAAAATTTCCGAGGAGGGCATCTCCACACTTGCCGTCACAAGCCACTTGTGATATAAAGTGAGATGTTTTCCTCATTGAGTGGAAAATCATGTCTCGCATTGGAGTTCCTACATATGGAGGAAAGTATTGAATCAAGTTCAATAGATATATAATTATGGTATTAGTGTTTTTGTCTTTGTTTGTATTTATTCAAACTTGTAATCAGCTGTGTAGTTTCCTTTAAGTAATGATGTGAATCAGGGTGGATAAAAATCAATAATTTATTAAAATTAAATTAATTTAAATCATAATTTTTTAAAATGATTTTTATTTAAATCTTCCGAAAACCTTATTTTTAAAATTTAATTTGTGATTTAACTCAATTTGAAATTCATCTTACTTTGAATTAATGCATATGTCACGTAGATTATCCCGGTATTTGGGAAATGGGCATGTTGTAACAGGTGCTTAATGTTACTTGTGATTTTGAGGTTATTTATCTGAGTTACGTCCCTCTTGTTCTTAAAATTTTGATGGAAGACTTTCAAACAGGAATTGTCCTACTGAGCTACTGCTTGACATGATAATGTAGTGTTGCATTGAAAATAGGCAGAGAGAAATTAATCACCTACTTGCAAACTTTTAAAACCACATTTTAGTGCCTTTATATTAAGTGGGATTTTAGGATTACAAATGTGATCCTAAGCTTATTCTCACTCGAATTACTCTATTTTTCCATCTATAAAATGTCCCCATGTATAAAACAACTCCCATTTTTCCAACTTCAAATTACTGTTTCTCTCCTCGGCTTACTTCTGTGTATAAGATGGCCCTCAATTTATGTCTAACAATTTTAGACAAAACTATAGTATTATATATGGAAAAATGCTGCAAGTGGCAGGCTTCAAGAATATTTTTATCTTATGGGATATGTGCTATGCTGTACTGGGAAGTATGGCGGATAACTTTGAAGCTATCAGATTGGAAGGGGAATATCCTAGCAATCGTATAGGGGTCCTTTCGCAACTCCAGATTGGGAATGTGTTGTTTGCTTCCTTTGGCTATTCTTAGTCAGGAGATGCTGGGCATCACATTACCTGCCCCCTGTGTACCCTTTTCAGTGTCCCTTACTGACTCAGGGGGAAGACGTGTTTTATTCCTCAAATATATGTGGCTAGAACTTCAAGACTCTCCTTCCCCACTCCACCAACTGTTCTTCCAGAGAAGGTCACTGCAGCACTTGCTTTGCAAGAGGTGGGAGGAGAGGCAGGATATGATGATAAAAATTTTGGTTTGGCTAAGGCAGTGGTTCCCAAACTTCCTAATGCTAAGACCCTTTAATACAGTTCCTCATGTTGTAGAGACCCCTTGCTGCTTGGAAGTGGCCACAAGCCCCGTTTAGCAGGCCACTGCGGCATGTGCCATAGAGAACTAACCTCTACAGGCACCCTCAGCCAATTGCAGCCTCCAGTGCCATTGATTGGCATCCCCTCCAACCTATCAATCCTCCCTCCTCCAGACCCAAGCTGTTTGTGCCTTTTTCTTCACAGGTTCATGGTGACCCCTGTGAAATGGTCGTTCGACCCCCAAAGGGGTCCCAACCCCCAGGTTGGGAACCACTGGGCTAAGGGCTAGTCAAAGAATGTAGGCTTTAGTTTATTGAGAATTAAACATTGCATTGCACACACTTTTAATTTTCTGAAGAAAAATGATTATAGAGGAAGGTGGACAGTCATGCCCATTGTTCCTTGGAACACAAACAATGGGATTACATTTGCTACCCATGCAGATTACCTAGCCATTTTGTTCCTGCTGTAATGTGGCAATAGATCTCCACAGTGCTCTTGAGTAGGGGATATGGTTCCAATGAAATTGTTTCAGAGGTTCATAATAACGGTTGTAATTCAGGGATTTAAACATAATTCAAGGCTTTTTAAAAAATTACCCGTGTTATTATATATTTTAATGTTACACATTTGTATCCTGCCTGTTTGTCTTATCTAAAGCATCAGAAGTAGCAACAAGATTATGACTATGACAATCCCTCTAAGTGACTTAGCACTAGATAAGCTGTTGGGGCCAATCAAACTCGATCCAGCATAATGAATCAAACATTGAAAGTTGTAACCAGTCAGTGGTAGGATCTGAAGTTTCCTTTACGAGACGCTCCTGCCAGTGGAAGAATAGGAGATGACCTCCTCCTGGAAATTAGTTTCACAAGACTGAGAGGCCCTCTGGATAGTGTGGGGTGGCTGGAAGTAAAAGCAGAAATCAGCAGCTATGTTTTCTGTCAGTATCATTGTTGGCTAGATCTCAGACCTGTTTATGAAGAGGAACCCTTCTGTTCATGGAAACATACTTAAGATCCTTGCTTTTATGATTACACTAAGAAAAATATAAGTACAGTAATCAGAATTTACCTTCTGCTTAGTAATGTCTATAGTCCTGTTAGTCTTAAAAATATAGACTTTTGTTTTGGTTTTGGTTTGTCCTGGAATTTTTGTGGGTTTAGGAAGATGATGTTAAATGTTGAGTTTAATATGTGCTGCCTCTTTCTACGTTGCTGCATATGAGCTATCTGAGGAGTCTTATTTTGAAATTGGTGGCTGAAATCTTATTCTTTAGCTTAGTAAATCATAGCTGGAATCAGCGGAACTTAGGAAGATACTGACATACCACATCTCCACTGATTCACTGGTTCTAATCTAGCTGCAATTTACTATGCTACACAACGGGATTTCAGCTACTGAGACTTAAATCATAATGCTCTTGAAGCTCTTGTTGTGGAAATTAATGACCTTGATTTTGGATGAATTATATCCTATATGTGAAGTCCAGAAACTTTTATACTTCTGAATATTTCAGTCACTTCTTCGAAGGCTTCACACCCTCATTCTGTTGGCCTTTGGGTATACAGTGGACCCTTGTATAACAAACAGTTTGTGTAACATAAAATCTGTACAACATACAAAATTCCGGAGATAGGGGAAATTTGCTTAACAGAATCGCCTATGGGGCGAATCCATACAACATAAAAATGGTCGCGATTAGTGATTACTCTGTTTTCAATGCATTCCTATGGGAAATATGTATAAAGGAAATTTTGCTTAACATAATTCCTTTATACAAGGTACCACTGTATTAGATCACATCCTTCTGCCAACCTGGTTAGCTGATGACTGCGGTGACTAGAGGTGATGAATATCTGGAGGGCTCCAGGTTAGGGAAAAGTGCTTCCCATTCAGTGATCTCAGAAATGGGTTTTGGATTCAATTCCTTAGGGAGAGAGACAGATTCTCCTTAGAGAGCAGAAGCCTGTTGCAATTTATAAAACAACGGAATGTGTTTAGTGAGGGCTACTTTCATATATGAAGACAGCCTGTCTTTAGTTGTGGAAGAAAAACCTCAACCTGAAACTTAAGTGGGCAAGAGACAGCTTTATTTTCCATTTCTAAGAATAGACGTGTGGCCGAAGAAATGCTTAAGCTTTGATATACAGTATCACAGCGTTTTTAGTTATCATTGTTACAATGTATCCTGTAATACTGAGAGAAGACGTTATATGACCACTTGCTTCTCCTTTCTTACTTTTTTGCCATTTTGATAATGTTTTATTAGCTCTTCTCCTCAGCCTTGCTGATGGTGATTAGAGGAGGCTGTCAGAATAATGTTATGGGTTAACTGATCTGCATTAATTTCCTTTATTTAGCCTTGAAGGGTGCTTTTTTAAAAAATTGACTCCCCGCCCCCTTCAGTTTGTAACTGATTTTCTAACTGCCAAGGAACATTCCTAACCTTTGAGTGGCAGTAGTAAAACATGAGGAGAAAACCCCTTCCCTTGCACCAGTTACTCTATAGTAACACGCTTTATCCCTTGAAGATAAAGCCATTTCTCTCTGGCAGAGGTTGGCGCTTCAACCAAAATTAGACAGTTGGTCTTGTAACTCGGAAACACCTGGGCCTGGATTCCCTTGGTATCCTCTCCATTTTAACCATATAAACTGCTCTTCTGCCTCAAGATTTCCCTCTGTTGTTTTCAAAATAGTTCTCTGGCTGCCTCAGTCTGTCGGTCGGAAGCAGTAACATAATTTGTTCCTATTTCTGAATCTCTCGCTCGGCAGCTTTCAGAGTGTGGGTGGATGTGGATGTGGGTTAAAGGCATGCCCTGGCCTTCAAAGGAAAGGAACAGAGAATGTCCACCTACGGCCCCGTTTGGGTAGTTTCAAAATGTAGCGCCGTATCCAGGAAAACTTTTAGCAAAGCCAACCCATGCTTGTCCTGTGCGCTTCCCCCCAGCTCCCTCACCCCGAATCTGGATTCACTTCTATGAGTTGCTTAGTAGGCTTCTAATTTTCCTCACAGCTTGCCTCTCTTTTACCCTCCTCTGTTTTTCTGCCTCCTCCCTTTTTCTCTGGCTGGACATTTGGTACTTAATGCGTACATGCGGGGACCTAAAGGTTATTGATGGTGTAAGCTGGGCTGATAGAGGTTCCTAAGAGAAATGCTGAGTGATCCGGCTTTGTATGTGTGGCCGCGAAGTGGGAGAGGGAGAAGGGGGGGTGCATGCTGTCTCCCCCCCCCCCCGAGCAGTAACCAAATGTTCCTCTTTCCTTAAATAGCAAGTCCCCAGTGCTCCACACTTGCAGTGGGCAAGGGTAGTAAATATTTTTATTTCATCCTATGCTGGTGGTTTTGGGTTCAAAACATCCCATGTTTGTAATTGGAAGGGCTTTCTTTCTACACACACCCCACCCCAATTGCTGCTCCCTGGATACTGGGTGGATGTCATTTTGTCCTCCTATGGCAGTCTCTCGTCTCCTGTTGTCTCCTTCCAGTTTTTATCTTATTATTCAGATACTTCCTCCTCCTGTCTTCCTTCACCCTTGTGAGTTGAGTGAAACACAGCCCTTGCTTTCCTAACCAACACTGTGGGGTTTTTTTTTTTTTTTGTGTTGTTGGGGAAGGGAATTTATTTATTTATTTATTTTTATATTTATATACCGTGCCGATTTTCCAAGAGGGAAGTCTGGGCGGTTTATATAAAAGACACAAGAAATCTAAAATAATAATAATGATAAATAAAATAATAATGATGAGAAAATTAAAATGGGGGGGGATATTTGAATGTATTTGAATGTGCTCTGAGGATTTGCTTACTGTCAGTCCTTCTCTTTTATAGCAAGGCTTAAGTCCCTGCAGTAGAATATTCACATTGTGAGGGGAAAATGTATTTGGGATTTTCTGTTGAAGCCGCTATCGCTTATAGGTGAAGACTGGACTGGGATAACAGTAGTCCCTTCCATTTTGTCCCGCTAGCATTTGTTTCCAGGTCCTCTTAGTCTTGATGGTTTTTGCCTTTTGCTTGATTGATGCCGAAATGTAGAAATTTATTGTTCTCTGCACTCTTGTCAAAACATATAGCAAGAGTGCTGTATAAAAGAAACAAAAGTGTCAAGGAAGTGGCTTTTTAAATAACTTGAGTTACATTAAAGAGGGGGGAAATCTGGCATTTTTGACTAAATGCATAAAGGATTTGATTTCAGAAAAAAACTGGTGCCATGTCATGTTACACTTGGTATTGTTTACTTGGTTGACTTGATGCTGTTAATGCCACTTGAATCTTTTGCTCAGTGTTAAAGACATGCCATTTGGACTTTCAGTTGATACTGTTTTACATAGTTATGAACATCAAGGTACTGGAAAAAATTAAAGGGGAAAGGAGGAGAAAAACAGGGCAAACTGTTGCGCTACTTTAAAGACTAATGTTTATTTCTCTGTAAGCTTTTGCGGATCAAAACCTACTTCTCCAGACAGAATGAGTGCAAATACTATATTATCTTATTTTAATATGTATCCCTATGACAGTAAGCTTCATGATCAGGGAAGGATATGTGTAATAGGCCAAGTAACAATGATTCATTAAAACATAAATGTTACACATTAACCTGTTAATTGCTTTAGTTTGCAGGACATAGATATGTAGTATGTCCCTCAGGACTATTGTGCTGGTGGTCTCGAAACTAGACTATTGCAACACACTCTACATGGGGTTGCCCTTTACTCTCCTTCGGCGACTGCAGCGGGTTCAAAATGCGGCGGCCAGACTGGTGGCGGGTGTGCGTCGGTTCGACCACATCACCCCAGTCCTGGCTCGCCTGCATTGGCTGCCCGTTGCGTCCCGAATCAGATTCAAGGTCTTGGTTTTGACTTACAAAACCCTCCATAACCTAGGACCTGATTACCTGGCAGAGCGGATCGACCAGCAATCAACATCGGCCTGACTGAATAGGTTGTCGCGGGTGCACATGCTGTGGGTGGCCACGCCCAGGGAGGCTCGGAGAACACCCACCCATATCTGAGCCTTCTCTGTGCCTGGCCCCACTATGTGGAACCATCTTCCCACAGAAGTGCACCTAACAGAGTCCCTGCCAGCCTTCTGGAAGGCATTAAAAACTCTCCTTTTCCGGGAGGCGTTTGGTGACTAACTTGTCCCCCCCCCCCGGCCATCTGCTATTTTTTCCGTTGTTTAGTTTGTTACTTGTTTTAAATTGTTTAAATTGTTTAATTTAATTGTTGCTATTACTGTATTGTCTTGTTGTAAACCGCCCAGAGTTCCTTCGGGAAGACGGGCGGTATATAAGCCAAATAAATAAATAAATAAATAAATAAATAAATAAATAAATAAATAAATAAATAAATAAATAAATAGTAAACTGTATGCCAGGCTGTCATAGAAATTGTGAGAGTTGTTCATGGGGCAGCAGTCAGAGCCTGTCATTTTCGCTTGCCATATTCTGAACATTTGCCTAGAAGCAACTCTCAACATTTATGGAACAGAGAGGTCTGTCTGGCATACCAGGTAGTGAGTGGCGTTTGGGCCAGATGACAGAGGTTGGCAGATCAATAAATTAATAAATAAAATTATCGCTAAGATCCAGTAATTAAAAGCTCAGTAGCCTCATTGTGTCAGTGAACCATTGGCTGAAGTCACGACTTGAGTGGGGCCACTGAATCAATGGAATTTATATAGGTATTGGCTTTTGAAAGCCCTACTGATTCATTAGGCCTACCGTAGAGACAACATTGTATTGGAACACACCACTTGTCTACTATCAATAGCCTCAACTATCCATGAAGCCTACTGCTATGCACATACTCATACTAGGATGCTGTCAAGCAAATTCTAACTTACGCTGACATTTACTAGGGTTCTCTAGCTAGAGATTACTCAAAAATGGTTTGCCATTCCCTTCTTTTGGGAGAGCTTTACCATTTTTCCAAGATAATAAAGGCTGGCTGGCTGTACTCTCTTGGGCACACAGAGAAAATCAAACTCCCAGCCTCTGGCTCCATAGAAGGATACTAAATCCACGGGGATTTGTATAATAACAAATCGGGAGGATAGTTGAATTCCTTGCATTTGAAGAAGGGTTTGATCCATGGAAACTCACATTGAATTAATCCCGTTTGTTTATAAAGTGCCACAGTATTTTCCCCTCTTATCTCCTCCCCTCCCCCTTTTCTCTATACTGAAACAGACTTACATGGCTATTTTGGAAAATATTGATATTGACATCTGTCACTTGATTGATAAGTATGATTATGTTTCATATGCACATGTATGTTTTAGATTTTGTGATTTTTCACAAGTGCCCAAGGGAGGGGGGTGTAGACGAAAACTGTAAAGCACTGAAATATAATTCATTACCTCTTCACTTTTACAGCCCATTGATGGTTTGCATGAAAAAGGAATGGTTGAAGACTTGCATGGCAGCTCTATGAAGAATGCAAGTATGCGACCTCCTCACCCTGGTATGGGACCACCTCAGAGCCCAATGGATCAACACAGCCAAGGTTTGTATCGCATATGCTTTTGACAAATTTTAGATAATTTTTAGGATCTGTGGAACTACAAACCAGTTTTGACAGAAAACATCAAAACTTCCATGGTAAAACTGTTGTGCTTTTTTATTTTAAAGTCTTTAGTGGCATATGTGAATTCATTTCTGGAAAGTAGCTGCGTATTAGAGACCAAGGCAGAAAATGCAAATCTAAGATGCTTTTATTTGCTTTGCTGTTTTCCAAAAACTCTTAGTGTTGAAGGTCCAAAACCATGGCATAGAGAAAGCAGTTAGTAGGAGGGCATGTGTTTTGCATGCTGAAAACCTTGTGACTGGCCTGCAGCTTCTCCAGATCAAAAAGAAACAACTGCCAATCACTATACACAAGGGTTTAAAGGAGCTGTGACAGTCCAGATGCTGCTGAGTTTTAGTTTCCATCACTTGCAGGCATTGGACAATTGTGGTAGGTAGTGGAAGCAGCATCTGAAGGCTCATAGGTTACCAGCTCATTGTGTAGATAATACAACTGGCCTTTTTAAACCATTGGCGTGATTCGACATAATGAAGATTCCTATATTTCTTTCCTTGGTCAAACAGTTGGTCTAGTTTATTATTGTTTTGATTGGAGGTAGCTCTTCTGGCCTTCAGGCAGAGACCTTTCCCAGCTGTCTTTAAATAGTTTTAAATTAGGGCTGACGTGACTTGAACTAGGGTGGGGAGTATGGGTTCGTATACTTACTGTCTCTGTGTGTCAAGTATGATTTCACATACAGTGTCATCTTACAGCTGCATTTGTATTTAATGTTCTGAACTCTGCCTTTGATGGACAATATATTACTGATGACCACAAGGCTATTTGGAGGGAACAGATTGGCCAAATACTTTAGCACAAAAACGTCAGTGAGTTCCAAATAATTTTACTTCCTTAAGTACTACATCACAGGGTCATGGTGATTCAGTATTTAGCTATTTTAATATTTCATATTGGCTCTTACCTGATCAAGCATTCATTGTTCCATATTTATAATATGGGAATCAAGTAGCAGCCTTGTAGATTCCAAGGTGAAGGTGAGGAATAGGAAGAGGATGTAAGACATTTTCAAGAAGACAATGGCATAATCAATCAGTAAGATTGAAGATTTGAAATCTCCAAGTATTGGAGCATTGAATCATCCTGACTCTTGTAATGCAGTACTGCAAGAAATTTGAATGGTGAGTTTTGTAAGTCAGTTCTTCAAACACATCATTGGAACTCAGGCCTAATGAACTGGAAGCTTTCAAAAATAAAAATTCCTGGTTTTGCTGCATGCCTAGCTTTCTGAAAACAGGGATGAGAGTGTTAATGGGACAGGCCACAGTACTTGGCTGTGGGCTTTGTTTGTCTTGGTGGATCAGAAGCTGAGAATTTCATTTGCATTCTGTAAAAGAACACTGTTGAGGACCGAGAAATGTTTGCAGGACCAAATATTAGCTAAAGTCTATGCAGCCTGTGTGGATTTAAGGATTATATCCACACTGTGTGCTAGATATATTATTCTTCAGCAGTTCCTATCTTGGGTCTTTATGTTAATTATGCTACCTGCCTGCTAGGAGCAGCCTTGTTGCCTTCCTTTGGCAAGCACCACTGCAGTAGTTTGTTTTTAGATGCTTATGGAAGACTGGGAAGGCTTTAGAAAGGTCAGGTGCACCTGTAGCAACATATGCTGTATAGTTAAGCCCCTATTTTCAGCCCTTATGTTTAGCTGAAAAAACCACCCTCGGCTTATATTCGAGTGAATATGGTAGCCAGCTTGGGGAAGGCAGCGGAGGGCTGGTCTTGCCCATTCCGCTGCCTCCTAAGCGCTCGGCCGGCTTGGCCAGCCAAGCGCTCGGGAGGCAGCGGAATGGGCAGCACTAGCCCTCTGCTGCCTTCCCCAAGCCGGCTACCATATTCACCCTTGTTCCCCTCTTATGCTCTTCTGGTGAGCCAGCCTGCTGGCGGAATGGAATGGAGGGAGAGCCCGAGGACAGGACGGAGGTGCGAAGGAATGCTACAAACACACAGCCTCGCCACCGCCACCGCCACCACAGCCTTAGCCCCTCCTCCTCCTCCCTACAAAAGGCCACACCGAACTAGACCAGTGGCAGGCTTACCTCGCCCAGGGACTTTGAGAGAGAGAGGAGCGACAGCAGCAGCAGCAACAGCAGCCTGTAGGCAGCCCTGCGTCTTGTTGTTTGCCTAAGAGAGGCACGTGCGCAGCAGGAGAGAAAAATAAGGGGAGCGCCACTTGCACAAGTCACTGCTGTTGTCGCTGCCACCTTGGTTCGAGCTTCCCTCGCATTGGAGTTGCGGAGGAAAAAGTTTCCTGACATCACACCCCAGGCCGGCTTCTTCTCCGCATCGTTTCCCCACCCTTCAGCTTCTGGAAGCTGAGAGAGAGGGAGAGTCGCGGAGCTCCTGTGTCTCACCGGCGCACCAAGCCTCCGGGAGCCCTAAGCCACGTTGGGCCCCAGGCCACGCATTGGCTGGGAGGAGGTGTCTCCCTCTAATGCTGCAGGGGGAGGGGGATGCTGGCACGCAAGGCCTCCATGGAGAAGGAGATAAGTGGTGCCTATTGTCCTCACGCCGCTCGGGGGTAGATTTTGGCGAGTGTCTGGGGGCTGAAGGCTAGGCAGCAAAAGGCGGCCTGGCGTGACCAAGTGCCTCTTGCATTGCCATATGGCCCACAGCTGTTCCTCCTCCCTTTCCCAAGTCAGTAGAAAGCAAAGGAAACTTGGGCTCTGTGATTACTGTGATTGCTTCTCTCTCTCCCGAGTGCTCTGCCAGCTTGACTGCACAAACCCGGTGTCAGGTGAAAAATATAAGCCGACCCGAATATACCTCTTTGACTTACACTCGAGTCAATAAGTTTAACTAGTTTTTAGTGGTAAAAAACTGCCCTCAGCTTATATTCGGGTCAGCTTATATTCGAGTATATACAGAATCTCTGGCAGTTTTTAAAAACAAATCAGTACTAACAGAAGCACATCATTCAAAGCTGTGTCTCTAAGGAATATACAGTTGGAATCAAGCACTTGCAGTACTCTTAGTTTTTCGGTATTTACATAAGGCTTACAGCCAATGTTCTTTAGTTTAAACAATTGTCCAACATTCCAAAGCTGCACAGGACAGAATGAGCTGATTTTTTCACAATATGGCAGTGAATAGTCTAGGGATAGGTACTAATTATTTATTTATTTTTATATTTCTATATTGCGACCAATTTCCCCCATGGGAACTCTGGGCAGTTTACATAGAAAACAACACATAGGCATTTAAAGCCAGCACAAGAAATAAAAGATCAAACCATTAATGCAATAAAGAAAAACAAATAACCTGGCAAGAGACACAAAAACAAATAATGATAAAGACAACATCAAATCACAGGGAAACACAAGACAAACATTAGCGATCACCGAATGCTTCTTTAAAAAGCCAAGTTTTTACCACTTTTTAAAAGGCTACTAAAGATGGAGCTTGGCAAATCTTGCTATGCAATTTGTTCCATGTAGCCAGGCTAGCCACTGAGAAGGTCCAATTGCATATGGCAACCTTACGGGCCTCTCTAGGAGTGGCCACCCAGAACATGAATGCCATTGAAGCTCTAGTGGGCCAGGCCAGCACTGACGTTTGGGAGATGTTCTCTGCCAGATAGTCAGGTCCCAAGCCATGGAGGGTTTTGTAAACCAAAACCAGCACCATGAACCTTGTTCGGGAGGCAACAGGCAGCCAGTGCAAGTGGGCCAGAATTGGGTTGATGAGGTCAAATCTGCTCACACCAACCACCAATCCGGCCACCACATTCTGCACCCGTTGCAATCGCCGGACAAGGGTCAAGAGACGCCCCATGTAAAGACTGTTACAATAATCTATCCTTGATATGAGCAATATCTGCACAACTGTCCTCAGGGAGTCGCCATCAAGGTACGAGCGAATCTGGGTGATAAGGGTAAGCTGGTAAAAGGCTGACAGAGACACGGCTGCCACCTGGGACTCCAGGGACAGCTCCGGATCCAAGACAACGCCAAGACTCCTAATTCTTTTAACCAGCTGGAGGTGAGTCCCACCCAGACTGGGAAGAGGGCCACTGTACCCATCCCCCGCCCCCCAGCAGAACAAAACCTCAGTCTTTTCAGGATTGAGTTTGAGCCTGTTAGTCCTGGTTCACTCCAGAACCACAGCCAGGCAGCAATCAAGGGTCTGGACGGGCTCCATTGCAGAAGTGGAAAAGGAGAGATAGATCTGCATGTCACCAGCATACAGATGACAGCAAGCTCCATATCTCTGAGTGACCTCAGCCAGCGGCCTCATGTAGATGTTAAAGAGAATGTGGGAGATTGCTGACCCCTGAGGCACTCCACAAGAGAGTGTCCAGGGGGATGATAATTCTCCTCCTAGGCTCACTTGCTGGGCTTGGCCCTTGAGGAAGGAGTGGAGCCAGCCCAAGGCTAGCCCCCCAATCCCTACCTCAGAGAGCCTACCCAGGAGGATACTGTGGTCGATGGTATCAAAGGTCGCAGACAAATTGAGAAGGACCAACAAGGTAGAGCAACCCCTGTCAGCCCCCTCCATGACACGGCCTGAACTCGGACTGGAAGGGATCCAGGACGTTGTTCTCGTGCAGAAACAATTGGAGCCGCACAGTGTCAACTCGCTCCACCACCTCGTCTAGGAAAGGAACATTGGCTATAGGGTGATAATTAGACATATCGTCCAAAGCCAAGCCTGTCTTTTAAGAATGAGCTTAACCACTGTCTCCTTCAGCCAACAGGGAAAAATCATAGGGCCAAACTCAACAAATTGAGGAGACCAAGGGGGCGCAGCACTGGTCACACTCAGGGTCAGATGCCCTGAATTTTAGACTCCACATGACCCCATTTTTCAAAAGCAAACTTGAATTGCATATACAAATTTAGGTCATATATTTTCATACTTATGATGCAGTACTGCTTTCTTTAGATAGATAGATAGATAGATAGATAGATAGATAGATAGATAGATAG
>JAHTLZ010000237.1:31424614-31437865 GCA_023846285.1 Phrynocephalus versicolor | reverse complement strand
TAGATAGATAGATAGATAGATAGATAGATAGATAGATAGATAGATAGATAGATAGATAGATAGATAGATAGATAGATAGATAGATAGATGAAATAGTTGTGGAGTGATTTCAGTTAAATTGGGTTAGTTGTGTTCATCCATGTAATATACAAAGCCTCAGATGAGCAAACAATGGTACACTAGACCTGCAATCAGTGATCTGTTGCCCTCCAGATCTTTTGAGTTAAAGTTTCTGTCTGCCCGTAACCAGTGCGAGTATTGGGCAATGATAGGAGTTGATGAAGGTGGTTGTCCCAAACCTGTGGAAGGCATCAAGTTGGCAGTCCTGGGCTCAGATATGTTCTGACCTAACACACAATGTTCGACACACAGTCACATATTGCAGAGAATTTACCCAAGACTTTGTACTGATTTGTTTACAGCTGCTTCGAGTAAATGCTGAAGCAATCTTACGGGTGCAACATTAAAGCAATAATTATAGCAGACAGTAGTTAGTGTAATGTGGCCTAAGTAATGCATTTTGAGGTAGTAAGTGATAAGTGGTCTGCTTTCTCCTTTTAATTTTTCCCCTTATCCTTTTAATTTTGCAGTTGGTTAGAAAGAAGCTGTGTTACCCACCTCCCTAAATCAACAAATAGCTTCTTTACAAAGAAACTGCTTCCTCTGTTCTCACCCTAAATTTGTACTAATAGTTCACCAATCTCCAGTCCTCTCCCTTCTTCTTCCCCTCCAATGCCATATAACAGTATTTTCCTGGCAATGATTTTCTGGAAAGAGCAGGTTGCAGAGGGTAGATAGTGAGAAGTCTCTGAGTAGTCTGATGGAAATATAATTGAAGCTACTGTAGCCTGTTGTGCCGCTATGCAGAGCCTCCCGTGCTGAAGAAGGCCTGTTCTACTCACACATTGCTGGGTTCAACAGACAGTAATTGTGTTTGGAGGTAGCGTGTGGGATACCAGTGATTGGGACACAATTGTTATAGGAAATCGCATTTTGCTCACATCAGTGTTCAGAACTCGAGAGTCCTAATACCTGTGTTGAAATTGAAGTTAGTGTCACGGGCTCCTTGCATTTAATACTTTTAAATGACATTATTAATTATGGCAAATGGAAGCAATGCAGGAACTCTGCTTCATTTTTTTTTTTTTTTGCACATGCAGTTCTTATAGTTTCCCCGTACACTGTACTACAGGATTAAGAGATATCTGTATTCATCTTGCCCTTAATGGTGTCCAGAGGAAAACTCTTCTGGAAACTAGATCTGCAGCTCCCTTGCTGATAAATTGCTGCTATTTTTAGAAACTTGCCCTTTATGTTTTTTGAAACAAAAGATAATTACTCGAATAGGTTTGAGAAGGGTTTACCTTTGCTCTTTTGGCCTAAATAGTGTTTCTTGTCAGCTTGACAGCTCAGGAGACAGTGCTTCTCAGATGAGGATAGCTACTTATCTATTGTTATGGCTAGTCAAGTCTGCTAAGGCAGCTGTTTTGGAAGATGTTGTCCTTTATGGCTTATGAGTGGTGGTTGGATTACATCTGTGTTACAGTGGGTCATTTCTCTAAAAGTACTGAAGCCTTTTATCAAAATCTTTGTTTTCCTTTATGATATTCTATTACTTGTTTGGGTAGGTTTTTGGTGAGTTGCACTCTGTGTAGGGTTCTTCATTGTGACTGGTCTTTTGTGAGATCTACCGTTTTGTCTTTGTACAAGGTCAGAATGTTAGCTTTCTTATTTTGCCCTGTCTATAACCTCAGAAGAACTCCTAAACTTGTGGTACATCTTCCACATGGGGATAGGTGGCCTACTGTGGTCTTAGTCCGACACTGTTGCACACTAATTTTCCATGACAAAGCTGGAATGCTTCAGTATTCATATGCTTCCTAATATATTCTGATTACTGAACAAATGCTGGCCATGTGAAAAACATATATCCCTATTAGGTAAGACAGAGTTGCTTCCTAGTAACTAGTTAAAATTTGGGACTGAATAAGGTGAAAGGATAAAATGGATAGTGAAAAGGTTTACTCATGTCTAGAAGTTAAAATAAGTGAGAAAGATACATCTTCTCGCAATATTATATAAAATGTATTTTAAAAATCTGTAATGTCTGGATAACAATTTATGATTTGTTGATTTATTTAGTTCTTGTATTAATATGCCTCTAATAAAGTATTTATTCCATACATTTTTATGGAATGCTAAATGCAAATTATTAAAGTGAATAAGTAGATGTGGAACTGAGGTATTTATTGTCATGGAGAGATGAAAAAACAATAAACAATATTGGGTTAATAATACAAGACTCCTAGGCCTTGGTTATAAAACTGAAGAATCAAGATTGTTAATCCAATATTGTGCTGCAGCCTTTATCCACTTGTAAGGATGATGTTTTTAACATAGTACATGTACTTCAAGAGCATTAAAAAGTCTTAAGAGTTAAAGTTACTTAGAATTTCCACGTTTTTAAGGTGGTCGTGCTCTCAGTTTTAGACATCTAAATACTGTGTTTTATGTTATCAGCATAATATTTATATCTTACATTCAATCTTTCAAGGATAAACAGTCATATACACATTGGATGCATTCACATGACTTGACCACTCAAGGATCTATGGGAACTCTGGCTGAGCAGTGTGCTAGCGCATACTTTTTAGACATAACTATATCCAGCAATAGTAGCCAACCAAATTATGGAGGTTTACTCCATAGCTGGCTCCCTGTGTTATCCCCTCCTCTGATTTGTTCCTTCCAAATAAACCTTGGAAATACCTGAGAGTTTCTTCATATAAAGTCCAATACTAGATTTTTTGCACATTCAACTAGTGCAAGAAGTTCATGAGAATGAAGCTACCCTGTTTCCCTGAAAATAAGACCTCCCCCAAAAATAAGCCCTAGCAGGATTTCTATGTGTTTGTTAAATATAAGCCCTACCCTGATAATAAAACCTAGTGATGGGCGTGGCTATGGTTGTGTGCAGGGCTGACATTCAAGCATATTATACTTAACAAAAGTAAGACATCCCCTGAAAATAAGCCCTAGTGTGTTTTCTTGAGAAAAAATAAATATAAAACAGTGTCTTATTTTCGGGAAAACACGGTAGTTTCCAGCAGCATATGAAAATAAACACATGTATGTGTGTTGTGTCGTTACAGTTGTGACCGACTCTACGTGACTTCATGTCCATGGAGTTTTCTTGGCAGGAGTACTGGAGTGGCTTGCCAGTTCCTACTCCAGGTGCCTACAGCTCCTGGTATATCTTGTTGTTAAAGCCTGTTGGTTAACATTAGCCAGTTTCAATATATTTATGTCCATATTTTTATTTTTATTTCCTCCACATAAAAAAAATCAATTTGTGGTTAAACTGAGTTGTACAGGTCATAGGTCTCATTAAAGTTGGAAAAAGGTCTGAAATGATTTATCTTTGTCTCATTTATTGACATCATAGACACTTGCCATTTTAACAGAGGTGTGTAAACTTTTTAATCCACCGTAGAACAGTTTTGCCCAGCTCCCATTTTCAGTGATGTTATGTCATTCAATATTTTTGCTGTTTCAGTTTTGATTTTTTAAAAGTTCTCCTTTGAAGTGAGATTTACAAACAAGTGTTTCAGTTCACCATAGTCAGCCTCACATTTCCATTCCCTTGCGAATTTCCTTTTCCCTATTCTGTTGGCACAACTATCAAGCTGCATAATAAAAACCATCTATACACAGCTTTAAATATATATGCTGCAACACTCGAAAGTCTTCAGTGATAATTTCTTAACATGTCTAGCAGTGAGTGTGTATCTCTGGCCTTCTTGCATTGGACTTTCATTGTCCAGTGAGTTTTGCAAGTGTGAACCCTCTAGTATGAACGTATTATAGATGAATGTTTAAAATGTGGAATATCTGTGTATTAGAGTGGGTGTCTATATCTGTTAGAACCCAATACAGCTTAAAAACAAGCCTTTTTTGTTTTAAATATTTTAAAAATTATTTTTATTGTGGGTTTCTTTTTTCTAAGCCATATTCCAATGATCTGTTTTTGAAAGCTAGGATATAAATACATAAATCATTTTCTTATCTGAATGTGAACTGTCTAAACACAGCTACCTTTCAGGTTCAAATGATGGAGGAAAAATGCTAGATCAATTAAGAACTCTCTATTTGTTTGTGATTTGTACTAGTGATCATTCTAGGGGTTAGCTTTGGCGGGGGGAAGGAGTTTGAATGAAGAGCTGAAATTCTAGTTCAAGGGGAAAACCCCCTCCCCTAAATAAGCAAAGTATGTTAGAACAACAAGTCTGTGGGAGAATATGCTTCAGTATTGCATGTTAGAGCTAATAGTTGCCTAGTAGAAGCTACTACTTAACCTTTTATTTTGTGTTGTAGGCTACATGTCTCCTCACCCATCGCCACTGGGGGAGCATGTGTCCAGTCCAATGTCGGGAGGAGGTCCAACTCCACCCCAGATGCCAGCCAGCCAGCCAGGACCCATGATGCCAGGAGATCCACAAGCGATGAGTCAGCCCAGCAGAGGTCCTTCACCATTCAGTCCAGTCCAGCTGCATCAGCTCCGCGCTCAGATTCTAGCATACAAAATGCTGGCCAGAGGGCAGCCACTGCCAGAAAATCTTCAGCTTGCTGTACAAGGGAAGAGAACACTACCTGGCGTACAGCAGCAACAGGCTCTTTACAAGCCATCCGGTAAAGCAGCCGTATACCGTACATTTTTCACCTGTGTGTGCTGATCTTAGGCATGACTGTGTGGTGTCACTAAGGGGGATAGAGGAAAAAATGTACATACTTTGTGGAACTCTGTAAGGATCCCTCCTTGAGGATTTTGCCCTCAAAGCACAGTTGCCTATTTTCTTCTAAGAAGCAATTCACTTTTAATTTTAAGTAGATGCGTTTTTTAAAACTTAAAATGCTATTAATCTTACCCAGAAGATTTTACAAGTTGTAATGATTAGATTCTACATCAATGCTTCTTTGTTAATATGTTGTTGTAGCAAATCTGGGTTTGACAATGTGGAGGAAGACTCCAGTGTTCTTTCTGTCATTGGAAGAAGCTTAATGTTCTATGTTCCCTCACTATTACAGTACAGTGGAACCCTGACTTACATGCTGCTTGACTTGCAGCATATTTGACTTGCAGCAAGAAGGGGCATGTTTGACTTGAGTCGCAGGCTTTGACTTACAGCTCGGAGCCCCGGTGCAAGGCACCGGAATTGGGTGGCAGCCATGACCCAGCATCGCGGCTGCCGCCTCCAAACTGCTCCTGCCTTCTTCCTCTCCTCCGGCAGTGTCGGCTTCGGCGAGACCAGCTCCGAGCACCTGGAGCTGGTCCTCGGCCTTGCCGAAGCTGCCGCTGCCGCCGAAACAAAAGAAGGGCCGGGAGGTCGGGGCTGGCCTCGCTGGTTAGACAGTCGGCTCAGTCTTGTAAAAAATCTGGCTGCAGAATTCTGGTCCACAATGGAAGCATTTTAGTTGGGGAGCTGTTCAGTTGTGGGACTCTAATGGTAAGCATAGGGTTGTTCAGAACTTGGAACGTCAGGTTAAAAATCAGTAAAACTTAAATGTTAGACATTGTTGCTATGAACATTAAAAAGTGGAGGCATATAATTTCTGGACTATAATTCCACTGCTGCCTCCTCTCTTTGAAGAGACATTTCATTTACTGTCCCAGTCACATTTGTGTTAAATTGCTGTTTTCGGGGGTCTTTTTCATCATCTGGAACAGATTAATCGAATTTCCCATTACTTTCTGTGGGAAAAGTTCATTTGACTTAAGGCATGTTTGACTTATGTCTAGACCTCTGGAACGGATTAATGACGTAAGTCAAGGTTCCACTGTATGTCACCACTTGGTTGTGTGTGTATATGTGTGTACACATACACCCATTCCTACCCACACAAGAAGAGTGTTGGGTGTACAGATTCTTTTAGAGGAGACACTGCATATTCTCAACTGAAATCTGTAACAGCCACTCCAAATCTGTTTACAGTAAATAGTCCTTGTAGATGACACGTTCTAATAAGCATTTGTTCCTTGATTCCTTGCAGTGGTTGTCCCCATCGCTGGAGCAGCATTAGCCTCAGGAATGCCAGGACACACACCCGCTATGGCCCCCAAAACATGGCCAGAAGGTGAAAAAAGCAGCTTTAAAAACATCATTTTGTACTAGTAATGGGCAACAGTTCTTTTGGCCCACTTGTGTGAATTAGGTTGAGTGGCAGAACTAATGCAAGAGAAGAGTGTTCCTAGCTGGAAGATACACCAGAATATTCTGCTCCCGAAGATTGCAGCCCAAGGTTTTTGCAGAGATATTAACATGACAATTCTATCTTTTGTGTGTGTGTGTGTGGGGGGGGGTGTCTTGCAAGGCTTCCCTTTTCCGAGGTTGCTTCTAATAACTCCCTCATTTGTCATCTTCCTTTGGAAGGGAGAACAGCCTTTTAATTCTCTGATGCAAAATTCTTTCAGTATAATGTATAAAATGAATAAATGAAATGTTCTGAACCCTGAATGTTATTATTTACAGACAGTATACATCAAGTGTATGACTACCAGGTAGATTACTGAAGTTCATCTGCTTTCTCCTGGTGGGATTGCAGGATCTTAACTCATTAATCATTAATTGGATACCATTAAATAGAAGTTTCTCTTTTAATTCTGTTGTATTCTGTCTGAGGTCTCTGCGGTGTTGCTCTTTTGCCCTGCTGCTTCCTATGTTGCTGTTTGCATGAAGAATTAAGAGACCATAATTAAGAGGGATAATTAAGAGACCATAGTCATAACAAGAAACCAGCAGCAGTCAGTAATGGGTTGATAAATAAGACTAGAATGAAGTTTTGTTCCATTTTTAAAGCATGACAGTATAGATAATATTTCCAGTGGTAGGAGTCCTTTTCTTGCTGTATCATGTCTCATGCAGGGCTGGTATAAATCATAGTTTATTATTTTTTCAATATTCTAAATATTCTTAAGTACTTTTCAAACATACTGTCACAGTGCGAAAGTAACAAATGGTCTACTGTCCAGACACATTAGTAAATTATGATGCGCAGAAACCAGGTGTTGAGAGTGCTATGGGTGGAAGAGAGTAGGCAAGACCAGGGTTTGAACCCAGAGGACAAGTTGTTTTTATTGCTTTTATTGTTTTGACTTGAATACTGGCCCATCGTGTTGGAGCAATCTCTGGGTGGATTATAGCATAATTTTGCAAGGAGTAGTTTGCTCCCCAGCAAGCTGATTACCGAATTTACCGACTTTGGAAAGATGGAACACCAAGTCAACCCTGAGCTGGCTATTGGAACCCATTAGGATCAAACTCGGGTTGCGAACAGAGGCTTGAGTACAGTACTGCAGTGTAACCACTGCACCACAAAGCTCACTGCTGCACAGTTAGTTTGGCTTTTGCGTATAAGCCAGACTGCAAAGTTGTGGGAAAGACGATTGTGCACAATTTGTTCATATGCTTGGGCTTTGCTTTTATATGAGACATTGCTTTTCATCCACGACGTCTAGAAGTGAAGTACAGTGGTACCTCAATTTATGAATTTTAATCCGTTCCAAATGCATGCTCTTAAGTCGAACTACTCTTAAGTTGGGGTACCTATCTAAAAATTTGAAAAAATAAGTAAAAAAATCAAAGAAATGAAAAAAAAAGTAAGTCGAGCAGACCATATCTAAAATTTGTAAGGCGGCACTTAAAATGCCAATAGTTTTCTGCTCTTTAGTTGAACTGCTCTTAAGTCAAGCTGCTCTTAAGTCGGGGTACCACTATACCTCTTGATTTTGCTAGTACGCTTGAGAATCTGTAAGTAGAGATTTCAGTGTTTGGCATATTCATTATTATAGGACTCCTTTTATTTCTCTTTAGTGTATGGCTTTTATTTTTATTTATTTTTATTTGAAACTGCTTTGATGATTTGTGCTAAAGAGTGAACGATGGAGGACTTATGTTGTTGTTTTCTTGATTTTTGATTAAAAAACATTCCTACCTTCTTCTTTTTTCTCATTTTTCCAGGGCAAAGTGCAGATATGAATGTTCCTAGTACCCCTCAAAAGCTTGCGGTTCCACCCCCGAGTGGAAGACCTTCGCCTGCCCCTGCTCCGGCTCAGCCTGCTACAGTCATGCCGGGTCCTTCCGTGCCACAGCCTACCCCTGGCCAGCCTTCGCCGATTGTTCAACTGCAGCAGAAACAGAACCGCATCAGCCCCATTCAAAAGCCACAAGGACTGGACCCCGTTGAAATTCTCCAGGAAAGGGAATATAGGTAATAACCAAATCAGGATTCTTGGTTTTAGGAGTACAGTGGACCCTCGTATAACAAACGGTTTGTATAACATAAAATTTGTACAACAGAAAATATTTCGGAGATAGGGGAAATTTGCTTAACAGAATTGCCTTTGGGCCAAATCCGTACAACATAAAAATAGGACTCCTCCATTTTCAATGCATTCCTATGGGAAATTTGTATAAAGGGAAATTTGCTTAACATAATTTCAGCTGGAACGAATTAATTCCTTTATGCAAGGTACCACTGTATATAAATACATAATCTGTCCCATTAAGCAAAAGCTTCCTTTTAAGAGTCCAGCTAAATCCATTTCTAAATCTTAAGTATTGGGAGCACCAGAGGACGTGTGACTTGCCACAAAACCATACCTGTAGGTGGCTGCCTCCTGGCAAGAACACGTAACCTGCTAGGGACACAGTGTGGTAAAGCAAAGGTTGCGTTGGAGTCCCAGATAGCAAGTCACAGGTTTGCTTTCTCAAAGGGCAAAAAATACTCTTTTGACTGGTAGCAAATTGATACGGCTCAAAAACAAGTCATTTGCCAGAGCAGATCAAAAGTAGGATCTTGACCCTTAAACAAATGTGTACTTGCTCCCTGATCACGAAAACTGGCAGAGGGACAAGAGGTCCCAGGCACAGGAAGTGGGAGGTCAAGTGCCAGCCCCTGATTGTCGGCTGTTGCCACGCCAAACTGGGTAGACTTTCTCCTTTTCATTGGAAATATTATGGGAAATAGGGCCATAGAGACAGCCTGTGAACAAGGAGCTTTTGGAGTCTCTCATGCCTCTCGCCGAGGAAGGATATCAGTAGCTCTCTAAAACCCTTGAACTGCAGTTGCTCCTTCAAGAGCCCTGCCAGTTGCTTTTGGAGCACCTCTTTAGAGAGTTTGTTTTCCAGATCCCTCACCAAAACTCAACTTGATCCTCACAACAACTTGGGGAGGGAGGCAAGGCCAAAGGAGGGAATAACCCAGGATCACACTCTGAGTTCCATATCTTGTGTGTGTATTTGGACAGAGGCTTCTTTGTTCCTAGTCCAATGCTAGCCATAGGTTGGTCAAAATGAGATTATTCTGTCTTTAATTATTCTTATTTTTAATGGTGTAACAAAGAATATAGTGAAACATGGTTCTTGAAAAATCTTGCTAAACCCTCTCCCCCATTTTAAAAATATACAGAGAATAGTTCAGCTTACTTTTAGTTTTTGAAACTGGGCCAACGTGGTAAATTTATGCCATCATTTTTACAAAGCTCTCTTAATACTTTTTTTAAAAAATTACGTGCTTCTTTAATCTTAATGAATAAGTCTTGTAAAACTAATAATGTGCAATGTAATTTAATGTCATTCCACTATGTGTAAAGCTTCTTTTCTTCTCAGTGCTAATAAAAAAATTGCACAAGCCATTGTCCTGAAATTATGAGCATGGTGGATTATGTCAAATGGATCTCTTTTATCATCTGACAAAACCGCCTTCCTACAGATAGAATGGTCTTCTGTGTCCTTGCGTCATCCGTCCGGCTGTATAGCGCCTTTCCCCGCAAACCCTGCAGCTATTAATGTTACATCTGTGGTTATGTTCAGTTGGTTCAATGGAATGCCTTTTTGCAAGACGATCTTTATCTTCGGTTCCATTCCGAATTCGCTTTCTGCATGGGTGGAGGCAAATAACGGGGCTGCGGAGATTAATTAAACGTATTTTGGGCAGGGGTAGATTAAATCCCTGAAGCACTTGGAAATGGCAGCTTCAAGGAACTGCCTTCCTCTTTGGCCCTGTCACATGATTGGATGACTGAATAGCCTTTAATATTTCTCCCAGAAAATAAGAATGGTCTTTTTTTTATCTGTTCCAAGGATTAGGCAATGAGCCTGGCTTAAGATTTGCTGCATATGTTTTAGGTAAAAGTGTCTGTCATAGTCGCCAAAGATATGGCATTAATTGCAGTTCCATGTGCGGGGTATTACCAGGACTAATTTAAAGAAACAAAAAAACCTGCCCGTCCCGTCTTTGTTATCTTCACATGAAAGCTATTGGGCTGTTTCTTTTTCTTTTTTTTAAAGCTTGTACTTCAAGTTTTAGCAAGACCAAGATAATGTTTCTTGGAAATTAAGCACCATGTCCATAATTCAGTACTCTTGGTCTAGATGCGCTGTTTAGATGCACTTCATTTGATTTAGTTTGCAGATATTGTTCTGAGACTCGTTACATTGTGGATTTATATGACCACCCTTCCTAATGTGAATACAATAATGAAGTTTCAAAACTGGCTCCCTGGTAATCGGGTGAACTTGTCAGAAGCCAGAGGTCTCCCTCTCTAGCCCCCTTTCTGCCAAGACCAACTGCACCGCCTTCTCCCAGAAGGCTTGTGAACTGAGCAGGGCACTTCATCTCCAGATCACCTTTCTGGGTCACCAGCTCTTCCCTAAACACTTTTAAGCAGTTTGTTAGCTGGACCTTAACCTCAGCTACAGAGGGAAAATACTTTTCAGATCATGGATTGGACCTTAACTGCTGCTAAGGTTGATACTGATCAGCCACTGTGAAGAGGATATTTAGGGGGAAGCGCTACTTCCTGAGGTGGTACAACAGTTTATTGACTGCATGGCGACTGGATTTGCATCTGCCTAAGCCTGCTTTGTTTATAATATTTAAACAGGTTTAAATGTTTGTTAACTAAAAACCTATTGCTAGTCGATAAGGCCCAGGCTAGAGAGCTTAAATTTCCCCCCACTGTTATTTTCAGAAAACAGACCCGTATTGTCACCACAATTGTTCTCATTTTTTAACATACTTTGTAGGTGTTCATCCCACTGCCTTATGCTTCTTCAATGTAGTATTCTGCCTTCAAGGGGCTGGGGCTTGTGGCCTTTGTCCTGCTTCTTTGAATGCTGTATATAGGCTTTGCAACTATCCCTAATGTCAGGCATTTGTGGTAGATCAAATAATGGATTTAGCCCTTTCTCCAGATAGGGGGATCCTACTGTACTACAATAAACCACACCAGCTAAAACTGAAATAAGAAAATGAAATCATTATCTGTCTGTTAGTCATAAATCCAAGACTTTGGAACTTGAAATATGCACTATTAGGGCTCTCAGCTCATGTACCACAAGACTTTTTGGTTTTTCAATATTATTAATTAAATTTAATCATAATGTGACAGTATATTTGAAGTGTAAAGTACCATCCTTAGGTGGCAAATATCTAAAATAGGTTTGCACACCATACCGTTTTGAAGTTGGGGGAAGTGATTTGAGGAACAGGTAAAGGGCTACCCCCTCTCCTCTGCTGTGCAACAGTAGCCTTCCCTCCATGCACAGGAAGGGTTGAGCACTACTTTACAAGACTTTAGAGCAGCCATTCTCAGTCAGGGCCTTATGGCCTCCTAATAAGTCCTGCATATTTGAAGCGAGTCACAGTTTAAAAAGTGAAAAATGTTTCTGAAAGATCTCCGTTTGCATTGTATCCTTGTTGGACAGGGTGTCCTGGTACCTAAGAACTCCTAAAAGGGCAGCATCCCAAAAAGGAGTAGGAATGGCTTCTTTAGATGCACAGTGACAGAGAATGTACGTACCTGAGGTGCCAGCAGGTGTACTTCTACTTGTATAAGGCAGATGCCATATCAAGGAACTTTGCTTAGGCTTTAACATGTGAAAGTAAAGGCTATATTTCAACGCTGCAAATCTGGAGGCTTTTGTTAGAGACTCAAGGTCTGAATTGTTGACAAACCTTTGAAGGCATGGGGAATTCTGGACTCATGATCTAATTCTTTTTCTTTCCTTTTCTTTTAAGGAACGGCTTAACAAAAATTGAAAAGCATTTCCTGACTTGCTCAAGATAGTTAAAACAAGCAATTAGACAACCTAAGTGTATTTAACATTTTTATCCCACGCATGATGTAGTATCAAGTACCACACAGTTTTGTATAATGTGTTAATAACCTCAAGCTAATAGATGTGTTGGCTAGTCAGTAGTAAAATTCATGAAAAAGGGTTAGACAGAATCTTGTTTAACTTTTAAAATATATACACTGGAGAGGCAAGTTTTATGAACTGGTCAAATACACCAGTCTGAATTGTGTTTAGCTAGTTATTTCCTTCTTTAGATTTGCAGAGCAGCTTTTATCTCCTTTGTGAAATCATAAGTTGAGAAGTCACCAAATATGTTAATTGTCAAGTTCACTGAGCAGTCCAGTTAAAGAGAGGTGCAAAATAATAGACTATTTTGTTTTATTTTCTAGTGTCATGCACTTGTTTTAAGGAACAGGCTGTATCCACATTATTTTATGAACAAATAACTGTTCTACTAGTAATCATAAGCTTTACCTCTGAGGCTGAGTCAATATCAGTTGCCTTTAATGGATTTCTTTCTTGTCAGCACCCTTCCAGATTTACTGTACAGCTGTTTAGTATTATATATCCTTCTGTTGTTCCAAAAAGTTCAAAATTCTGTATCTACGTTCTATATCAATTTTGGCGAAGCTATGGCACGGGTACCAAAGGTGGCACTCGGAGCCCTTTCTGTGGGCACCTGACTTCGCCCCTTCACAGCCACCTGTATTCAGGTTAAATTGTTGTATTGGCATTTTGCAAAAAATTAGTGGGTTCTGAATCACAGTTTGAGCCCTCGGTCTCTAAAAGGTTCAGCATGACTGTCCTTTATCATGTTGAAGTAGGAAGAAATTATCTAAAGGAAAGCAGTGCACTATATCCAAGTATAGTTTAATATATGTACCACTGAAAAGTGTATAACCCACTCCTGAATATAATTATTACCAATTATTACCAACATTTATACATTTCTGGTGTGCTGTTGCTGTTGTATATAGAAACTAGCCCTCAGGTATTTTGCGTATTGTACATTGTCCCCCTCCCCCCCAAAAAAACCCCCCCCCAGTGGGGTTGTGTGGGGGGGGTGGGGGACTACAAAGAGCTTTTAGGAAAATAGGTTTAACTGTAGAAGATG
>JAHTLZ010000237.1:31405888-31424604 GCA_023846285.1 Phrynocephalus versicolor | reverse complement strand
TGTCCCCCTCCCCCCCAAAAAAACCCCCCAAAATTGATTCTGTTTGGAGTAGCTGCTATATCTAACTACAAAGAGCTTTTAGGAAAATAGGTTTAACTGTAGACAGTGCTCCACCAGAGGAAGAGTAATTTCAGCATAAGAGGGCTCTCTCACATGTAAGCAGCCCCACAAATTCCCGCTCAATAAAGTTAAGACCTTAATTTAAAGTGGTGGCGAACCTTTAGCACTCCAGATGTTTTGGACCACAGAATTTCAAGCCTGGATTGCCAGTGACAAAGGACTGTGGGAGTTGTGGTCCCAAACATCTGGAGTGCTGAAGGTTCGCCACCCCTGCTTTATGAGTATAGCTTTTGTAGCAGCCTGGTTTCAGAAATGCCTTTGGCCAGTAAATATAGCAAGGTGCTGAGTTACTGTGAGGAAAATAGAGAAAAGAGCTTCCTTTTTTGAGATGAAAAATGCATGGACCCCCCACCCCCACCCCCTGGTAATAAGAAGCAGAGCTTAGGAAAATATACCCCAAAAGTGTGCTGACTCTAAGCTTGAGCAAATATCACACACTGTCTCATCTTTTAAAAAATGAGGAATGGGCAATGTAGCTGTAACATCCTGGATGCATACTCCATTGTACAACTTTTTCCCAAGCAAATTCCTGCCTTGCCCTTTGCTTAATTACAGTTAAAGGCAAGACTTTCAATTAGGTTCTAAAGCCATGGACGAAAATGGTGTTTAAATCACAAGTTGAACTTTAGTTGTAGCCAAGGTTGATGTTGATTAACTGCTTCACAGGATTCACATTCAATTGCTAAGGAGGGAAGGAAGGATGGGAATTATAAATAGGAAATGTCCTTACCTCAGGCTGTTTGATTGTTAGTTAACTAAAGTTAGAAGGGTGTTAATTGTAATTTTATGGATTAGCATTACAGGTGATACTTTTATTAGACCACAAAAATCAAACAATCAATGTGCTTTTGTGGGTTAGAGTCTACTTCCTCAGGCATGTGATGGTGTCTTGTGGACAATCCAGGAATATTGTACAAATGTGAGTCCCAAAATTTTATAATAAGATAGTTGTGCTTCTCATGTTTCATGGTGAGTTAGAAAAAACACAGGCTGCATAGCTGTGGTTTTCAAACTACATCTGAGGGGATATTTCACCTCAGATCCTCAAAGAAAGCAATGCCAGGTAATGTACACATGCTCTCCCACATAGAATCTTCTTTTGGAACTTCATGTTTCTATTTCAACAGGGAACAGGTTCAATACGAAGGAACTGGGGTTAAAATTTCTTTTACTCACTAGACAGAGACAATTGAAGTCAAATTAAGAATATTGCCTTGTGATTATACCCGTTTCCTTCAGTTTGCAGACCTGATTGGCTTATGTCAAGTCTACATTGTCTTCTTAGTGATGCAGGGGGAGGGGCTATTTCTGGTATCTCCATCCTTCCAGAGGAAGCAAAGAGAGTTGTGTGGTCCTTACAGAATACAAAAACAGGAGAAAGTGGTACCTTTATTAGACCACTAAATTTGTTTTCAAACAAACTGCAAGCTCTTGTTGGTCAAAGTCCAGTTTGTAGCACCTGTGTCAAGTCAATAATGCAGAAAAATTACATAAATTACAGTGGACCCTTGTATAACAAACAGTTTGTATAACATAAAATCTGTACAACATAAAACATTCCAAAGATAGGGGAAATTTGCTTAACATAATCGCCTATGGGGCGAATCCGTACAACATAAAAATGGGATTACTCCGTTTTGAATGCATTCCTATGGGAAATTTGTATAAAGGAAAATTTGCTTAACATAATTTCATTTGGAACGAATTAATTCCTTTATACAAGGTATATTAAATTATAAATGATACAGTACATCAGATGCTCAAAGGAAAGAAAGAGAAAAACACTTTAAGTTTTATAACGAGTTGCTCTTATGTGCAATGTCCCCCTCCCCTGAAAGTTGCATAGCAAAAATAGTGGTACAGAGTTTTGGTTGTCATTCATCCACAGCCACTGGACGCTCGAAATTATTTACTGGCACATCTCCATTTAGTCTGTCCTGTTAATAATTATCTAAACTGTCAATACATGTAATCAAATGAGAAGAAGATAAGATACATTGTACCTTATGTGCCATTAGGCTGCTTCAGACATAGGGACCCCAGTAGGGTTTTCATGGTGTGGAAGATATTCAGGGATTGGTTTATTCTTGCCACATGGCCAATGGGTTGCCATGACCAAGCAGGGATTTAAACCATCTTCTCCTGAATGCTAAAACACCACTCTATCCATTTTGCCACACTGGCTTTAAAAAGAGAATACTGGCTTAATATGTTGACTCTTCAAAACCTTAGAAAGTCACCTGGAATGAATTTTTCCCAATATTAGAGCTTCTAATGAAGAGTTCTGGTAAACATCCCACACCCACTAGTATCTAGCATTTCCAAGCAATCTCTTTTACACATTCAGCCAGGTGAGGCTGATCTGCCAAGGCAAGTGGTACACTGCCATCCTGGATCAGACCACCATCACCCAATCAATAATTACTTGTCTGCTTTTGTACTTATAACCAGTACATGGGCTGGGTTGTCTGTCAACGTGACATCAGCCAGTGTCTTAGACTTGTAGTTACAGAACTCTGTAGGCAGATTCCCATTTGCAAAGGTTCACAGACATATACTATTTCCCCCCTTATAAGTCCAATAGGCAGAGCTTTCTTGACCTATAAGGAAGTGTTGCAGGGGAAGTCAGGGCTGACAAATGTTAGAAGCTGTGTTTCCCCTTCCTCCAGCTAAGAATTAAACAAACACGTTGAACTGGACGCAAATAATAGTTGAAATGCCAGTGTCACAGCAAGGGATTAAAAAAGGAACAAAATCAGACTTTGTTGGTGGCTTCTACTGTTTATGTTGGCTCAAGATTCCATTGAGCACTCTGGTCACCTGACTCTGAGGCCATGGCCATTGACCAACCTTGCCGTGACATCTGCTGTTGCAGCTGGATGAGGCAGTGGCAGCACTTGAAAGACAGACTTTGCCAGTGCTTGATCCCCTGCCAATTCTCCATAATATTTCCCTCCATTTTGTGCCAGCCTTAGAAGGATCTGCCCCAGTGGCTCTGATGGCAGAGTTGCTATGCCTTGTGACCTTGCAGTTCCTAGATGTTCTGGGCTTTTGTAGGGGCTGGTTTCTAAATCTAGACCCTGAAGAGGACCTTTGTGCTTCTTTGCTCTCATGATGGATATGTGATGGCAGGATTCAATCGGCTCTCAGAAGTGTTAAATGCTTCAGCAATCTGCCTGGTGCCAGACTGCCCCAGCTCTTAACATTTTGCTTAGCTTACAGTTTTCCCTACCGGGGCTGCCAACGACTCTATTAACATTAATTCTTTGTAACGTGATAAAAGATATTCAATGAATAGCATTCTTTGGAGTTAATTTATTGGTATTTGAACAGAGCACCATTATTGGCAATTACATGTTCTTTCTGTATTGCTGGGGAGAGGGGAACAGTCTGGCTTGTGAAAGTGGATGAAGTACCATCCCATTGCTTTGAAATGAAACTGGAAGGATTAAGAATTACGCCTTGTTATATTTCTAATGTCTCTCTAATGCCAAGCCCGAAGTATACCCTTTAGATCTACAACCACATGGGGAAACCCTTTGCCTTTCAGGATCTTTAGAAGACTTTCCCTATATGATTTTTTAAATCTTAAATTCTACAGACATGTACACAATGAACCTATCTTGACATTGTTGGTTAATTTTCAGATTATTTGAGTTGCTATGAATGTAAATAACGGCATTTTTTTTCAAAAGCAAGTACAGTATGTCCATGCATATGTGATTAATTACCAGCAAGAATAATTCAGCCCAATCTGTGCATTTTCTCAAAGGACAGTCCCACCGGATTCAATGGCACTTGCTCCCAAAGAGCTGTGCATTTGAGCCTAGAACGGTTAAGAAACTCTCAAATGATAGAGATGGAATTGGCAAACTAATCTGATGTTCTCTCTTAATTCCATGTCTCGTGTCCCTACTTATTTAGGCTCCAGGCTCGAATTGCTCACAGAATTCAGGAATTAGAAAATTTGCCAGGCTCTTTGCCCCCTGATCTACGAACTAAAGCTACCGTGGAGCTGAAAGCTCTTAGGCTGCTGAATTTCCAGCGTCAGGTAAGTGCATTCTACTAGAAACAGGGTGTGTATTTTGAGTTATAAGTTGGATTCTGTTTAGTGGCACAAAACAGTAGAGGCCTGGAACGGATGGGTAATCAGCCCCTCAAAGGAATAACCAAGAGAGTTGTGATCTCCCACTCCAGCTCATCCTGTAGAGTGAACCTTCCTTGTGGTTTTCACAGATTAGACTTTCAACAGAGGGGGCAGTGGATACCAAGAGGAAAGAGAGGGAGAGAAAGGAAAATGGCCAATAGTCCCCAGGTAGATTGCCCATGTGTGGCCCTGGAGCGATGCAAAGTCTGTTGTGTGTTCCTTCTTTCCCCCTTGGCAGTTGCAATGGAACTGTGTATGAGGAAGAACCGTGTGTCCCCCTGCATGGATCTGGGCTCCAGTGCTCCTAGGCAGAAGTGTTTCATCAGTGTTTTGACAGCCGTAGCAAAGTTTCAAGCAGAACACATGGCCTTTGCTCCTCTTTCTCTGACACTCTGGTTATTGTTACTGTTGCTGTTGCTGCTGCTGGTGATGGTGGTGGTAAGGAGTCAGGAAATGGAGGACTTGATAGCAAGTATTCTTCTCCCATCCCTTGCTGGCTGATGAGCAGTACTAGTGCTGGTGCCTTCCATGGGAATGAAGTGGGGAGGGCATCAGTGGAGGTTGATATCTAGAACCCCAAAGTGAAGTGCTCATTTTATTCTAGACAGAGGAATGTTTGCAGCCTAGAGATGGACACGAAACGAACAATTTTTCGTTTCCGTTTCCGTTTCGTTAGCTAACGAAACGACAAACGAATTTTGTCTTTAAAATGAAACGAAACGAACAGAAACACCGGAAATTTTGTCGTGTGTTTCGTTTCCGTTACTGCGATATGAGTGAATTGCTTAAAATCCTAAAAAAATCACAAAAAAATGAAATAAATGGTAACGAAATGAACAAAAACGAAAATGATTTTTTTGCAAAAATTCACGAAAAATGGAAACGAACCGAAACGGACCCTCCAAACGACAAACGAAATGCCATTTTTTTGATTCGTGCCCATCTTTATTGCAGCCTGCTCAGGTGTCTGTGAACTTACTTAATACATTGTGCTTTCTTTGTATGTTGCCTTTCCCCACCGCTGTTTCTCACTAACAGAACCCCTCCTTAGGAGCAATAGGTGTCTGCTTCCTGAGTCCAGAGAGCAGATGGAGAAGGCAGGGAAGCCTCCTGTAACAAGTAGAAAGCTGTAAGATGCATCCTATGTGTCTTCATATGCTGATTATTTTAGGCCATGATCAAATTTCATATAACAGATGAGGAGAATGATATCCTTTTCATGTGTTAAGCCATGCTCCTTGGATATCGGTGTGGTGCACCAGTGGCTGCTCATGTGATGGTTCCATAGCACCCAAACATGCCTACTGGCATGGGAGCTTCTGCATGGGAGCAACCCCTTACATGCTGAAAAATTTTCGGGCTGTGTGTGTACAAATGACAGCACTCAACATGTGCTCACCAAAAGCAGATGTGTAAACTTGGAGGCAAGGCTAGAAGAGCAACCACACCCTTCTGTGATGAAGCCTTTCACGTTATAGTAAATGAAACATGAGTAGGACCTTTGACTCTTCATTAAAACAGAAAGAACAGATAATATTTTGTTAGTGTCTTCTATTTTACATGTATTTAAGAGATCAGTGTGATATAACCCAGAGGGAGGAGTTATCATCCTCTTTCTGTGCCCACTTAGGTAACTCCTTACAAGACTGTTCCCAGGGGCTCTAGATCAGGATGAAAGGGGCATGCATTTTTCTTCTTGCTTCTCACTGCAGTCTCTCTTGCCTTTTGAAAAGGCTTTCCCAGCCTAAGGGTTAGAGGAGCCTCGGAAAATCCCTTCATGATGGCCTTGTTGGCCCCTTCCGTCTTCACTATCATAAGGACATAAGAAGAGCCATGCTGGATCAGGCCAAAGGCCCTTCTAGTCCGGCTTCCTGTATCTCACCAAATGTGTGAGGGAGCGCACGAGACTAGATCTCTGTCTCCTGATGATACCACTCCCCTGCATCTGGCCCTTGAAGTAACCTGGTTTTAAGCCTGGGGATTACACATCTCCATCATGGTTTGTAACCTGTGATGGACTTCTCCCCCAGGAATCTGTCCAATCCCCTTTTGAAGGCATCCAGGCCAGATGCCATCACCACATCCTGTGGCAGGGAGTTCCACAGACTAATAATATGCTGGGTAAAAAATATTTCCTTTTGTCTGTTCTCACTCCCCAACCCTCCATTTGAGTGGATGTCCCCTAGTTCTGGTATTTTGTGAGAGGGAGAAGAGTGTGTCTCTATCCACTTTACTCATGCCCTGCATTATTTTGTATGTCTCAATCATATCTCCTCCCAAGCACCTTTTTTCAGACTAAAGAGCCCCAAATGTTTTAGCTTTTCCTCATAAGGGAGGTCCCCCAGCCCATTGATTCTATGAGTCTACGTTGATTGGGGGAGTGTGATCAGGAAAGGTGTCTTCTTAACTCCAATGGGAATGCACAGAAGTCTCATTTTCTCTTTTACTGGGGCTTATTGTATTTAGTTGTTGGATCTTCAGCATTATTTATTGTTGTTAAAAAAACCTTATTAAGTAAGTTAGGCTGAGAAAGCATTGCTTCCCCACATTTAATATACGCAGTGAATGGGGATTGATTAAGCATTTGAACCTGTGTCTTCTACTTCCAGATTCAACATATTGTCTTATTTGCAGTATTGGCAGCCTGCTAGATATTGGCTTCTCTTCCTAAGAATCCTTTCATTTGACTTTCTTTTCTCCAAAGAACATGCCAGCATTTAAAACAGTACTGCAACAAAACAAGCAAAAGAGCAAATGTATTCCCGCAATATCTATAGAAATCAAACAATAAATACTGTTGGACTACTTCTGCCCTGTATATCCATTCCTGTATCGAATAGATAAGCAAAATTCAGTGCTAGTAAATTAATGGAATCTGAAAATCCAGTGATGTTTCGCTGCAGTCCTGTGGACAACTAGGAAAGAATGTATCTTGAGCCACTCTGAAGATCTGTTTTCTTTATTAAATTTGTGTGCTGACTTGCT
Organism: Phrynocephalus versicolor; assembly: GCA_023846285.1. Classification (NCBI taxonomy): domain Eukaryota; kingdom Metazoa; phylum Chordata; class Lepidosauria; order Squamata; family Agamidae; genus Phrynocephalus; species Phrynocephalus versicolor. The sequence goes on along the minus strand of JAHTLZ010000237.1, from coordinate 31,417,352 downwards.
TTTAAAGCTGTGCTCTTCTGGTTCACAGTTAAGACAAGAGGTGGTGGCCTGCATGCGTCGGGACACCACTCTGGAGACTGCTCTGAACTCAAAGGCCTACAAGCGCAGCAAGCGCCAGACCTTAAGGGAAGCCCGAATGACGGAAAAACTTGAGAAACAACAGAAGATAGAACAGGAGAGGAAACGAAGGCAAAAACACCAGGTATCTTACATTTCAGCCTAAACTGATGGGTTTGTCTACTACGTTTGGTCTTTGGTTTTCTTCTTTTTACACCCATCTAGAAGCCTGCTAGGAACCCTACGGTTGCTGTGGCCAAAACAGCCTTATTGTTCTGTGTGTGTAGTTTGGAAATTGGCAACGGATGCCTGGTTTCTTGCAGAGTGGTGGGAAAGTCAGAAAGAAAATGAAGTTAATTGCTTCTCTTGCTTTGAAAGTAGTTTGACTGTCGTTTTCTGGGTTTCCTCCCTTCTGACTTGTTCGGTAGGACACAAAAGTTGGCCTTTAGTTTCAGCCCCTGCAAACATACTTTCCCTTTCTATCAGTTTTTGTTCTCTTTACCTTCATTTAAATCCCTGCCATTTTCCAATGAGAAAATTAAGGCTTTCTTGAGAGAGATTGAGAGAGAGAGAGAGAGAGAGAGAGAGAGAGAAATTATTCCCACTGTCAGATCTAATAAGCATAGTGAGTCTAGAAGACCAAGATATGTGTCACTGTGGGCTATTGTTCCTTGCATCTGAGTGGCACAGATAACTAATGTTATATCTTAAGGAACAAATAGGTAATCATGCTTCCATAAAAATGAAAAACAAAATCTATAGTTTGTTACATTTCCTTACAACCCAGTGAAGTGCCACAAAGATATACAAGCTTTCAGATCGTCCAGAATGCTTCATCAGGCCAGATGGTACAACAAAGGACAGCATGAGAAAATAAACAAATAAGCTGGATGTTGTAGCAGTAAAATCTGCCGTTATGTTCAGTTGCAAGATGGAGATTTCAGTAGAATGACTCAGTGACTAGTGCAGGTATCCAATTCCATCTTTCTCTGATACAAGGGCAAAGAAAGAGTGGCTGATCTCCATTTCTGAAAAAATAAATTCTGACTGCAGGGTGAAGATCTCCCTGCTCCCAGTCTTGGCGACTATTCCCTGAAATATGATCCTTTCCACAGGCTGGCACAGTTATTGCCTAGCAGTTTGGTGATAAGATTGCAGTGGTACCTCTGATAATGAATTTAATTTGTTCTCCGAGGCAATTTGTTATCCGAAATGTGGCTTCCTATTGAAATGAATGGGAAATTGATTAATCCGTTCCAGAGGTCTGAAAAAAGGCAAAAAGGCTTGGTTTTTTTTCCAGACCTCTTTATAAAGTGCATTTTAAAGGCTTGCAGTGCTGGAACACACACATACCCCAGAATAACCCACCACCACCACAGTGCAATGCAAACATGGACAAAAGAATCCAGCAAGACTACCCCAGCCTTTTCCTGCCAAAATGCAATGGAAAGCACTTCAAAGATCAATAAAACCAAGCTCCAAAAAAAAAACCCACCCCCACCCAGTTGTTTCCACCAAACACACAGAAAAAACCCAGGACGATTGTCTGCAAACCTCTCCTCAACTCACCCTCCGTTTTGCAATGGAAAGCAATGGAAACGGACTTGAAAAAGCAAGAAAACTTCAGCTCCCTATTTTTCCAAGTTCAAAAGGTCCAAATCCGTCGGCAAAAAATGTACAAAATGGCTCCGAAACACCATGAAAAAATGCTCTAACTCCTCCCACCCCTCCACAAACTATGGGGCATGCAATGCATCCTGGGTATTGTTGTACCATTCGTTATCCGAGGCTGCCCATAGGAAACATTCATTATCCGAGGCAGCCCTATAGCTGGAAATCTCCATTCGCTATCCAAAACATTTGTTATCAGAGGCATTTGTTATCCAAGGTATTACTACATATGACTAGTGTCCATTCCCAGTTCAAAACTGAGATTTCTTCTTTCCTTTTTAAAGATTGGTTACATTTGTGTTACAGTTTGTGATCACTCTCCTGAAGTGTCAAAAGTTCAGGAAAATTAAGTGTAATTTGAGCTGTACCCGAGACCACTTGTCCAGGGGTAGAGAAAGGAAATGTAATGAAGTGAATATTCAGCAAGCAAATGAAATGAAGTGGTAATCGGCTACACTTAGTAGTGACCAGGTCTAGTAAGCTTAAATATTTTCAGATGGTTTTGAGTCCAAATTCCTATCCCTAACCAAGCTGGCTGATGGTGAGAGTAATTGTTCATCAGCTACTAGCTGTGGTTTGTACTCTAGGCTGAAAGAATCGGTAAAAGTGACCAGAGCCTAAGTATGATCAAGATCCTGAACTCATTGATTTGTGAGATTCCCCCCACCACACACACACACCTCATGTTAATGCTTATTTCCTTTTGCAGGAGTATCTCAACAGCATTTTACAGCATGCTAAAGATTTTAAAGAATATCATCGGTCAGTGGCTGGGAAAATTCAAAAACTTTCCAAAGCAGTGGCTACATGGCACGCTAACACTGAGCGCGAACAGAAGAAAGAAACTGAAAGGATTGAGAAAGAGCGAATGAGAAGGCTGATGGTAAGTGTAGCTTTTGATCATTGGGAGGGTGGCATTTCAGAAGAGACGAGTCAGTATCCATATTTTGACAGTCTGAAGCGAGGGATGCTTGAAAGGCAGAATCTTTTCTGAGATAGCCTATTATTTTTAATTTGCCTGACATAGTTAGTAAAAATGAATTAGCAACTGCAGCCAGTGATAGGCACAGGCTTTCAGGGCCAGAGATTGCACGGGGAAGTCTTCTGAGTGCATTACGGCTGTTCCTTTGTTCTGTTTTTCTCCCCGTGTGGTATCACTGGAGATTTTCAAGGTTTGGATGAGTGGGGGCACTGTATAGAATAGAATAGAGTTTACTGTCATCGTAAAAATACAACGAGATTAAAAAGTGCCATCCAGTCAGCTCATCACACACCCTACACTCTCACACCCAACAACTGCATAATCCCCCATACAATATACATGTTACACATTCAATACTGATGTTACCCATCAACTTAATTTTTTAAAAGAATTTAGCATGATTACTGCTATTGGGTAAAAACTGTTTCTGAATCTTTCGGTCCTTGTTCTGATAGATCTATACCTTCTGCCTGATGGCAACAGTACAAACAGAGAGTGTCCAGGATGAGAAATGTCTCCTATAATATTCTGCTCTTTCTTAAGACAGTGGGAGCTGTGTAATTCCTCCAGTGTGAGGAGTAGGCATCCGATGATCTTCTGTGCCATATTGATAACCCTCTGGAGCGATTTCCTCCGAGTCACTGTGCAACTGGCGTACCGCACACATATGCAGTACGTCAGTATACTTTCTACTGAACATCGCTAAAGGACACCACTCCATCTGAGTGATGTTATTCTTTCTGCGCACTCTCAGAAAGTACAGTCTCTGTTGGGCCTTTTTCAGCAGCTCAGAGATGTTTATGCTCCAAGTTAAATTCTCATCAATGTGGACTCCCAACAAATGGAAGTCTGTCACCCTTTCTACACACTCTTATGACTGTGTTCTATCATACCATCTACCTTAAAGGGCAGAGATGTATAACTGGTACACACACAAAAAGAAAAGAAAAACATTCTACAAAAACACATCCCACTGAAGACTGACACAAATTTGATAATTTGAATCACTACTGAGTCAGATTAAGTTAAATTGTTGTGATCAAACTGAATTTCCCTTTAATTTTAAATGCTAATGGATTACAGTGTTTCAGAACATTTTATCTTATGTGCTGCCTTTCTTGTGTCTCTATAGGGGACTAAGGTGGCTCACAACTAAAATTACAGTTTTAAAAATACTATATGAGTATACAGTAATATTAAAAGTGATTAAACATATACTAAGTTTGATAACCAAAATTAAAACAATTTGAGAACATTTAAAAAATTATAAGTTAATAAATGAGCATTCCTGAGAAGCTTATTGTTTAAAAGCCTTCCTGGAGAAAATAAGTTATTTATTTATTTATTTATTTACCGCCCGTCTTCCAGAGGAACTCCGGGCGGTTTACAACAGCAAAAACTGCAAACTCTTTGTGCATTCTGCTGTTACCTCTAATTTAGATTTTTAAAATGCACAACTTCCTTTTCTGCCGTGACTTGGATTCGAACCGAGGTTGCTGCGGCCACAACGCAGAGTACTAACCACTATGCGATCACGGCAAGCTATTTGGGAGTTTGTACTGTACATTACATTGCATCTATTTGGACACACAAATAGATCTTCTTGAGTATAATTCTGAAATTTTGAGCCACTTGACACTTCATTATACTGTATTGCTTGCTCTTATGGAGTTATTCCTATCTCTAAGTGCAAAAATATTTCCACCATGTCTGACCCCACAAAAAATAAAAAAGCAAAAACCAGGCTAGAAACAACATCAAGAATAGACAACGTTTAAACAATAATAACATAAGCATGGAAGGAGCAAAGCAAGTTCCACCACATGTCAAGAATGAGTGGGCCTAGAAAGGTTTTTTTTTCTGCTTTGAATCCAGAGTCTTATGAAAGGGACCTTCAGGTGAGCCACACTAAGGGAACACATTTATCTTACTTACTGCCCCGCCACAAAGCTCCCCGTAGAATTCTTCCTGTTGACAGAATGGGATAGAAGGTGATGGACATGGGTGGGCCCATCCGTCAAGAGGCCTACAGCTCTTTCCAGTATCATGGTTGCTTTTTGTGCAGCCCGAACCACACTGCCGTTTTTTGATCCTTAGGTGAAAGTAAGGTGCCAGTTTGCAGATACAAACCTTTCTTGTGTTTTATAGGCATTTTAAGGTGGCGATAAAGATGTTAATTGAATCTTTTCAACGTGATTAATTATGCCACTTTTGCTTTACCTTGTGGTTTCAAGATTTTTAATTGTCCTGCCCCCTTTTAGAGATTGACCCCATTACTCATAACATCTGAGTGACAGCAGCTGCTCTTTCATTCATTTCAAGAATTTATGATTTTTCAGTAGAAAGCTTTTACCAACATAGCCATTTCATTTGAACACTTGTTATTATGCATAACAGGGAGACCATATCATTTCCTTAACCTTTCATTTATACTTTAAACCATGGAAGCTCTTAACACTTTTCAATTATTTATCATGCCAGTCATAATTTTGAGAATGATTAACATACCAAAGACAAGCAGCAGAATCTTAGCAAAAATAAGCATTCTGGAGTCTTGTTGATTTTTATAGGAAACAGCTAAGCACCTTTTCTTCTGTTAGAATCAATAAGATCAGGATATAAAAGCACATTAGATTTGGTGGTTAGGGAATACCAGATGCTGTAGGCGCCTGGAGTAGGAACTGGCAAAAACACTCCAGTATTTCTGCCAAGAAACCTCCATGGACATGGGGTCACAAAGAGTAGGTCATGACTGTAACGACGCAACACACACACACACAATTGAAAGGAAAACATTTTGAAACATAGGTGATCCAAGTGCCCCAAACCGTGTGCCCCTATAACATCACAAAATACAGCCTTCAATTAGTAAAATCCCATTGAAAAGTTATGTGTTGACATTAGGCAAGCAGTGTTTAAGTTTTCAATCTTGGATTTCTTTATTTTGGATATTTTCACCATTCTAACCTTGGCTAATTTCAGCTTTGATTGTCAGTATGCAACAAGCATAGTTCCAATGGCAAATGCATAGAGTTGGTTTCTTACACCCAAATTTGGAATGTCAGTTAGACCTCTACAAGTGATTGATACGGATTGATCTCACCACCTTCTAAGCCAAATTTAGAATTGATTCCATTTTAACTATTGGGATCTATGAGGGACCACATAGAGACTGATACTCTAATGCATTTTTTCCTTGCAATACTAGGCTGAGGATGAAGAAGGATACCGTAAACTGATAGACCAGAAGAAAGACAGACGTTTGGCGTACCTGTTACAGCAAACAGATGAATATGTCGCCAACCTGACTAATCTGGTTTGGGAACACAAGCAAGCGCAAGCTGCCAAAGAAAAGAAGAAACGGAGGAGAAGAAAGAAGGCAAGTATTCATCTGTCGCTAAGGGACTTTTTAAATAGTTTCCTTTCGTCCACAGAAAAAGTATAATATGCAGGCTTATGAGAAGTATATTTTTTAACACAGCCAGATCTCCACTGAGTGGTTCTTGACTCCGTTTAAAGCTCTTTCATCTTTTAGCTGTGCTTCTCTTTATTTAGTGTATAGATTTGAGTTGGTATATCATTGTTCCAGACATTTGCTTTTAAAGAAAGCTAAAGGGTTTGGAATACTGTGAGACTGAAGCAGAAAACAATATTAAGTTAATATACTTCTTTTGGCAGTTTGGTTTACTTCTTGTCCCTCGCTTTTCTTTGTGCTGGCTGATTGATTGGTGGTGGATGCAGAGGTTCCGGGATTTGGCTGTTCATATGGGATCCTCTTCAGGAGAGAGGTGGCGATATAAATAAGGCAGTGAATTGAAAGAGGAATATAAAACTCCTGATGTTCTGGATGGTGGTTCCTCATTAGGAATAGGGGGTAGAGGCAAGTGTAAGTGTGTGCTTGTGTCTGTCACATTGCACTTACTATGCAACATAAAAATAGTACAGTAAATAGTTCCCCTATCTGTTGTCATTTTTGTTGCTCTGAGTGCATAGAAGACGATGAATCTGAATGGGCAAGCCTTTCTTGTCCCTGTGGGATTACCTCATTTTCTGGGAAAGTAGATCTAATCTTGATTTTATATAGGAGGCTCTTATGTTCAGATTGATCAGCCTTTATGTGGCCAGGGAAGGGTGGAGCTGAAGATTCCCCCCTGTTTGCATAGTGAAGTATGCATAGGGCTTCAGTGTAGCAAGTGAATTTATACAGCCTGAATTGTTTTGTACTGCTTTCAGGTATGTGCAGAGACTCTGACAAAAATCTCAATGAGAAGCAGTAAAAAGCTCTCTATAGTTTTTTAAGGTTTGAAAGTGATGTATCAATTGTACAGCTAGAAGGGCATGGTGGGTTAGTATGAAGGCTTATGAGGGTCACAAGAAGGACCTTCGGTAAGATATGTGGGGTCCATTCCACTTAGAGCTGTATGATCTGGATATTGAATTATGTCCAGATGTGTGTAGGGTACGATCCTGACTAGTTTAAATTGTGTCCAGAAGTTTATGGAGGGCCATCATGTAGGCTGGTGCACTACTACAGCTAGCTTCTGATAATTCACATACATACTATATGTGTATGCACACATGCATACAGAGACACTCCGGAGAGGCAGTACACTCTGCATCTTCCAATCAGAGAGTGTTGTAAGATTAGTGTTAATTAGAAAACATGACAGTGGTTACATCTTGAGATTAGGAAGGCAGGAATGTTTACTGTTAGTTTATTGTTCCTCTTTGCAAAGGAAGCAATTGGGACTGGGTAATCCTAGCTGCAGAATGGGAGTGGAGAGGCCCCGTGGAGGAGATCTTTTTGCAAGCTAGGTGTATGGGGCAGGGGTGGAATCCCGACTACTGCAAGGGAGGGGTGGGCATTTCTGAAGTTGTACAACCTACACTATGCCAAGAGAAATAGACAGATATACCTTCATCTCTGAACGTGGCAGAACTAGGGGCCACTTCCAAACTGGAGGGGCAAAGAGTCAGGTCCTACGTTGTCACTGCATCATTCTGCTGCTTTAAATAAAAACTCAAAGTTTAAAAAAAATGCTATCTTGTCACAAGGCAGCTTAAAGTGTGGAATTTAGGGGGCTTACATCCAGTTCCCATGCACTGCAGGTGCAACGATGACAAGTTGACTATTTTAGTTTAGTTTGAAATAATGTGACCTACATCTGCACCTGTAAAAATTTGTGAATAAAATGTGACATTTTGCCTATCATGTCTGCATCTTGAAGGACATACATTTTACAATTCTGCATACTCTCTGGGACATGCCATTGGCTTGATCCAAACTTCCTGTGTTTTGTTACAGAAGGCGGAGGACAATATAGAAGGAATGGGATCTGGACTTGGTCCAGATGGAGAGGTAATTAGTCTTACTTCAACTTAATTAATAACGGACAAAATGCTAAAGAGGTACAGTATATGTCTTGGAGGGAAAGTAAGAGGGCGAGGATACAAACACAGTGGTGGTTTCTCTTAGGTTGATCTACCTGTAAGTACTTCTGGACTCTTATAACCTACTTTATAGTACTTTTGCAAAAAGAGAAACCTATTTTAAACAGCTAACAGTTACTTCTGAGAAGTATTTTTAATGGTTTTGATCTTGAGTTAATCCTATTCACTAAAGGCGTTTGATCCAGTGAAGGATCTTGCTGAAGATGGGAGGTGATGGGTGACCATCATTAATGGCTTTCCCTTTTCTTGCTACCCTACATTCACTCTTAACTCAGCCGGGTATACTTCCATATAAACAAAACCAGTTCATCTCTACAGATCTCCTGTGTGATTCTTGTGAAGTAATCTAAGCTTTATATATTTCCAAAGCAAATAGGGAGACTTATTAATTATGTCTGCAGTTGTTTTTAATTGTATAATATTGAGCTACCTGTTATACAGGTAAGAAGTGATGCATTTGTGTTAACTTCAAAGTAGTTGCCTTTGCTTTACGACTGCATTCTTAGATAACCTATACTGTAGTTTGTTTTGCAACACGAAGAAACCTATTTAGATTTTCTTAGATGACTAAAATTAGATTGTTGCAACCAAACTAATCAAGCAAATACACACCAGTGGATTTATCATTTGATGTCTTTTCTGGCATACAGTAAGATATGCAGTAAATTGGTTTAATGGCAGACACTTTCTCCAACACATCTAATTGAAGTTTTTAATGAATACCCTTGCTGTTAATGAGCTGTCTCACTAATGAGCATGCTAGAATGCCCTATAAATGACTCCAGAAAGTTTCTTTGTGGAGGTACATTAGGATTTCCTATTGGAAATATGACATGCAGTATTACTGTTAAAATTATTGTTGTTGTACAACTCTTTCTATAGGATTAATTAAACCTACTAAGATATCCTTTATAAGTCAATAGACCTGAATCGCATATTGAAACCGTTTGACTGAAATCCTGTTGCCATTATGTACGCTGCATAAAGCTGCGAATGTCGGCAGTAATGATTTTTTTGGAAATTAAACACTTCTGACCTCAGTCCTAAGGTACTTATGTAATCCCTTTAATTGTATTAGAGCCAGCAGATGGGAGGGGACGGCTTTAATTACTGAAAATTGTCAATGCTGGAAAAGTCATCCCACCAGTGACAGCTTTCCATAGTTAAAAACGTTGCCCCCCCCAACCCTCTCTCACAGCATCCATGGGCTCCCCAACGATGAGAGGGATTATTTGGAATCTGGGGGAGAGAAATCAGAAATTTTCAGTTTTTGAAAGTGGAGGGGGGGGGAAGAGATTGGGTCTCCCATAGAGAGCATCTGCATCCATCTAGTTGGGGTAAAAAACAAAAGGAACATGGCAGTCAGAGTTTACTACTGACCACCCCAATCAAGGTTAAGAAGCAGATGAAACATTTGAAAAGGTAATTGCAAGGAGTTTTTAAAAATGATGTAGTAGGGGTGGGAGATTTCATCACTCTGGATATGTGCTGGGAGGCAGATTTGGCCATGTATGGCCCTTCCAAGAAATTCCTGGCTTGTGCGGCTTTTCTCCTACAAAAAAATGGAAAGAAAGAAGCTAGAGGACAAGCTGTCCTCAACAAAGCCCTATGAAGAAAGCCTAGAAGAACTGGACACGTTTAGCTTGAAAGAAGACTGTGGGGGCAATATTACAGCATAGCACCTGTCAAATATTTGAAAAGCTGTCATACAGAAGAGGGGAAGGGTCTGCGTCCCAGGGTGCAGGACTCAGAACAGTGGGCTCAAGTTATAAGAATCCAGCTTTTAGCTGAATGCAGTACCAGAAAAAACATCCTAACTGTTAGAGCAGTACGTCAATGGAGCCAATTACCTCAAGTGGTGGTGAGTGTGCCAGCACTGGAGACATTCAAGAGTAATTGGGACAACCACCTGGCAGATCTCCTTTGATCTGTATTCCTGCATGGAACAGGGGGTGGTCTTGATGGCCTTATAGCAGGGGTGCCCAAACTTTTTGTAAGGAGGGCCAGATTTGGTGGCTGAGAATGTGTCAGGGGCCGGTTGTTCCCTGACCCTGCCACCCATCTGCAAGCACCACCAACCTGATCCATAAGCCCCGACCACTGACCGTGCATGCGCCCAACCTCACAATGTTCCCAGCTATGCCAGTGGTGGTGGCCCGCCTGCGCGCGCGCGCCGAGCTTCACAAGGTTCCCGGTGATGCCGGTGGCGGCAGCCTGTGCGTGCGCCCAGCCCCACAAGCTTCCCGCCGGTGCTGCTGCTGGTGGCCCTCCCCCTTCCCCACCCTCCTCACAAGCTTCTGCTCACCAGCAGTGTTGGCAGAAGATTTTTTTTAAAAAAAACATGGGGCGAAGGAGGGGGGAGGGGTGGGCCAGCCAGCCGTGGGCCACTCAGAATGGCCTGATGGGCCGGATTTGCCCCCCCCCCCCGGGTCGGACTTTGGGCAGGCCTGCCTTATAGGCTCCTTCCAGTTTCGATAATCTGTGATTCTATGAAAAACAGCTGCTGTTACTGGTATCTTCAGTCTTAAACAGCATAATTTATGGCAAGAGGATTTCATTCTTTATGTTATAAGGTATGTGTTGTGTGTTGGGGGGGGGAGATAAATTGCATCAAAGATGGTAAGGCTTCCCTCTGAGCATGGCATATGGAAGACCACAGTGTTCAAAACCAGGGTTACAAGCCTTGATCTGACTACTCAGAAGTAAACCTATTGAGAGGTAGCTGTTCATTTCAGTGGGACTTTCTCATCGGTAAATATGTATAACAACAACACCATAATTATAATGATTCCCCTTTAAATAGTATAGCAGGCACAGTTCTGTTTTACATCCTTCTTGAAGAGTGTGAAAATTCTTCCTGTGTTAATTGTATGTACATCGAAGTGCATTTATTCAACATTAAATTCCCTAAATTGTTAAAGGAAATACACTATATGAATCATTTTGTCAACCATATTTAAAAAGAGGAAACAATGTTACCTGATACTAAAGTGGATATTTTTGTTAAAACCTTCCTTTTGAGCGTAGGTGGCCTCTGAGTTGGGGGTGGGTGGGTTGGGGCTTGAATCTAACATTTTGGAATCAAGCTCCTTGCTTAGATCATGATCTCCGCCCAGCCTTTCCCTGTGCGCCTTGTGTCATTTCCACCAAGTTGTCTAGAACCACAAACTCATTGCTGTGAATTTGATTGGGTAACTCATTTCACACGGAGAGCCTTCATTTTTCCCTCTCAAAGGGTGAGATGTTCTTGATGCTGATTATTATTATTATTATTATTATTATTATTATTATTATTATTATTAT
>JAHTLZ010000237.1:31392600-31405878 GCA_023846285.1 Phrynocephalus versicolor | reverse complement strand
TTATTATTATTATTATTATTATTATTATTATTATTATTATTATTATTTTCCCTCTCCTCGATTCTAGCCCATTGACGAGAGCAGTCAGATGAGTGATCTCCCAGTCAAGGTAACTCACACGGAAACAGGCAAAGTTCTACTTGGACCAGAGGCTCCTAAAGCAAGTCAGTTGGATGCTTGGTTAGAAATGAACCCTGGGTGAGTAAGTCAGCTGTATACCCCCCCCAACCCAAACCTGTTATTTTTGTATTTATCTGTCAAAAGTATTTGCAGATACTCTCACTCTGTTTTTTTCTTAGCTTTTTGAAATGCACTTTTGTTCTTGTTCTTATGAACCTGCTTCAAAAGATGACAATTGGGGGCGTTTCCCACACTCATCTTCTCTCTCCTGTGTCTTCTCCACCAGCTATGAAGTTGCACCTAGGTCAGACAGTGAAGAAGAGAGTGACTCTGAATATGAGGAAGATGTAAGTGGGTGCCTTATTTTGATACCTGTATTTTTCTCAAAAAATATCTTTAAATATTTAATTTGCATTCCAGAGCCCTGAGAGAGAGAATAAGCATGCAAAAAGTTTCCCTGCCTTTTAATATAATTACTGACACAGTACTGCAAGATGAGTAAGGGGGAAATTAGCTTTATTAGACTATGTTTCATTTCTCACGCCCATCCCTTTGAATTGCAACGATAACAAGTCACAAGATAATGCTAATTTGTGTGGCTTCTCTGAGCATGCATCTTTAGTAGGATGGAAGGGAATTGCTGTATTAAAACCCAATTAAATATCACAAAAGATAAGATTTAGATGATACAGATCTTTCTGCAGTGAAGGAATAGATTTCACCTTGATTACCAATGGCCATGAATCACCATAAACAATGGGGTTTACTTTTATAAAAACTGTGGCCCAATAAAGCTGATAGAGGTTTTTAGTCCTTAATATAGTCAGTAACCTGTCTGTTGGATCAGATTTATCTTCATGCTAGTCAACTTACATTATCCTGAGTAGTGTTACTGTTTTAGTCACTGCCTCATTAAAACACAAGGATGCTTCATGGGGGAGGGAGAGAGATCAGAAATAGCTGTTGCTCTTCTTTGTTACTTTGGCAGTCAAGCGTGGATTCACTAATATTTGAATGTATTTTAAAAGCATCACCACTAAGAGGTAGAAAAATGCATGTTTAGAATATTAGAATGGCACTAGGAACTGAAAGTGCTTTAATGCTTTCTTGTTAGCCTGTGGAAACCTTGGTGGGGGAGGGCAGCTAAAAGGGTCCTGTTAAATTAGGAAGGTCTATTTGTTAAAAACTTGGTTTGGTGTCCAGAACTCAAACAAAGTGTGCTCCTCTGATATCTTCCCATTGTTTCTTCCTATTACAACACAATGGCCCCTTTACCTGGAGTGGCTTATCAGGGTGCTTGGGAGGGGGAGGGGAGGGGTCTGGAAACCTGAATTCCACTTACACCTCTCTGGACTTGTGCAACATCTGTGTGCCCAGAGGAAGACTCTTCATCTCGATCAGATCTTGCTTATAATCAGAACTGAACATATAACTGGCACATACCTTTAACGCTTGCTGATGAGGCGATTCAGAGATTTCCCACTACAAGACGGAGAAACCAAAGCAACACTGAGTTTCAGCGATATATGCATGGAGCTGCTATTGTTTCTTAAAACGATAAATGTAGGTTGGTGTTCCACAGTAAAGTATTTTTAGTGCTCATTGACTCAAGGTAGCCAGCAGTGATTATTAATATATAAGGGTCATTGATATTTTGTGCTTTTCTCTCTTTCTTTTGGATGGTGACGTTATGGAACACTAAGCATCTCTCAACGGTCATGTACCCTGACATGGCTTCACGTTTACACTATAAAACAAGCTTGTCTTCTGATTAGATGTTTTAAACTAAGGAGAAGTAGAGAAAGCACAAGGAATATTGGAATTTATAAAACATTTAAACTATTGTAAATTAAAATGCACACCCATATCAAAGGGAACTTTCATCTCCCTTTTGGGCAACAGCGCTAGCTTCGCAAAACACAATTTGGACAATCGTTTGGGGAAAATGAAATTGTTTTAATAAAATGAGGGAATGGAAGTGGTGAAAGAAACATAGCGTAGTTGGACCGACAGCCGAACTCTTCTTTTGTGCAGGAAGATGATGAGGAATCAAGTAGACAAGAAACAGATGGGAAGAAACACCTGGATCCAAACAGTGAAGATGTTTCAGAAAAAGATGCTAAAGAAATCATTGAGTAAGTACCCTAGGGGAGTGCAGAAAGGAAGCCATGCCCATTAGTCCTGATGTTTGCATCAGGACTAAAACAGTGACAGATCATTAAAATATGAAGTTTGACGTGTCCCTCTTTTCTTGTCTTGAAGGACAGCCAAGCAAGATGTAGACGACGAGTACAGCATGCAGTACAGTGCCAGAGGGTCTCAGTCTTACTATACAGTGGCTCATGCCATTTCTGAGAGAGTGGAGAAGCAGTCATCTCTTCTTATTAATGGCATGCTAAAACATTACCAGGTAAAACGTTCTTGATGAATGAAGAGAACTTGTCTGGTGGCCTTTCCAGTTTTAACTCCTCCCAACAGATTTTTACAGAGTTCTCAACCTCTACCATAATGAGTCTCCCCAAAGCATTTTCAGTGCCACCCAGTTGCTTACATTTGGAATAAAGATGTATGGGTTTCTTGAACACGCCAAAGTATTGCCCAGGGCTGTTTTCAATGTGAAAGAAATATAGGGCATATCAGGATTGTACAAGTCACATATGAAGAATTGTTCCCAGTCTGTGCCCCCCTTCAGAAGTGCTAGGGCCCCTAGGGTGGGGGGTGAATATAGACCACTGCTTGAGAATGACTGCAGCATGCAACATTCCGTCCCTTTCTCATTTCTGTGTCTAGCTCCATACAGGGAGCAAGGGTTAGACTTGCTTACTGATAGTATGCGAATCATTTATTTCTTTGTTTGCATCACTTTTTGCTCTCTTATGTTTTTGGCATATCTTACACCCGCTTGTTGTTCTGGATGATGTCATAGACCGACTAGGTTCAAACTTACCCAAGGCCCTCTACCTAGCAGTGCTTCGTAGCACAACGGTCTCCATAGCCGTCCTGCATCTCATGCAAGGATAAGTCTGATTCCTTACAAACCGTGGTTTCTAAAGGAAGATTTAGAAGCAGACACCCTCTCTTCCCTCATTCTCTCACCCGTCAGTTTAATCATTGTTTAGTTTTATATCTGTGCTGCATTAGTCATAGTTAATGCCAGTAAGGTTCTCCCTTTACGGTAAAAACCCTGTTCAAATATGGATTCAGACGGGTTATGTTGGGAAGCCTGGTTGGTTGTGGTCTTGGAGATTTAACATTTACGTTCCAGTTCAGAGATCAAAATGAGAAGACCTGAACCATCCAGAGGTGCCATAGGTAAAGTTAAGCTAGTGGTCCATCACATTCCATTTTATGTCCACACACTGGCAGCACTCCTTAGCATGTGAGCCAGGTGTGTTTCCCAACTCTAGTTGGAAATTCTGTGGATTCAATCCAGGTCCTTATGCATGCAGTTCATGTGCTCTGCTAATGAGCTGTGGCATGTTCTACTCTTCGCCTCCTCTCTCCTGCCCTTTCCATCCCCTTTTGCTTCTTATGTGTGGATTTTGTCCTTTTACCAAGTTGCTCTAATGGTAGTATGGTAGTGTGAAACAGGCTATCACTGCCCAAATCTCACAGGAGAACAGGGTTAAAGCACCCTGAAAACCAAGGTCTGAGTGTCCCATGTTTCTAACCTTGGCCAGAGCAGACGGGATAAACGAGATGGAAGTTCCAACCAGAGAATAGACGAAAGAGTTGGGAGAGTCTCCTAGGATGGCGTTTTTCTTATTTGCAGAACATGGTGGCCTCTATACTCAACCTCTGATTGCTTTTTACATTTTGATTGCATTTAGTTTCATTTAATTATTCTTCTTTTCAAAAACCAGCCATATTTATCTGCCTGGCTTTTATACCAGTGTACCAATATTGGGATTGGCTTTTTACTCTATAATTCTTCAATTATTCAGGGTAGCTTTTTTATTAGGTACTGAACTGTTCAGAAAAATAAATCAAGAAAAAATGTAGCTCTTCAGCGATGCCTCCTCAGGACACATAGAGACTGTTAAGAGACTGTATTTTGTCACAGCATGAGCAGCACTACTCTTTAGCGCTATCTGCAAATCATCCGTCAGGTTTTGGGGAGCAAAGGACTTTCCAGCTTTGGCCTTCATGGCAGCAGCGATTGTCACGCAGGCAATTTTTTCTGCCTTACTTTTCATTGTGCCGGCTTCTTCACTGCATAGTACTCGGCACCAAAGCAGAGATGTTAAAAATCAGAACATTCGTGTATGCACAGATACTGGATAACTGAGGTCATTCTCCTGCATTTCAGATCCAGGGCCTGGAATGGATGGTTTCCCTCTATAATAACAACTTGAATGGAATTTTAGCGGATGAAATGGGGCTAGGAAAGACCATACAGACGATTGCACTCATCACTTATTTGATGGAACACAAAAGGCTTAATGGCCCTTATCTCATCATTGTTCCCCTTTCGTAAGTAGATGAACTCCTTCTAATGATATTTTTTTCTGTGCTATGCAGATGGGCTCATTAACATGTACTTCTTTTTTAAAAAAAAATGCTTAATGGCTAGATGAAGCATGCAGTAGTAGGCTGTAATGACTATGTCCTCTGGATTTAAACTTTGATGGTCTTGCCTTCCCTCACATATATTGTCTGACATTGGGGACCAGGCACATGATAAAAGCATCTATTTAGCAACCAAGATTAACTGTATGTTTTGGTACAGTGTGGCCCTACTCTGATTCATAAGAGAGAAAATGTATATATTTTCTGTCTTTTGTTTGGTTTTCTTTAATGCTGCCAGAGGTTTTATTCCCGAGTGGCATCCATTACAGTATTGGCACATTTGATGCATAATGTTGATTTTATTTTTTAATTTTATTTTTGTATTAGGATGCATTGATTTTGATTATTGTTCCTACTGACTGATTCATCAGCCATTATTTTCCGTTAACCCATAGCTTTGTATAACATTGAATTTTTACAGGATCAAGTTATTTATGTGAAAAGATTCTAATCAGTTTTACAAAAATGAATTGTGGTACTTTAATTAGTATTAATCAGCAGGATATATTTATAAGTCAGGCATGCATTTATGCAAGTGTTTTGTGGTTTACAAAACAAAAAAAACATTAGTCTCCTCCCCCTCCCAAAGTGCATGTAGTGATGCACAAATACCTAACCTTCTCAGTTCCCTTTGGCTTCCTCCATGGTTGCATCTCAGGAACGTTCTTCTGCTCTCCTTTGTACCTCCACAAAAATGTACAATTTGATTCTGTATCAGTAATACATGATAAAGACGTTAGGAAGTCATGCCATTATTTATTGTGGCCACAGTATGTGGTTCATTAGATGGTTTTCGTTCACAGATGTGATAGAGAGCGAGCGAGCGAGCTGTGAAATAACGTTTCCTCATGGATGGAAAAAGAGACTGCTATATTTGCCCAAGGCTGACTCAGGTTTTTGAATGTTTGCAGCACACCGCTGAAGCTTTAGCTCAAATATGGGAGCTAGCTCAAATATGGGAGCTAGAAACATGCTTCTTTATAAAATGAAACCTGAGAGTGTATGCAACATAGTATTTTATTTTTCCTTGAAATCTTATGTCTTTAAGGAAAAACTAAGAGGAACCAAGTGAACTTTATTTATTTATTTATTTATTTATTTATTTATTCATATCAGAGCATTACAAAATTTAAAATTATGGACATATACGAAATATAGGTAAAAATTAAACACAAATTAAAATGTTAGCAATTGCCATTTTGAAAATGTTGTCTCACGTCCAACTGGGCAGTTCTGTTTGTTTCCAAGGGGCAAGTTTGTGCATGCTTACAACAGCTTTGCACAATGAGGCTGAGGTCTTGAATGAAACCATGGCAGCCTTTTCTAACTTGCTTATAAAATGTTTCCACTGTAGATCTCCTCCTGTTATAATATTGTAGTCTCCACATGGTCCATGTGTCTTATTTTGCTGTACGTCTTGCATCTTGAAGGTTAAAAGTCAATCTGTACTCTTTTTATCATTATTGTTGATGAGAAACTTGTTTCTAAATGAATTTACTGAAAATTTGTTTAATTTTTTTTTTAAAATATAGGACTTTATCCAACTGGACGTATGAGTTTGACAAATGGGCTCCTTCTGTGGTGAAAATTTCTTACAAGGTTCGAAGGGATTTTTTTTTGTATAAATATAAAATTGACAATATTTCTTACAGTCCACTCAGCTTTTCACTATATTCAGTTGTAACGTGTAGCTGTAAAGTAGAAGTTAACTAATTAAGATAGTTATTTTTAAAAATGTTCCGATGGGGTTAACACAAATAATGACTATTACATATTCTCCCCCCCCCCAAAAAAAAAGAGTAAGGGGGGGAACAGTAGGGGGAAGAAAGACAGGCCCTAATGCCCTAATTGTGCCCTAACTGTGTGGCCCATCAGAGCTCATACAGCCCCCTTTTTTTCTCCTGTCTCATCATCATTTTCATCATCAGAACTGAATTGCTCGAAGGGACCCCATGGAACATTGAATCCAGTCCCTACCAAGGAGGCGTCGTGGGAAATTGAACCCCCACAACCTCTGGCTGCACAGCCAGATACTTAAACCCCCTGCACTATCCAGCTTTATTTCTTTATTTTACATAATTCTGTTTTCCCTTCATGAAATATTTGAAAAGGTGGTACTTATATTCTTTGCATTGATTTACATTCCTCCTTTGCGCTAGTGTACTTAAAAGCTTTCTACATGGCTCTACCCATCTTGCTTTCCCCTTTAACTTTATAACAACTCGGTGAAGCACATCAGGCTGACAGAATGGGCCTCATATTTCATGGCTGAGTGAAGATATGAAACCAGTCCTCCAGAGCTGAAGTCCAGAACGCCACGCCAGCTCAGTTTGTGACTGTGGCAATCGGGGAACAAATTCACCAATTGTGAATCAGTTTGTGAATGTGTTCGCCAACCCATACATAGGTTGTCTTTTTAGCCTTTGTAGTTTTGTAAATGTTACCTTCGTTGACGTAGAAAGCTGCATTCATGTTTTTATAACTCCATGCACCAGCCCTAATGGACACCAGATACCACTGAGTGCAATACAATTTTGATACAACTCACTATAACTCACATTCACTTCAGCTTCTTCTGCAGAGGGATTAGAATGGTCAAGAGTGCGTTAACATCATTTGACTGCACGTTTTTATGAAGGTCATTGACATTGTTGTTTTGCTGAATTATATGTAAAAGAAATTATGTGTTTAACCCTCTTTCCTTCGTTTTAGGGGACACCTGCTATGCGCCGATCGCTTGTCCCTCAGCTTCGTAGTGGAAAATTTAATGTCCTCTTGACAACTTACGAGTATATCATAAAGGACAAACATATTCTTGCTAAGGTAATTCCGTTTATTTGGGTACAGGTTTTTTTTAGTATTTCTTAATATTTCTGTTTTTCGCTATAAAATTGTCTCAAAGTGAGGGAGAATTTTAACAAAGCAGAACAAAATGGTCAAATCAGCCACACTATTTAGTTTCCTTATTTGTACGTTTCTCCTCCTCCCTACATATGGTTACAATTCTGTTGCACAAAGAGCCTCTTGACATGGTAACCGTCCATGATGACAGTTAGTTTGAAAAGCCAGTACCGTATTTTCCGTCACCGTATGGACTGTTCAACTTCTCTTCCATCCTATTCATGGTCTCTCTCCTGCCGTGGCAGTTTCACGTTTGTAGATAACAGAATGGCTTTGCCACCTGTGGATCCCATCAATACCATGCAGCCATCGCACCAGAGCCATCTCTTCATCATTCTGCCTAATAACATTTATCCTGGAACCCTGCTATTCCATTTTTATCCACAGCCCTGAGCCTGTTCTTTGTTTCTGAGCAGAGATGAATGTGGGGAGAAAAGAAGCCAGGCTCTATCGTTTCTTTCTGGATGTAGAAAGAAAACCAAGAGTGGGTTGAAACCTGCCATCTTCATTTTCATTTATGCGTTAAAATTTGATAGCAAAAACCCCCAAAAACCCCACCAAAAATTGCTTTGATTTTGGTACCTCCTGAATTATTACATCTGAAATGTAAGGGTTAATCCTTGGATTGAGTAAAAAAGAGAGATATTTAGGTAATGAATCTTACTCACTTTAAGCTATTATATCACCAAACCCACTTATCAAACATTGGAGCATGTGTATTGCTTGATGAGATTTTAGGCGCTTGTTATAGCCACCTTTTAAAAAATGCCCTTTCCCAGCTTAGTATTAAATAAAAAATGCCTGTCCTTTTGCACGAGATGCTTCTCATTTCCTTCAGGAAGAGGGAATAGCTCAATAAAATGTGAATAATTTTGGTTTAGATTTTCATCCTCCCATTTAGAGAGAGGGGGGAAGAGAAAGAGTTTAACACATAATATTGTAATCCTGTGCTTTTACTTTGCAGCGTGTTCGGTGGCTCCAGTCTCATCATCTACTCTGATGCTGTATTCATCCTGTCATTTTGGGAGTGAAAGGTTTCTTGGATGATACCTGTTGAGAAATTGCATTCACTAAACCTGGCCCTCATTGTGTATCTCCCAGAACACGAAAGGTAATGTGTTGCAAGTAACTGTGTTATCTGCAGCACATTACTTTTCCAAGTCACAAGGGCATAATGACAGTATTTGTTAGGGGCGAGAATAAAAGCAATAACAAAACACTCTTCAAAATACGCCTGGATAATAGTATGATCAATTAACGGGCAGACAAAGCCATACTGGCTTAACTGCATGATTGTAACTCAAAGAGTGTCAGAACCAGCTTTGTTGAGAACCTCAGTGGATAAAAATTTCTTGCCAACTATTTTTCCATTTTCCTAGATTCGGTGGAAGTATATGATTGTAGATGAAGGCCACAGAATGAAGAACCATCATTGCAAGCTGACCCAAGTGTTGAATACACATTACGTCGCTCCAAGAAGAATTCTCTTAACTGGGACGCCATTGCAGAACAAACTGCCAGAACTTTGGGCTCTCCTTAATTTTCTCCTTCCAACCATTTTCAAGAGTTGCAGCACCTTTGAGCAGTGGTTCAACGCCCCTTTTGCCATGACTGGAGAAAGGGTACATCCTGGGCTGCTTTATTTAAATGTAAAACTCACAGAGATTGCGACATAAATACATCAAAGTCTGCTTTATGGTGAAGCTATAGCTTATTCACATGCACACGTCCTACTTTATTTTAATAATGTTCTAGAATTTTTTTTTACAAATAACCCTTAAGGTTTTTTGGTCTGCTGGATTGTTTCAGTGGATACAACGATAAACAGAACAAATCTCTATGCTGTATATACATTAAAAGTCTTTTTTTCATTGTCTTCTTTCAGGTGGATTTAAATGAGGAAGAGACCATTCTGATCATTCGGCGTCTCCACAAAGTCTTGCGACCTTTCCTGCTAAGGAGGCTGAAAAAAGAGGTTGAATCTCAGCTACCAGAAAAGGTTTGTGTAGGGGGAGGCACTGGTTTCAATAACCAATTTTGCAAAGTGGGCCAGGACCCACAAAGAGAAAGCATTTGCTTTTAGATGGAGCAGTATCTTGTAGTCAGGCATTTCTGGTACCGAAAACCTTGGAAATCCCACATGTTTTGCTCTGTTCACTTCTGTTTTATTTCTACTGTAGGTTGAATATGTGATTAAATGTGATATGTCAGCACTTCAGAAGATTCTGTACCGCCACATGCAAGCCAAGGGAATCCTCCTTACAGATGGCTCCGAGAAAGACAAGAAGGTAAGAAGATTCAGTGTTTAGTGCTTAAAATTGAGATCTTGATATCTTCCTACTTTCCCTAATCCAGCGGACCGAGCCTTGTCAAATAGGACTTGGAAAAGACAAAAATATAACTTAGTAAAGAGATTTCTCTATTACCAGGCACCAGCAGTGAAAAATAGGTGAAAAATTGATGGAGCATAGTGATTCCTAGAAATCCCCATTATTAATTAGGACAGATAGGCACCCATTGTTTACTTAGTGCCCATGTTATGTTGCCTTAATCTTTCTACAGGTGGCAAAGTGCTCTGCAGAGGACAAAAGATAAAACATTTTTGTTGTGTATGATACATGTAATATCCCATATACTGTGATCTAAATTCAGTGGTGTTGTAAAAATGATGCAAGAAAAATACATTTCAACAGGTTCTTTGTTCCTCTATCAAGGCCTTGTAACAGGAATACAGAGAAACAAGTCATTGATGCTAATAGAGAGGAGGTTTATTTGAGGAAAGGGTAAAAACAAAAGTCTTGCAAGACTGGAGAAGTCAGAAAGTCAGATAAGGCCACTCAGAGAACAGAGATGTCCATACCTATACAGTGGTACCTTGGTTTACGAGCATAATCTGTTCTGGAAGCATGCTCGTAAACCAAATTACTCGTTGATCAAAGCAAATTTCCCCATAGGAAATAATGGAAACTCGAGTGATTTGTTCTGGGGCCCTAGTTTCCATTATTTCCTATGGAGAAATTCGCTTTGATAGGGAGTCCTAATGTCAGGCTTTGCCCACTGTGGTGCATTCACCTTTTTAAGACCTCCCTCCTATTGCGGTGGGCGGACACCCCAGCAGAAGGAGGGAGAATTTTAAAAAGGCAAACTCATCAAATGGAGGGAAGATTTTTCTCACTTTGGGCGTGTTCTCCCTTTTGACATTCCCCTCCTTGTGCTGGGGGGAACGCCCACCCCAGCACAAGGAGGGGGGGTGTCAAAAAAATTGAATGCCAAAGCAGAGGGCAACCTCTGTTGTGACAGGGGCCTTACCTTTTCCTGCTTTGGCGTTCGGGTTTTTGACAACAAAATCGAGGTCCTCGAGGGTGAGATGCAGCCCCAACTCATTGAGGGGGTGGCGAGTGATGGTGGTGGACAGGTGACTTGCAGTACTCATATATCAAGGTATCTCTCATTGATCAAGGCAAAACTTTGATTGAAATGCTCGTAAGCAAGGTTACTCATTAGCCGAGGTGCCACTGTAGTTCAATTTTGCAGGATTTGTCCAGCCGCAAGAATTGGTAAGAACAGCTAGGTTCTGTTTTTCCCAGTACTATACTTTTGGTACCAGTTACACTTGATTCTTTTGTGGTTACATACATACTCGCAAGTTGTTACACATTGGCGCTTGTGATGTTTATACTCTTGGATTCAGAATTGGCACCTCTCTGGCAATAGTAGCACTTTTCTAAAGAGGGCAACCTCTGTTGTGACAGGGGCCTTACCTTTTGAAGTTGCTACTTGTATTTTTGGAGCATTGGGTCAGAATAGTTCCCTGTCACCAAGGTTCCTCACTAAGTTCCTCCTTTCAGCTGGTTATCTATTTTTTTTCTGAGAAGAGAAACAGCTTTCATAGCTTATGTTCTCATGACGGAGTCTTTCTAATATAGAGGCTCTTTGGTTAGGTATTATCAATTATGTTGTGTGACTTTTAGGAAATATAGTACTATATTTAGGATATGGAAATAATGAAAGACATAGGAGTAAGGGGATTTTTCCCTCACTTGCTAGCCCAGACTCAGTGAATCCATTGCTGAACAGACCCCATTGATTCAGTGGCTCTACTCTAGTTGGGGACACCAATAGGTGTGAGTTTTGCTTTCCCACCTTTTGCTTGAACATGACTATGCTTGCGTTGCTTCCCTCAGGGAAAAGGAGGAGCCAAAACTCTTATGAATACCATCATGCAATTGAGAAAGATATGTAACCACCCGTATATGTTTCAACATATTGAGGTAAATTGAACTTATGCTTTTGTCATTTTTGAGGCTCATATGCAAATTCTCGTTCCAAGTAATTTCAAACCCGGCCTGGTCAAAATGTGAAGTCTGCTTTTTGTAAACCTTCTACAGAGAAGTGGAAAGGTTCCTTTGGTAATCTCAAGGAAAGGAGTCATGTGGCAAAGGAGAAAACTTAATTTTAAAAACTTTTTTAAACAAAATTGTCCGTTCTTTGACAGGAAGGAAAGAAATGTGCCTTTGTGTTACTAAGGAAATTGGAATTCCAGTGCTGCTTAATTGTTCCCATTCTGTTGTAAATAGTTTTCTGCTTTGAGAATCCTTTTCAAATTGAGCCATTTAATGTCATAAAATATCAGTCAGAAAAAGTAGCTTGTTAAAAGGATCGTGCACGTGCAGTCTCTTTCCAAGATGCTGTTGAGTGTTTAAGATAAGATGCAGTATTTTAAAAGTGGCTAATTTCAGTTCCTTTGGCCTGTTTTGAGAATGGGGTTCTGGTGTTCAGAATCATTTGGGGCTATGTAGTCCTAGCAAATAGACTATATAGCCCAGAGCCCATTTAGAGCATCAACGTGGTGAAATAGCATGGCCCATTAGTTTTGAACTGAAAGAAGCCACTGTTAACAAGCTATATTGCACAACTGGGGCTCAGACCTGAGAAATGGTGCAGAAGAGTGAGGCTGTGACTGACTTGTTTACAAGTTAAGTGTCTGTTTACCTTTATGGGGCCAATTACATAGGCTACCCCAACTTTTCCTCTTGGCATGATCATCAGTGGTAGGACTGACTATGGAGACAGTAACTGGCAGTTAGTAGAAGGAGGTGGACAGCATGCCGTCCTGAAGTTGATTGGATTGCAGTTCTCCACAGACCTTGTCAGTGAAGGAGATGCAGTCCCACAAGATACGGAAACTTTCTCTCCCCTTGATGCAGGAAGTTTCCATTAAGAACTGTAGATGTCACTCATTCACATAACCAGCAAATGTATCATTGGTGCTTCTCCTCTCTCGTCTCCAGCAGTAGTCATTTGATTCTTCATTCCAGTTGGTTCTCTGGACCAAATGACTTCTTTCTGCTCACATGTGGTGAGATTTATCCAGAAAGATTTTAGTGTTGATCTAACATCCATTGGAGTCAAAAGACAGCAGGAAAAGCTTATATTGAGGGGTATAATATGCAAGCATTTAATGGTAGTTGGATTTTTGGCTCTGTCTCATAGAATCCTGGCACAAATTATTTTGCATTTTCCTGAATCTTAATGTTTCATTTTAAAAACAAAAATTGTACAATCTTTTTGCAAACGTGGGAGGAGATTCTTGCATAATGCTCAATCACAGTTTGCTGAATTACCACCCTGATTCACTGTGATTTATTTATTTATTTATTTATTTATTTATTTATTTATTTATTTATT
>JAHTLZ010000237.1:31375344-31392590 GCA_023846285.1 Phrynocephalus versicolor | reverse complement strand
ATTTATTTATTTATTTATTTATTTATTTATTTATTTATTTATTTATTTATTTATTTATTAGATTTCTATACCGTGCCATCTAACGACAAGTTCACTCTGGGTGGTGTACAGAAATTAAACAAATACAAAAAGACAAGCATAAATATAAACACTATATAATAAATAAACAACATGACATAATTAAACATAATACACATTATCTAAATCAGACTCATAAAATCAAAGCAGGGGGCAAAGATAGGCTAAAGATGAAGCAAGGCAAGATGAATAACAGCGAGCGAATCATAGTAGAGAAACTAATAACCGGGAAAGCCTTTTCATGTAGCCACGCCTTCAGATGTTTCTTGAAGACAGGCAGCAAGAGGGCCAGACATACCTCAGGAGGGAGTTGGTTCCAAAGTCGAGGTGCCGCCACTGAGAAAGCCTGGTTCCTCTTCAACAATTTATGAGCCTCCTTCAGCCACAGCACCCTCAAAATGCCCTGCCTTAGATGATTGACTACTGTGGGCAGTATTCTGCGGGAGGAGCCATTCCAACAGATAACCAATGAAGCCAGTACTGATGCTGCAAGAGAGAGGGGCTGCACATCCAGAGGGCACCATCAGCATCGGGTTGGATAAGGTCTTTGCATAAACCAGGCTTCGGATGTTATACAAAACTTCCTGCTTGTAGTTTGTTTCCCTTCGTTTTCACAAAAGGAGGAGCATCACCGCATTGCTCATTCACAGCAAAACAAGGCAATCTAGCTATTCTTTCTATGGTTATGTACAGGCAATGCAACAAGTTAGTCAAGAGGCTATCCTGACATTAATGATCCATTCTTTTCTACAAAGCATAAATGTATTGCTACTTGGCGAACATGTTCATACATTATTAAGATAAATGTTAAATTGCATAATATGTGTTTTATTGGTCCTGTATTTGCTAATCTAGCATTGCAGTAATTTGCAAGTAAACTGTCAGCTGTTTCACATAAATGTTTGCTACGGTGTGGTTGATACACTCATAAGAGAAATAACTTTCCTAAGATCCATTGTTTTAAATAACCCTTGCACTATGTGGTTTTTGCTTCTACTTTATGAAGTTTATGAGTTCTCCACCCACCCCCAAAAATCTCTAGGCCTGAATGTTTCAATCTAGAAGTGATAAAGAATTAACTCTTTGTCATTTTGCAGGAATCCTTTGCCGAGCATTTGGGCTATGCAAATGGTGTCATCAATGGGTAATATCTTTTTCTCTGTGCCTCACTGAGATTTCTTTGTGTCCTTGGTAGAACATTTTTCTTCTAGCCTTGAAAGTAATTTATTTATTATAAGAAATGCATTCTGTAGATAGTGCTGTCTAGTGTTTTAAAGCAAAGTTATTTCCACAGAAAAATATGACCCATTCAGGACTAGAAACTTAAGAAAAGCCCTGCTGATTCCTACCAAAGGCCTAATTCGCCCAGCATTCTGGGTCTGCAATGTCTACTGGATTGAACAGAATGAGAGGGTTAGGGTTAGGGGTGTGGCAGTAAGCAAATAGAAGGTTCATTGAGACGTACCGTTGTTATGTCCTATCAAGTCACTTCTCACCTAGAGTTATCCTATGAATTAATGACTTCTGGACACCTGTGCATTCTGGGACTCTGAGCCAACCATCCACAAAGCAAAATTTCACTCCTTGACACCTTATGCTAGTCCAGGCACTGGTGTTCTCTTCTATGTCAAGAACAAAGCACCAGGCTCTTACTTGCTAGTGATGCTGGATTTGTTGATTGGCAGTGCCAGAAGCTGGCAGCATGAAGACTGCAGTATCGGAGCTGGGAGTCCCTTTCCACCACCACCAGAATCCACTATGAATTTTGTGGGCTTTCCCCTTTGATTTTGTCCTTGGTCAATCAGAAGGGCCAAGGGTGAGGTTAAGCTTCACAGGCAGACCAGAGAGAAGAGGTTTTCACTCCAGTCCGTCTGTAAAGGATGAAAAAACCTGGAGCAACTTTGGACCTTCACCCACCCCCTCCTTTTTTGCGACTGTTGGTAGAGATGGGCACGAAATGAACAATTTTTTGTTTTCATTTTTTGTTTCGTTATGCAACGAAATGACAAACGAATTTTGTCTCTAAAATAAAACGAAACAGAAACACCGGAAATTTTGTCGTGTGTTTCGTTTTCGTTACGGCAATACAGTGAACTGCTTTAAATGCTAAAAATATCACAAAAAATTGAAATAAATGGTAACAAAACGGTAACAAAATGAATGAAAACGAAAATGATTTTTTTGCAAAAATTCACGAAAAACGGAAATGAACCGAAACGGACCCGCTAAACGACAAACGAAACACCATTTTTTGATTCGTGCCCATCTCTAATTGTTGGTTTTAATTCATAGGGATTCTGGATACTGGACTTTTTAATCTCTTTGCTCTAGTTTTTTTGGGCATGAGGATCGATACAGGCTGATGTAGGAAGGGTTATGCAAGTGTGTGACCCCTACCCCACCCCACCCCAACCCCAAGGCAACTCCTGTTTATGGGTCATTGGTGAAGAGACCAAGAACAGGAATAACCCGAATGAAAACTCTCCAAGGTTTGCTCACTGATGGCAGACTCACAGAGCTAAACCTGACTTCTGGGCTGGCAAATGGCCTTATGCAGATCCACTCTCCATGCCAGCTCCAAACTATTGGCAGCTGTCACCAATGAATGTGCGGCCTTTCCTTCCAGTTTTGTTGTGTGGTGTGTTTTTTTCCCCTCTCTGACCCACTCTGTGGCACCATTTGTGCTCAGCTGGCAAAGTAGCATGTATACTGGAGTTACAGAAGAGTCTGCATTACTAGGCATGTGTAGAGAGAGAGAGATAGTTACTGAGTACATCTTCTCTTCTCAGAGCTGAGCTTTATCGGGCCTCAGGAAAATTTGAATTGCTTGATCGAATTCTACCAAAGCTGCGAGCCACAAACCACCGCGTCCTCCTTTTCTGTCAAATGACATCACTCATGACCATTATGGAAGATTATTTTGCTTTTCGGAACTTTGCTTACCTGCGACTTGACGGTAACGTCCGAGCTGAGAAAATAAATTGGGAGATACTGTGGTAACTCAACCCTTGATATTTGACTAGGTGTTTCTGTTTCTCAAATACCTGTTTTATTTACAAGATTTATTTACAAGAGGTATTCATTGCTATCAAGTGGCCCAAGATACTGGGATGTTCTCCTTTTCATCTACTGCTAAGGTAGCATGACTTGGCTGTGGTAGCTAGGGATGTAAGTTAGACAGAAAGCCCCTTCCTTGTTCAGATCTCACCACAGACAAGAAGTCTGTAAATGCAGTTAAGGGAAGCAGTTATGCCAGCTGTCTTATCTGCGGTGTAAGGTGTCTGATAAATTTGAGATTATTTACACTTTCATCACAGCCTTCAGATTTTACCTAAAGTAATGTCAAAATAAAATTCATTATTGTTGCAGATATGTTCTGTAATTCTTGGAAGAAATAATCTTTATATTTGAGTTTTAAAACCCATTGAACAGATTGCTTGATTTTCCGCTTGAGATGACTTATTTAACTGGAGGAAATTGTTGGCCTGATATATATAGACATGGACAGAGATAGAGTTCAGTGACAATTAATGAAATGTTTGCGCTTAGCAATTATTCCCTCTGTTTCATACTAAAATTGAAAAATGATCATTCAGCTTTCTTTGGCAGAAAACCTGTAGTTACTCTATTTTAGAGAATAACCAGGGAAAAGAAATACTAGAGGAACCACAATTTGTACCTTTGGATTTTTAAAAAAGTATTGTTAGTGAGAATTGCCACTGACCTCAAGCAGTGCAGGAAGATTACTTGGTCACGTCTGCAGGGATTACAGCTGCCATCAAGTCAACTATCTGAGGAAAATTCTGCTACATTCCTGGGCTGGCATCACCTGATTCATTCTGCTACAGTGGAGGATGATAGCTGTAACTTAAATTGCTTATTCCACTCACTCTGACAGGCAGGAATTTTCAGCCAGTCATTTGGACCCTGGGTGTCCTCTAAAGCAGCCATTTTCAACCTTTATTGGCTGCAGCCGTAAGCACAACACGAAAGAAATATAGGCTGAATTAAGATTGTAAGAAGTTGCACGATGGACCTTTTAAGATAGAGTGTGAATTATTGTTTCCATCTTGCAGTGCCTTTAAAAGGTGCCAGAGGTCTCCACGGGTACCTAGAGACCCGGTTGAGAAGGGCTGCTCTAAAGCAGTGACTCCCACCGTTGAGCCCCCCAGATGTTCGTGGACTACAACTCCTAGAAATCCTGGCCAGTACAGCTAGTGACGAAGGTTTCTGGGAGTTTTAGTCCAAGAACACCAGAGGACCCAAGTCTGGGAACCACTGCTCTAGAGAGAGAAAACCATCACAGAAATTCCAGTGTATTTCCTCCCTCGGTTATGATAGGTTGTAAAACTCATTCTCCTTGTTTCTTCGCCACGTCCTTTGTCTTCAAAAAACGAAAATCAGAGAAGCAATACATATATGTGTTTTCTTAAACTATTCTTCCTAATCTTCTATACCACTTCGAGCGTCCTGGACTCTCGAAAAACTCTCTGACACCCATAGGGAGAGTTGTAGAGGAGGCAGATGCCACTGCCAGAGGGCTTAGTTTAGAGCAGGCATGTCCAGACTTTGGCCCTCCAGATGTTTTTGGACCACAACTCCCACAGTTCTTTGCCATTGGAAATACAGGCTTGGAATTCTGGGAGCTGTGGTCCAAAACATCTGGAGGGCTGAAGTTTGGACATGTCTGGTTAGAGTACCCTCCTCAATAACATGCAATATGAAAGTGGAACTGGGATTCTAGGACCACCAACCTACCAGTCCCTGAAGGATATCTAGTAAGTTTTTGAATTCCAAGAACCAAAGCCAAGTGGACATTGGATCCATCAATAGCCCTGCAAGTTTTGTGTTTTCCAACATTGCCTTATAGATAGCAAGATCTTTTCTGCTCATTCTTCAAGTCTTTTGTATGCAAAAGTGTGATATGCACTTCAGTGCAACAACATGTATGGAAGTGCTGATCACTTTCTAGTAGTTCTGGTTACAGCTGAGATCGCAGTAGCTTTTACTAGATGGATGCCATCAGGAGCAGGAAGGACAACATTAAAAATAAGACCTTAACTTTGAGAAACCTGCGGATGACATACACCCTTTTGATGGCTTCTGATTTTAGGAACGACGAAATCAGAAGATCGAGCAGCTCTGCTAAAGAAGTTCAATGAGCCCAATTCCCAATACTTCATCTTCCTGCTGAGCACAAGAGCAGGAGGTCTCGGACTTAACCTGCAGGCAGCTGATACTGTCATAATTTTTGACAGTGACTGGAATCCTCACCAGGTAGTTATCTATAATTCAACTGTTACAACCCTTTCCAGACATGACGTGTTATTGACTTACTGTTTTTATCTGTGCTTTCTACTTGCTTTAAGTCAATCAGGATTGATTTTAAAAGGCATTATAAGCCATGTATTTCCTTTGAACTTTATTGCTCCCGTAGCAAACGAGAGTCCCAAGCCAGGATGTGAAGTTGGTTTCCTATTTTGTAGGAGAACATCAAGTCAAAATCTTGATTCAGATACAGCAGGAAGTTTTTGCATCCTCATTAATTTCTGCTTGTAGTATTGGGAGAAGCCAGGCAGGGTTGATTTTCTGCCCTCCTGGCATAGCATTATGTCCAAATGTATCGCATGATTGATTTGAGATCAATCTGCTCCAATGTGTGTGCCTATCTAACTAGTCTTCAAAGTGAGACTGGAAATATTAAATGTTTGCAGAAGCTTGGATATATTCAAAAGAGTCATGCAGTCTTTCAATACTGGAATTAAGATCCCAGGCAGGTAAAAAGTTAAGAACAAATGTGTGTGATATTTCAAAATTAAACCAAAAGCTAAAATTATGGTGTCTTAATACATATACACAAGACATCAAAACCTCTCAAACTTGGGGACATCTGAATCAGGAAGGCCAGAGATGTCTGTAATGCAGTAGCGAAGCATTTTTCCTACCAGCAGCCAGAGTGAATTGAACAACTTCTCCTTAAAAATGGTTGGTGATTTGGACTGAAATTTGAAAAATATCCTATTTCCAGTGCCTCCAGTGCCATCCCACTTTATTTTAACAATGTGGAAGTTGCTTTGTTCCAGTAATACGTGCCAGAGCATAGTTTGAGAAAGGATGCGTAGGGCTTCTGTTCTCACCGAATTCCAGGGTACCACATTCCACAGGTACCTCCATTTAGCACGTGCTCTCTAAAGGCATACAAGCCCTATCCAGATGTCCAAGAGTGTAGAGCCCATAGATGTTGACAAGAAATGCTTGCCCTCTCCCTCAGACATCACTTTCATCATGTCAAAGTAGCAGTCTGAGTAGCAGAAGGTGCATGAGCAGAATCCAGAATAAGTGAGTTCTTGGTCTCCTAGAGTATATTCTTGAACTAGGTCTGATTAAAGCAAAGGGACAATTCAAGAATGTTCAAACTCATTTTGGTACAGAAACTTGATTGCCTTGCATTGGCCAAAGGCATGTGTTGCTGTGCCACACAATTGAAATGGATCCTGTTATTAAGATTTGTGGCTGATTTAAATACTTAAAATGCTTTGGCTGGAGTACAGTGGCTCTTTGCATAAAGTTTGTACTACTTGCTATGCCAAACTGTAACTAATCAACAAAGGCAAGGGTGCATCTCAGATGTATGAATGGTAACACACCTGATTGCATGACCCAAGATGTCCCCTGGTACTTTGGTAGTTGGCCAAAGCAAGAGGTATAAACCTTGCACAAACACCAATAGGATTCTTACCATCAGTTAATCATATTTATATTGATTTGTGTATTCGTGGAGATTTTAAACCCATAAAAACATTCAGGTTTCTGGTTTGTCTTTGTTAGCTTTGTACTGTATGTTTTATGGATTTAAAACCTCTGTATGAGATTGCTTGGCTTTGCCGACCATATCCAGTGATTGTAAGAGGGCAATACAATTTGCTCAATGATTTTTTTTTTATTTTTTGCCGCAGGACTTGCAGGCACAAGACAGAGCTCACCGAATTGGGCAGCAGAATGAAGTGCGGGTGCTACGACTGTGCACAGTGAACAGTGTGGAGGAGAAAATCCTTGCGGCTGCCAAGTATAAGCTGAATGTGGATCAAAAGGTTATCCAGGCGGGAATGTTTGACCAAAAGTCTTCAAGCCACGAGCGGAGGGCCTTTCTCCAAGCCATCCTGGAACATGAAGAAGAAAATGAGGTATTAGGCAGGCTTGTTTTAAGTGTTAAAAATAAAAATAAAAAATCATTCTCCCATTTCCCAACACCTTCCCATTATTTGTTTGCTGGCCTTGCTCTTAACTAAAGTTCTATCACCTGGATCATCCTCTTAGTGAAATTCAGTTTAGAATTGAAATCTCTCCTACTTCGTTACTGGCTTCTTCTCCCTGAAGCTATTTTCTTTCCCAAACATTGGCACCAGAGGGTGGAGGAACAGTATAGGAGGATAGTACAGGAGACTAGAATCAAAGGGAAAGTAGGTGAGTCTGAGCTTTCCTGCTTTGTTGTGGCAACCTTTCCATGGACAGAAGGAGCTTTTCCGTTCATGGAAGAGAATGGAGATGGGCACGAACCAGAGGAACCAGCAGTTCATGTTGGCTGAATAGGTGCTTGGTGCTTCCCAGTCCAGCCTCTTCCAGCAGGCACCTACTCAAAGGCAGTGTCCTGTCTTCCCTGCCTTGCCTTCTCTGGGAGTTTCCTCTGAGTGGATGCTGACAGAGAAGGCAGCGTTGGGAAGCACTGAATACCTATTCAGCCGAAGAATGAACTGCCATGAATTCGTGGTTCGGCAGTTCGTGCCCATCTCTAGAAGAGAATAAAGGATCGTGTCTGTTTCTTCAGGCGACACCTTTTTAGCTGGGTTAGTTCTTCAGCCTGAGAACTTGTGCATATCTCTGATTTGCAGAATGAATTAAGCTGATATACTTTTGTGTATATGATTGAATAGCTGAGCCTGGGTAAAAAACTTGTGTCAAAATCATAGACATTTCTCTATTTATTCAGTAGTAACTATCCTCTTCTGGTTCTTTGTATAAATCCGATCTCCTTTTCAGTTTCATTGAAATCATCACACAGAAGCGGTCATATGTGGTTCTATAATAAAGTTCAGAAAATACAATCTGTTTTTCAATATATATATATATATTTTAGTAATAAGATTTTCTAATACGATGCAATCACTCGTACACTGATTGCAATAGATGGAAAGTGCTATTAGGTTATGGGAGAAGGAAGCTGTTGTGGTGGTCTGGGAATAAGCTATTAGCTTTGAACATGTAGTTTAACAAATGAAATTGCATGGAATGACCTGGTTAGGTGGGTGCTGGAGACCAACCTTCTAGCTAGTCAGAATACTTGGCCAATTTCATCCTTCTGATTTTAAAGTTTTTTAAGGAATCAGATGAGTGAGTAGGTAAAATGGATCTTAACATCAGCTTCAGCATTTATAAGTGTGGCCTCCATTTATATATCAGTGATATAGTTTCCATCTTGGGATGAGTCTGGGTAAACATAGCTTCCATGGACAAGAAATGGACAAAAACATATTAAAATCTGAGTGCTCTCCCATATAATTTTTTTTCCAAGAGAAGTTTTAGAGCCATGTTAGTCTGTGCTAGCATATCAAGGCAGAGAGTGAGTGAGAGAGATATTGTGGAACCTTAAAAACTAACTGTTTTATTTTAATATAATCTTTTGTGGACAAGTCCACTTCCTCTTACATCTGAGGAAGTGAACTTGTCCAGGAAAGCTCACTTGTCTACTT
Organism: Phrynocephalus versicolor; assembly: GCA_023846285.1. NCBI lineage: Eukaryota > Metazoa > Chordata > Lepidosauria > Squamata > Agamidae > Phrynocephalus > Phrynocephalus versicolor. Next base: position 31,383,765 of record JAHTLZ010000237.1, on the reverse strand, counting down.
TTTTTAATGTATTTGTCCAGCTAAGCAATTAAACACTTATCAACTTATATGTCATCATATATATAATCTTTATGTAGGCATATCCATATGTTCTGCCTCTTTTTCTTCATTTACAGGAAGAAGATGAAGTTCCTGATGATGAGACCCTGAATCAGATGATTGCACGGAATGAAGACGAATTTGAGCTGTTCATGGTAATGATATTGCGCAGTCACAGATCAAGTCACTGTGTCTGATTTACTTCATTGCTCACCTTCTAGTCCAGGGTCATTCTTCCCCCCTTTTAAATTCTAAAGATGAGCAGTGTTTGGCTATGTGCATACCACGTTGTTGCATGCTTGTGGCCATTCTACACCGTCATCTTCCATATCAGACTTGGCACTTTTTCAAGGACTAAGGAAAGTTTTGGATGTACCGCGCATTTCAAAGGAATTCTGTTGCATCAACCGTGAAGATGTGCATCATTTGATTTACTAAAATGTGATAATCCAGTTCTTCAAATTTAGCCACTCTTTTGATTGGGGTGTAGGGAGAGATATTAATCTGATGCTTCTATTTTCTCTGCATCTGTCACTGAAAAATAATACAGTGGACCCTCGTATAACAAACGGTTTGTATAACATAAAACCTGTACAACATAAAAATTGCGGAGATAGGGCAAATTTGCTTAACAGAATCTCCTATGGGGCGAATCCGTACAACATAAAAATGGTCCCGATTAGGGATTATTGTTTTCAATGCATTCCTATGGGCAATTTGTATAAAGGAAAATATGCTTAACAGAATTTCATTTGGAACGGATTAATTCCTTTATACAAGATACCATTGTAAAGCAAAAATCCCTCCTTTGTGCTTTCCTACTCGTCCAGCCATGAGATAAAAGAGTCACCTGACTTTTGAGTGACCTCGAATCCTGGAATGCATTTTTCCTGTATGCCACAAGAGGTTGCTGTGACACTTGTTCAGTTGATAACCCAGCTGGTGTCTTGTCTTCATCTGCTTTGTCTGCTGTCCCCTTGTGTCTCTGTTGTTTCTCCGCTGCAGACAAAAATGAAAGCAAAAAGGAACTGCAGTAGGCAATGGTTTATTTTGTTCTTAAGAGCAGTGAGTGAGTAATTGATTGATTGACTCATTCAGTAAAGAAACAGCTGCTGTTACACCGTAATACTGGGGGCAAGATACTTTGTAAAATACCATAATGTAATTATTATAAATGCAGATTTAAAAATAAAATACAGATAAAACACTCTTTAAAAGAAATGAAGATCAAGGACCCATATCATTAGCAATCTGAAGCTTGCAGATTCTATACAGTAGTTATGAGTAATTTTACGTTGTAGAATGATAGAAACCATACTGCACGAAGTTAGGAAGGAACAGAAACTGCTGTGAAAGAAAAATTAATGAAAAGACAGGGGTGTATTCAGTTTCTAATAAATGCCATCATATGACATCCTTGAAGGTCTGCAAACCTGATGATATCACAGCCTGTTGCCATATTAGGTTTGAGTCCTATTGATATTCACATTAGATGTATTCCTGTTTCCCACAAATTCCTGCGAATGCCCCCCATGTAGACACACCTTCATTGAATTCCTTCATTGTGTTATTTATTTCCTTCAGAAACAAACAACAAAACCCAGGCCCAAGCAAATTAAAAAAACAGCCACCCCTTGGGTCCCTTGATCTTATTTTTAAACAGCTAATATTATAGTAACACATAAAAATAGAAAAGGAGTACAGTTATATAACATTAATATATAGTCCCATCAACTATATGCTGTTAGAAGTGCATCAGAGGTGTTTTAGACGTCCCATAGATTAAATTGATACTTATAGTGGGGTATGATGACAGGTATTTAACTGGGGCTGAACAGAATTCCTCATCTTCATTTATTTTAAAAAATTATTCAGATTTTAGTTGAGTGATTTGTGGGAGAATGGTTAATTTTTGTTATAGTCAAGTGCTCCTTTGGGAATACTGTATACTGCAATCGTTTTGGCCAATCCCTTCAGCCCATGAGGTCTTGCCAAAAGTACATCCAAACAGATTTGATCTACTACTAGGAGAATAACATCCTGTGAATTATTCATCAGTACATCTCATGGTGACCACAGTCATCTGTCGTCTGTGTTGCCAAATGATTTGGACCCTTTCTTTATTTCCTCTGTTGTCAAACAAGGCAAGCTTTTGCTTAGTTCATCTGTTAATTGATTTTTAAACTGTCCCAGAGTTCCTTTAGAGTCTGTAGTAGGAAATGTAAGAGCAGTAGCAGGTAAAATGTCACAGTGAGTGCTGGAATTCTGTAGCTGCATAATTATTTGACAGCTATGAAAGAGAGGAGGGTGTCTAGACTGCATTTCATGCCATGCCATGCCTGCCTGTATAGGCAGAGAAGAGCCTTATAGACGGTAGAAAATATTCAGTTTTGTGACAGGTACATGGACCCTCATATAACAAGCAGTTTGTATAACATAAAAACTGTACAACATAAAAAATTCCGGAGATAGGGGAAATTTGCTTAAAAGAATCGCCTATGGGGCGAATCCGTACAACATAAAAATGGTTGCAATTAGCGATTACTCCATTTTCAGTGCATTCCTATGGGAAATTTTTATAAAGGAAAATTTGCTTAACACAATTACATTTGGAACACACTAATTCCTTTATACAGTGGTCCCCCACCCTTTCGCGGTTCATATACTATGGTCCCGCTATATCATGAGACCGCAGTATATGAAAAAAGGCCCCTTAGGTTAAGGGGGGAAAGTCCTGTTTCAAGCCTCCCATATTTATCCCAGGACTGGAGCTGCCCCGAACAGGCCTGAGAGGGCCTTCCTGGGTCTTCTGGAGGCCCCAAAAGAGCCTCCCTGTGAACCAGAACTGATTTCCGGGCCTGTCGGAGGCCTCAGAAATTATTTCCAGTTAACTGGAAGTCACTTCTGGTTCGCAAGGAGGCCCTTTTGGGGCCTCCAGAAGGCCCGGGAAGGCTCTCACTGGCCCGTTCGGGGGGGGAAAAAGACCCCCCAGCTAGGCCCCCCTAGGCCTGACTCAATCTGCATCCGCATATTGTGGATTTTCAATTCTCGCGGGGGATACTTTGTTTTCTATGCATTCTTATGGGAAATTTGTATAAAGGAAAATTTGCTTAACAGAATTTCATTGGGAACAAATTAATTCCTTTATACAAGGTACCACTTGCATGTATTTATGAAAAATAATCACATATACATACTGTGGCCCTGGTACATCTCCAGCCCCAGTTTACTCTCCAGTCATGATGCTCTTGGGAGGCCCAGAGTGGCATTGCTAGAGAGTAAAATGTGAAGACAAGCCACCCTCCTGCCCAGGTCTCCATCCTGGGAAGCCTCCGGCCCTTGCAGATGCCTCCAGACCCAGTGCAGGTCCCTGCCTCAGCTGCAGCCCCAGCAGAGGCTTCCTGACCTGGCTGTTTAAGAAAATTACCTTGCATAATTGATTTGTTCCATAGAATGGAAGACGGTGTGAACAGCCCTAGCAGAGACCATAGAGATGAGAAACAGGCTAGAGAGTAACCGCCCCCTATGATGACCATAGAGCTGCTCTTCAAGACAGGCTGAATGGGAGAGCTCTCTAGCCTGTTTCTCATCTCTGTGGTCTCTGCTAGGGCTGTTTACACCGTCTTCTATTCTATGGAACAAATCAATAATGAACGGTAATTTTTTTTAAACAGTTGGGTCAGAAAGCCTCCACTGGGGATGGGACCTGCACCAGTCCAGAGGCTTCTGCAGCAGCCACTCTGGAGGCTCCTGGTGGGGTTGTATTCACCCTATGAGATGCACAGACATTTATCCTTACCATTGAGGGGGGAGTGCATCTTACAGAGTGAAAATTATGGTATTCCTTCACCCATTGGTATTCATTTTTCCAGTGTTGTGCCCATACAATCCTCGCTGCTTTCAGAATATGTACTATTAGATAAATATCTTGCTTATCTAAGTTCTCAGGTACTATACCTAACAGAAACAATTCTGGTTTGAAATCTGTATGCTTTTTTAACATTTTAATAAGCCAAGTATGTATTTTAATCCAAAAAAAATTAGCTTTATCACAGGTGCACCATATATGATAATATGTTCCATTTTTTTGTTCACATTTCCAACATTTACTGGACATATTTGGAAACATTTTAGCTAATCCAGCAGGTAGTAAATGACATCTATAAAACATTTAATATAAATTTATATAAATAGAAGTCATTATTGTTAGTTTACAATTTCTATTCCAAAGTTAACATGCTAGTATTTTTCTTAATTATCATATATGTTACTGTTACAGCGAATGGACATGGATCGACGCAGGGAAGACGCCCGGAATCCAAAGCGCAAACCGCGACTGATGGAGGAAGATGATTTGCCATCCTGGATCGTCAAAGATGATGCTGAAGTTGAAAGGCTTACCTGTGAAGAGGAGGAAGAGAAAATATTTGGGAGAGGGTCTCGCCAGCGCAGAGATGTGGACTACAGTGATGCCCTGACAGAGAAACAGTGGTTAAGGGTATGTGAAGTAAATTCATAGCTATATTAGTAGGAGGTGAGGGGGGGAAATAGGCTGGTGAAACAAAGATGAATTGCAGCCGGATTGGCAGAGGGAGCAGAAATAGGAGATCCCAACTGCTGTCTTCCAAAGACTGCTGAGATCTGAGGATCAGTAAACAGACAACTGATGATCTCATTCCAGACCTGAGTGGTACTATGGGGATGGTCCCCCCCCCTTTATTCCCTACCCATAGTGCCCAGGAAAGAATGCTAGAGATCACTTTGTTTTACCTTTCAAGGTGTTTTATCTGTTAGGCACCCTCCCGCTTAGCAACTGGAAGAGCCCTGCACTCTCTTCCCACTTCCCACTGTTCAGCGTCAAAGAAGGCAAAACACTTTAATGTTTAGATAGAAGCATCCTTATTCCCCACTCTATCTGGGATATCTTAAAAGGCTGGATGAGCCCAATTGTTCCCCACACGCCCATCTTTACCAGTCCAATTCCTTTCTGTTTTACCAGCCAATTTATTTGTATGAGGTTTTTTTTTTTACAACTTTTGTGATCAATTAATGCTTTCTGGAAGAGACATGTTTAATTTTTGTCGAACAACTTTGGTTTCTTTCTGATTTTTTAAAGAATATTTGTTAATTTCCTAATCGGAGAGCTCTTGATGGTTCAGAAATGCTAATATACGTGTGGGTGGCCCTGTTTCTGTTCCCTCCTGATTGGGGAGTGGTCACAGTGGTGGCACTAGAAGTAATGATTATGCTGATAGTGAGTAACTTGATCCAACAACACATTTTCCTGATGCAGTTGAAGTCAACATAGAATTTTCACATGGATCATATAGTAGTTTAGAGATGATCAAGGAAGCCTATTGGAAGACCTGACGTTACTGTCAAAGCATGGCTATTTGCATTTCAGATATTTCTTTCCTTGACTGCATGTTGCTTTTATCATTCTAAGCCATTCTTAATTTAATGCAGACAGTTTCTTCCAGTGTGGTACATTGCTAATTACTGTGTGTCACATGCTCATTTGGGACAATGATTTAAACCTTTATTATAGAAGTTTTAAAAGGAATTCTCGGTATACTTTTGTTGTCTAATACAGTACTTGTTAGGCAATGCAGAGAACTGAATTAGGGAACAATACCTGAGAAAGAAGTGACAGATAGATCATAAATGCGCACAAGTCTTTGTTTATTCAGATGTTTTAATTATCCAGAGAATCCCTATTGCTACAATACCTTCCCTCCCCCACCGTCACCTCAGCCAGTGGGTCCAGCCTATCAGTTGCATCTGTGGTGAGATTTCTAGTTCTTAGTAGCTTGGCACAGAATAGGTGTTTGACTGTCAAGAATCCAAACAATGTTGAATTCTCACCTAGGAAAAATAGTTGTTCTTGTGACAATTAAGCTACAAAGGTCAGCTGTTAGAATGAGTGGAAGTTATCAAAGGTGCCGGTGTGGAAATTGTGATGCGCTAACCATTGACACAAAGGCAGAACTCACTTTCATGACATACTTTCCAGAAAGAGTATCTTTGGATTAAATGACTTTCAAGAGGAAGGGAATTGTTTGCTGGTAGTATGTAGTTTGCAGAGCACCTGTGCAGTTCTGAAGTGCTGCAAAGAGATCATTGCCATTGAACTGTACGAAATCCTCTGCCTTTGCTGGAGGGAAGGGGGAGTACCACAGGATATGAAGGACACTAATATTGTTACGCTTTATAAGAACAAAGGTGGCAGGAGCGACTGTAACAACTATCGCGGTATCTCTCTTCTTAGTGTTGTCGGGAAGCTGTTTTCACGTGTTATACTGAAGAGGCTCCAGATACTTGCAGAGAGAGTCTACCCAGAATCACAGTGTGGCTTTCGAACCAACAGGTCCACTACTGATATGGTATTTTCCCTCAGGCAGTTGCAGGAGAAATGCAGGGAACAAGGACAGCCACTTTTTGTAGCCTTCATAGATCTTACGAAGGCATTTGATATGGTTAGTAGGGACGGACTCTTTAAAATACTCCTCCGGGTTGGATGCCCACCCAAGCTCCTTAACATCATTAGGTCTTTTCATGAGGATATGAAGGGCAATGTAGTTTTTGATGGCCTAGTGTCAGATCCCTTCGACATCCGAAGCAGAGTGAAGCAGGGCTGTGTCCTTGCGCCAACCTTGTTTGGGATCTTCTTTGCAATCATGCTGAAGTATGCTTTAGGAACTTCAACAGAGAGTATCTATCTCCGGACCAGATCAGATGGAAAATTCTTCAATCTCTCTAGATTGAGAGCAAAGTCTAAGGTACAGGTGAAATATTTGCGGGATCTCCTCTTCGCTTATGACGCCGCCATTACTGCTCACTCTGCCGAAGATCTCCAACAACTCATGGATCATTTTAGTAATGCTTGCAAAGATTTTGGACTAGAAATCAGCCTGAAAAAAACACAGACAATGGGCCAGAATGTGGACTCTCCTCCTCGCATTACAATTTCTGGAAAAGAACTGGAAGTTGTCCATGACTTTGTGTATCTTGGCTCAACTATCTCAGATACACTCTCACTAGAGTCTGAGCTGAATAAACGTATAGGTAAAGCAGCTACTATGTTTTCCAGACTAACAAAGAGAGTATGGCTCAATAAGAAGCTGACAGAACATACAAAGATACAGGTCTATAAAGCTTGTGTACTGAGCACACTTTTGTATTGCAGCGAGTCTTGGACCATCCATGCCCGACAGGAAAGAAAGCTTAATACCTTCCATATGTGCTGTCTTCAACATTACCCTGGCACGACAAAGTTCCAAATAGCATAGTCCTGAATAGAGCTGGAATCCCTAGCATGTACACTTTATTGAAACAGTGCCGCCTACGCTGGCTTGGACGCGTTGTGAGAATGGATGATGGCCGGATCCCAAAAGATCTTCTATACGGAGAACTAGTGCAGGGAAAGCACCCCAGAGGGAGACCAGAGCTGAGGCATAAGGATATCTGTAAGAGGGACCTGAAGGCCTTGGGAATGGACCTCAACAGATGAGAAACCCTGACCTCCAATCGCACTGTCTGGAGGCAAGAGATACAGCATGGTCTACATAAATTTGAAGAGGCATTTGTCCAACAGGCAGAGGAAAAGAGGCAGGCACGGAAAGAACGAAATTCGAGGACCGGGCAAGAAACAGAATATATCTGTCCCCAGTGTGGTAGAGACTGCCATTCCCGAATTGGTCTATTTAGTCACACTAGGTGTTGTTCTTAGGATCTCTACTCCAGGCATGATACCATAGTCTTTCGAGACTGAAGGATGCCAATGAATGAATGTGCCCCTCTATGATAGTCATCCTTTACGAAGACCATGAGCTTCCTTAATGGAGTTGTAACTATGGTCCACTGATTAGACTGTTGTCTCTACTGATTGGCCATGGTTCTTCCGCCTCAAATCATCCCCAGCCTGCCTGGAAATGTCTCGACTGAGTGGGGATTTTGTGCGTGCAGTGTGTTTTCTCTCCACGTCTCTCTACTGTTGCTCATCTCACCTTCCCAATGAAGGTACCGATTCATCACTCTAGTAGGCCCCCTGTGTCCATGGGGTCTGTGTACATGATGTGACTTATCCATGGTTTACCTCAGCCCTTTATGCAACTTACAATGGCAACCCCTTGTGGCCTTTGCCCTGTGCTCTTGTAGAGAGGGTATCTGCAGTTTCAGGCATCCAAAAAAGATTCTGGATCAATCTCCTGCGAATACGCATAAAGGAGGCTATTTGTACAGGTGTCTTCCTCTTATCTTCCTGCCAGTATTATTTTTACATGCATTCATTTGGCTTGTTTATGTGGAATTGCTAGGGAAAATATTGACAAAACATTTCTTCTTCTTCTTCTTCTTCTTCTTCTTCTTCTTCTTCTTCTTCTT
>JAHTLZ010000237.1:31350458-31375334 GCA_023846285.1 Phrynocephalus versicolor | reverse complement strand
TTCTTCTTCTTCTTCTTCTTCTCAATAGAAGAATAGAATAGACAGAGAGTAAACAGCCCTACTGGAAACCATAGAGATGAGAAACGAGCTAGAGAGTAACCACCTACCATGATGGCCATAGAGCTGCTCTTCAAGACAGGCTGAATGGGAGAGCTCCCTCCCCTGGATTCACATTCTGCTTGTCTTGGAGGGGCTTTATGATCATCATGGTGACTGGTTACTCTCTAGCCCGTTTCCTCTCTCTATGATCTCTGGACGGGCTGTTTGCTCTCCATCTTCTATGGAAAAAAAATCAGTCATGCAAGGTAATTTTTTTTAACAGCCGGGTCGGGAAGCCTCCGCTGGGGTTGGAACCTGCACCAAGTCTGGAGGCCTCAGCAGCAGCTGCTCTGGAGGCTCCTGGTGGGAATGTATTCACCCTTTAAGACGCACAGACATTTCTCCTTACTGTTGAGGGAAGTGTGTCTTATACAGCAAAACATACAATACTTAAAAATACATCTTTGCACCCCGTATCCTGTCTGTTCATAATCTTCTTTCTGTACTTTTCCCTGTGATCATTTTTGTACCAAGCTTTATTGTCAAAGAGTATGCTGCTATATTTTGAGTGTAATAAATTTTCCCAGGGAAAAAGATTTCAATGTGTTTCCCTCTTGTAGCATAGAGTTTATTTCTAGGTCTGTCTGCTACTGTTCTTTTTCCCATTTATTATTAGTTGTTGTTGGTTTGACAGTGTATTACTGAGCAAAACCAATATTATTCTACTTGGTTGCCAAGCTGTTAGTCAGCTGAAAATTAAATAATTCCTGTTGAAAAGGAAGGTTCAGACTGCAAGTATTTCTTCTTTTTTCAGTGAAAATGTCCATTTGGTTCTTCTTTGTGGTCTCTGTAGATACACACAGAATTATTTGTAGTAACCTTTTAGTATGGAGGAGTAAGGTTTCTGGTACTAATCATGCTATAGTAGGACTGCTGTATCTGCAGGGGATTGGTTCCGGGACTCCCCGCAGATAGTGAAATCTGCAGATAAGAGCAAACACTGTTATCCAAGGATAATGGTGGCGACCAGGGGTGGTGGGGCGCCAAGGTGAAAGCTTTCACCCCTGACCCCCCCCCCAAAAAAAATGCTGAGTAGTGCGGCATCGGCGACAAGGGGATAAGTTTAGTCAGGGGATAAGAGGGCAGGTTCTCTTAAGGATTGAGAACTGGTTGAGATCCAGGAAACAAAGAGTAGGTGTCAATGGGAAATTTTCACAATGGAGAGAGGTGAAAAGCGGTGAGCCCCAGGGATCTGTCCTGGGACCAGTGCTTTTCAATCTGTTCATAAATGACCTGGAGACAGGGATAAGCAGTGAGGTGACCAAGTTTGCAAATGACACAAAACTTTTCTGTGTGGTAAAAACCAGAGAAGATTGTGAAGAGCTCCAGAAGGATCTCTCCAAACTGGGGGAATGGGCTGTGAAATGGCAAATGCATTTTAATGTATCCAAATGTAAAGTAATGCATATTGGGGCAAAAAATCAAAACTTTATCTGTCAACTCATGGGCTCTGAGTTATCCCTGACGGATCAGGAGAGAGATCTTGGTGTGTTGGTGGACAGCTCCATGAAGGTGTCTATCCAATGTGTTGCAGCGGTGAAGAAGGCCAATTCCGTGCTAGGGATTATCAAAAAGGGGATTGAAAATAAAACAGCCGACATTATAATGCCATTCTACAAAACAATAGTAAGGCCACACCTGGAGTATTGTGTACAATTTTGGTCACCGCATCTCAAAAAAGACATAGTGGAACTGGAAAAGGTGCAGAAGAGAGCGACTAAAATGATTACTGGGCTGGGTCACCTCCCTTATGAGGAAAGGCTAAAACATTTGGGGCTCTTTAGTCTGGAAAAAAGGCACCTGAGAGGGGATATGATTGAGACGTACAAAATAATGCAGGACATGAGTAACGTGGATAGAGGGAAGCTCTTCTCCCTCTCACAAAATACCAGAACTAGGGCACATCCACTCAAATTGAGAGCTGGGAGAGTAAGAACAGACAAAAGAAAATATTTTTTCACCTAGCGCATTGTTAGTCTGTGGAACTCCCTGCCACAGGATGTGGTGGTGGCATCTGGCCTGGATGCCTTCAAAATGGGACTGGACAGATTCCTGGAGGAAAAGTCCATCACAGGTTACAAACCATGATGGAGATGTGTAATCTCCAGGCTTAAAACTGGGGTACTTCAAGGGCCAGATGCAGGGGAGTGGTATCATCAGGGGACAGATATCTAGTCTCGTGCACTCCCAAATGCATTTGATTCTGTTTGTTGGTTCTCTGTCCTTTGTGTCTTGCCTTCAGTTTTTTTATTATTTTATATTATTTGATATCTAAAGAAATGCTTCTAATAAACCCATCTATATCAAATCCATGTAGACAGCAGTTGTTTTCAATAGTTTCCTCTTATTGTAGACAAGTTGTTTCTAAGTTTGTACAGTGTTGCGGTGAATAATGAGTAATGTAGGAAATCATGGTGGAGTTTCTGTGATGAGGCACAGAATGCATTAGCGTAGAATGTATTACACAATTGATATTAATTGGCTTCACTGACTGGATTTGTGGAAGAGTTGTCTTTGTGGATAATGGAATGTGAAATTTAATTGTGGCCAAGAAACCAAGGATTTCGAAGGAATTTGGTACATTTCTATCCATTGCTTTACATTTCCATTTGTGTGATGCAGAATGGAACCTTATCCTGGTAAATGTTTTAAAATAGACATATGACAACTATGGGCAGAGGGAAAAAATAATGAAATCTTGTAACTTCACTGGTCCACACCAGTTTTGCAGACAACAGAATCCGTGAAATTGTCACATGACTAAATTAATTGTTACTGAATCATATTTTGCTTTTTCAAAAATGAACTTTGAAATCTCTTGCAGTGTAGAAATAATTGATATGCCCTAAAGCAGTGGTTCTCAACCTGTGGGTCCCTAGATGTTCCTGGACTGCAACTCCCAGAAGTCTTTATCACTAACTGAGCTGGCCAGGATTTCTGGAAGTTGCAGTCCAGGAACATCTGTAGACCCACAGGTTGAGAACCACTTCCCTAAAGGAATTCAAATTAGGGGTTATCTGCCAATTCCTGGTTTGTGCATTTGGTATCTCGTATAAATAACTTTAAAGTTACAAAAAATACTGTATAGATTTGGAAGTGTTGTCAACAGATTTCAGAGGCCTTATTTTTGTAGGAGCACTATTTCAAGTCACAATAAAAATATTTCTAGAGAATCATCTTCTTTTAAGTAACTTGCCAACATTCATTTGGTGTCCACATTTCATTACAGTACATGCATAAACTCTATAATGTGTAGGAGTATTGATAACATTTTTAAAAAAAAGTTATTAAATTCCTCTGAACATTCTTAGCAAGTATCATCAGATTCAAATAACCTTTTAGGCGTGGCATATAGAAATAATGTAATAACATAGTGTGATTTTGTGATTCTCTAGCGGGGAGGAGGCGTTAGAGGAAGATCACTTTTAAAAAGAAAGAAAAGAAAGACTTTGTTTCTTTACAAATCTTTCCCAAAGCACATTCAATCAGGACTTTTAAACATAACGGTGTTATAGTGATTCGGTGAATCACAATTCTTAATTTTAAAAAAAAATGAACAAAGGGACAGTTTTGTGTGTAATGCAGCTTTAAAATGCTGGTTTCCTTATTTTGCTTTTAAAAGGGAATTTGTTTACATATCTGGGATTTATTGATACTATAATTAAAATGCTTCCAGGAACTGATAACTGCTTTGCCAAAAAATAAAAATAAAAATAAAAAATAAAAAAAAATCTGATTTGAGTTCCTGGAAAAATAAGGGGAAAATATGATAAGTAGTTGTCAATATTAAAGCAGGCTGAAGGAAGAAGGCTTTGGGCCTTCTGGTAGGTAGAATGAAACAGCAGATTTGAGTATCTACAATCCCTTCCAGTATTGCATTTTCAGTAAAATAAAATTACTTGTATATGAAAACATAGCCTTTCCCCAGCTCTCTTTTTTTTTCCTGATCAGCTGATGAAGAGACTAGCAGCTCGCTGCTTTGCTGGCTTGTTAATTTTATCCCCACTAACTGTGATTTCCGATAGCCGGCCTGCTGATAGTGGTAAGGTAAATATCCTTTTTCATTGCCGTCTCGAAGATTCAGTAGAACTACATCGCAGGCATGTGTAGGTGTGTAACGCATCAAATGCTGGTGTTCTCTGTGTTTTCTGTGTACAAACGAGTGCTTGAGGAGAGGCAGCAACATTTAACTGTTGACAGCCTTGCATGCTGCATTTATTATTAGCATTTCTAGCTTCCAGGATTTGTAGAACAGTTTCCTTTGCTTAATCTTCGCTAGCTGCCGTGGTGTCTAGTGGGTGTCCTGCTTGAGCCAAATGAATATTAATGGATTTTTGGGCAGAGATATTTTGTTGTTATCGCTCTTCTTTCTTTCTTTTCTTTCTTTCTTTTTTTCTCATAACTCAGCAGACCTCGGGCTCCTTCATAGTGGTGATCTGAAAGCTGTGGAAGCATGATGGAAATTGTCATTTGATTATTAAGGCCTGGGTTTCAGGCTCTCCCTCAGGATTGCTCGTTTGTGTTCGTTCTGTGGATTTCACATTGAAGGATGAATAGAAATCAGATTCTAAAATCTCACTGGCGTTTTAAAACCTGCCAGCCAGCATTGCAGGGTATGCCAGGCTTTGTGCACAAACCGTTTTGCAAGAGATGTAACTCAAGTGAAAGAAATTGTGCCGGGATGTAATCACTCTTTGTGTATATTGATTGTTGCACTCACATGATCATAAATATTAGCCATGTTTGGTGCTGTGGAAAAATGAAGGTAATTGCCTTATGATTAGAGCTCTTTCAGCTCTGGGGAAGGATTGATTAGCATTTGCATGTATTCTAGCCAGCAGAGGGAAGGAAAAAGGACAATTACCAACATTTTTGTTTTGAGGTAGCACTGATCATAAAAGGTAGCATTTTTAATTTTACAAACTAGGACAGTGTGTGTGTATTTTCCTTCCCTCAAATGTGTTTTCAGTTTTTAATTTTAAAATTCAGAGACTAAAGTGCCCGCATCTTTGGCTTTTTCACCTGTCTTAAAACTCAAGAAAGTTCAGCTTCTCTGCCACATGGATTTCTTAGACAGAAAGTGAACAGATTTCTTTTACACCTGGATTGTTTTTGTAGCATTTTTTATTTTTCTCACTGTACAGTGCTGTTGGCTGTGATTTCAAAGCAAACATTACAGGTAAATTTTGAACTAGCATACATTGCTTGATTTTTGTTAGACTGATGCCATTTTCCCTGACCCATAATGTTTGTATTCTTAAATATAGAACAATGCATTGTCCACCACTTCTGCATTGCCCGTAGGTATTATGTTGGCTGACAGTTTTGAGGTGTATTAAATGATCTGGAAATTATTTCTTAAAAATTTCAGCAACACTACCTTGCTTGCTAGTGTACTTTGGAAGAATATGTTTGTGAGGAGAGGGAATATATACATGTATGTGTGTGTGTGTGTGTGTGTGTGTGTGTGTTTAGACAGATGTATTTTGAAGAGCATTTTTGTTGGGGTTTTTTTGTAGCAATTGCATTGTCTATGAACATGCAGTAATAAGAATATATGAAATGTTACATTGTATCAATCATGCATTCAATGAGAGATCACGCTACTGTGGCATCAGTGGCCTTTTGGGGTGTGGCCTTGCTGTGCTATCACGTGCACTAGAATTACTTCGAACAATAAATCTAGAACTTTTGATTGCCCTCCATATTATGTGTCGTTGTTGGACTTGTTGAGTAAATTTATTCAGCTCATAATGCGATGTTTAGACCTCTCAGTGGTTTTTAAAAATATATACTCCGTCATAACAACTTTGATTTTTCCAAGTAAGTTTTTCTACTTCTCAACTAACAGGCAATCGAAGACGGCAATTTGGAAGAAATGGAAGAGGAGGTTCGGCTTAAAAAACGAAAAAGGAGAAGAAATGTGGACAAAGATTCAGGCAAGGAGGATGGGGAGAAGGCAAAAAAGAGAAGGGGACGACCCCCAGCAGAAAAATTATCACCTAATCCCCCAAAGCTGACAAAGCAGATGAATGCCATCATTGATACTGTGATTAATTATAAGGACAGGTAAGTCCCTGCGTTCTTAGACAGTTCTTTGTTTTCTCTATAACACCTTACTTGCATGAAAAACAGTTATTTGTGCCCTTAGTTTGGTGGACAGCCTTCTTTTTATATAGTCCTCTGAATTTCCTCCATGTGTAACCCCTGTTTGTTACTAAAAGCCCGTGTGGGGGTGGGGTGGCAGAGAGAGAGAGAGAGAGAGTTCCTTTTCATAGTTATAGTGAATGCTGTGTTTTCAGAAAAAAAGAGTAGTGGCCATCTGTTGGCTCTTACAGTTATGGCCAGCATCTTCTTGCGTAGCTTATCAGAGCATAAGGAAATGATGTACAGTACCTGAAATGGTAGATTGCTGCTATTTAGAGTCTACCCCTGCAATTCTGCCTTTCACATGGATAGGTGGGCTTTTTGCATGACCCAAAATTGAGGAAGGTCATGTGCAAAACTTCCCATGAATTGTGGGAGTGAGGAACCACATGGGGCTCCTATTAGCCCTACCACTGCAGTCATGTCATTTTCTCATACGTAACACAAGAGGATTTTGTCCACTTAGTAGCGAGGAGGCATTGCTGAGTATTACAAATTGGCGTGTTATTTCTGACATCATGGCATCCTGCGTTACTTGCCATAAACTATAAAGCAGGCATGCCCAAACTTCGGCCCTCCAGATGTTTTGGACCACAACTCCCACAGTCCTTTGTCATTGGCAGTCTAAGCTTAGAATTCTGGGAGTTGTGGTCCAAATCATCAGGAGGGCTGAAGTTTGGACATGCCTGCTATAAAGAGTTAAAAACAAATGGTCAAGATATAGTTTGCAGTCCTAACTACAGCGGAATCACTTGAGTAAAGGAGATGTACATAAGCCTTGCCTCACTGTAGGGCAGTTGATGCAATGAATTCATTCTAGCTGGGACTGGCAAATGAGGTTTAGTATTATGCTCTCGCCTCCAGTAAGAGATTTTCATGTGTAGAGTTTTTGAAATGTTTCCAGAAAGCATATTTTCAGTCCAAAAGCTGTTGTGCTTTCTTAAATAATTGTCATTAGAAAAATCTGACTTCCATTGTACTGTTCTGTGGATGTATTGTATACTGTACTGGGCATCTGAACGTTTCGCTAAACTACAATCTATACTGAAAACAAATTTGACAGTCTCCCACACATGTATAGGCAATGTGAGCAGTCTGTCCTCCAGATGAAATACACAAACAGTCAAACAAACAAAGAGATCAGAAACTTTTGCTTATCCTCCAGTTAACCACCAGTTAGGGCACTGACTATACCCTGGCTTTTCATATATTTCAAATAATCCAGTTTCATTAACCACACTTTGAAATTGTCCTGTTTCAAACAAATCATAGTTAAGATAAACCTCAGTGTATAAGATTTTGATAGCACAAGAAGTTGCTGTTAATAATATCGCCTGAGCAAATACTTCTAAGATCATTAGGACGGTGACGTTATGAGCCAGTGTTACTTCCTTCACAAGAAACTGATTTATGCTACTGTGTGTAACCCTGGAATTAAAATGAACATTTCATAGCAGGCCCACATTAACAAATCCACTGTTGGTATCTGTATGGTAAAATCAAATATGAAACCATAATGTGAAAGTAATAGTACAGTATGCAACAAAGTTAGCTCATGCCTCAAAAATAATGCATGCAGACAAGTTTTCTAAATTCCCCCAAAAGTATGTTTTTGTTTAACAAATAATCATGTGGTTTCCCCCCACAATTTTATATTTATTTTGCTTCCAAAGGGTCGAGATTGCAAAGACATGGGCTGCATGTGCAAGCCTAGGTGGCTTTGTCCACTATAATTGCCAACAAATTTGGTAGCGTGGGGCAAAAATCACCAGTTCCTTATCTGTAAATGACACATACAAGGAGCAGCACACCTTGTCATTTGTTTGGTTGCTTGATTGTTTGGTTGCTTGCTTGTGGTAGAAATCAACAGTGTTCAACCCTTCTGGGAATATAATTTTAGTAAGAAAACCCTACATACGGAATTCTCCCTACTCCTGATCATGCCTTCTTTGCATAGAAAGAAGTAGCGATTCTGAGTTGAGTGTTGGAGACTGCTGAGCCAGTGGATTATGTCAGGTAGAGATGGGCACGAAACGAGCGATTTTTTGTTTTTGTTTTCGTTTTTTCATTTCGTTACGTAACGAAACGAAAAACGAATTTTGACTCCAAAATGAAACGAAACGACCCGAAACACGAAAAATTGTTGTCGACCGCTTCGTTTTCGTTACGGCAAATACATTGAATTGTGCTAAATGGTAACGAAACAGCAATTTTCGTTTTTCGGGTCATTACGTAATGAAACGAAAACGATTTTTTTTTTTGCAAAAAAACCCTCACGAAAACAGAAACGAACCCCTAAACGACAAACGAAACACCATTTTTTTGAGTCGTGCCCATCTCTAATGTCAGGGTCTAATGTGTCCCACAAGCCTCCAAGCATTCACCATGGACTAAAAGGATGAGATTATTACACAGTTCTTGTGTTCCTTATGATTGGACTTGCTATTAATTTTGTTAATTAAAATTACTATTAATTTTGACAAATGAAAGCAGAAAGTAACAGGATTTTTGATTGTGCATATGCAGTCTTTGTTCATAATCTAGTAAAATCCAAGTTGGTTATGCTGATTTAGATCATAAATTGCTGGAATTTTGCCATTGTTGCTTTGACTCATGTGTTAATGAATTTGTTTACCCCCACCCTACCCCCCAAAATAATACGTTACTTTATAAAGACGGTTCTTACTTTAGATCTGGGTCAATGACACCTGTCGCCACAGCATGATTTGTCAAACTGAAATAAGAGTGGTTAGATTGTAAATATTATCACCCTAATTACAGAGATGAGTGATCTGAGGAATAGTATACAAATACTGCTCCACAATGGCTTTCTACATATTAAAATTCTGATAGCATTATCTGTTCCCTTGACAGGGTATTAAAACAGATAACTTATTCTGTGGAGCTGGTTAGAAGATGTGATCAGAATATAGGGGCTTTTCAGGTTGTTTTGGAGTTTGAAAACAAAAATAACCTAATCTAAAATACAAGGAGATTCTTGTTCAGAAACTTTGAAATGACCTCAGTTGTTCCAGAATGCTTAACACAACTTCCAACCAACTCCACCGAATAAATTGTCAGTTTAAATACTTTGGCAGATTTTCAAAATAGTTTTAGAAATTGGCTTTTGTCAAATATGAATATCTCATATTCTTTAAAAAAAAATTATGATATGCTTCCTGACATGCCTTTGAACTTTTCCCTTTTGTAAGACCAAAAACACACAAATTTTGATACACTAAATGGCATTCATGCTACAGACCACTGTAATTTCATAATAAAATCTGCTACAAGACAAGAGTTCTGTATTTTGGGCTGTTAAGAAGATATATTTATATGCATCTCCCCATTTGCAAAGTGCATTAGTTTCTGTGCTCATAGTATCTGAAAGTGTGTGGGGAGGATGCTGATGCATCCTCTCTTCTTGCTTTCTTATAATGGCCCCGCTCAATAATTGCATAATTTCCCTTCTATAAGATGCCATGTATAGAATGACAATGAGAATTAAAGAAAAAGAGGCCTCTGAGTACTATTTGACATGAATAAATTTCATGACTGATTTGACAGAAGAAATAGTGCATTAGGTGGAGATGAGGCAGGATGTAACTAATATACACACTCAGACAATATGATGAATGACAACTGGAACTTTTTAAGTTTATTTGGTATCTGTGATTTGTAATGATGACTGGTTGATTGAAATAAATAATTTTTAAAAGCACCATGTATAGGATCACCCCACATTTCCCACCTAAAATTACAGTTTTGCAATCACACAGTTCTCTTCTCGGTTTACTTCTGTTTATAAGACGACTTTTAGACAAAAATATAGCCTTATACATGGAAAAGTACTGTAAATGGCGCCTAGTCACCGCCATTTCCCTTATGACAGGCAAGACAACTAATTGGATTAACCTCTTCAGCAGACCTCAAGAAGAAATTAATGAATGAAATCCTCTTCTTCCTCATACTTTGTTTATACCCAAAGTACAGTGGTGCCTTGAGCTATGAAATCAATTTGTTCCTTGGGACACTTCATATCTTGAAAATTTTTGTATCATGGATCCAAATGGGATGCAATGCACCCTGGGAATTGAAGTCTTTGGGAAAATTTTCATATCTCAGGGTATTCCATGGGAAATTTTCGTATCTTGAGTTTTTGCAGAAGGCTTCCATTCCCAGGGTGCATTGCGCCCAGGACGGACTTCCCTTTTGTATCTCAAGGGATTCGTATCTCAAGGTACCACATATGTATATTCTGTATCCCATTTTTCACAAGATTTTGTGCTTCCTACTTTCTTTCTATCCCCACCTTGAGCTTGGAATACTTTACGCACAGTATTAAATGCACAGTGACTGTTAGAAGACCTATGTCTTAGGTCACCAGAGTCTTAAGGCAGGTTTCCATTATTTTCCCCAGTAACACATCGGCTGAAATCAGTAGCAAGTTGCAACAAGATTAGGCTCACTGAATCAGTGGAACTTACCACTGATTGCATGGGCTTGTTCTGGTGTCAAATTGCTACTAGATTTTAGCCAGTAAGTAAACAAAAACTGTCACGTCAGCCTTTCAGTTGGCAAAGCCCCCCTGTGATTCCTTTCTCCCTGGTGAAGGGAATCTTCTTACATGAACTGTGCCAAGCCACCATCTGGCCACAACAGTTAAACCTCATTTGTCGTTACCATCTTAAACTAGATCTTGGAAGGGCACTTCCTTTGTGGAAGAGTGCTTTCCACTGTTCTCCAGTGATTGCAGGTACCTCCTCACATGTCATCATGAGTTGTCTGCCAAGAAGCATCCTAATCTTCACCCAGATGTGTAATGCATAGAGACTACAATAAATGAAAACAGGTTGTTTGCCCATAGTGTTTATTCTTCGTTTGATCATTTTTAGATTTGCACAGCCTGCTTTTGCCCTCTTCTTTGACACCTGTGGTGGACTTGGTATCCTGCAGCTGTATCAGAATTTTGAAGTACAGTGGTCCTCCACCCTTTCGCGGTTCATATCCTGCAGTCCTGCTATATTGCGGGACTACAGTATATGAAAAAAGGCCCCCTGGTGTAAGGGGGATAGGCCTGTTTCAGGCCTCCCGTACTTACCCCAGGACTGGTGCTGCCCCGAATGGGCCTGCGAGGGCCTTCCCGGGCTTTCTGGAGGCCCCAAAAGGGCTTCCCTGTGAACTGGAAGTGACTTCCTCTAAACCGGAAGTGACTTCCGGATTGCTGAAAATCATTTCTGAGACCTGTGAGGGCCTTTCTAGGCCTGTTGGAGGCCTCAGAAATGATTTTCAGTGATCTGGAAGTGACTTCCGGTTCCTTTTGGGGCCTCCAGAAGGCCCGAGAAGGCCCTCGCAGGCCCATTCAGGGCAGCGCCAGCCTGGGGGTAAGTACAAGAGCCCCCAGCTAGGCCCCCCAGGCCTGACCCGAACTTCATCCACATATTGTGGATTTTCAATTATTGCGGGTCGGTCAGGTCCCTAACCCCTAACCCCTGTGATAGGCGGAGGGTCACTGTAAAGGAAAGTCCTCTGAGACTTGTGCCACAGAAAAGAGAGATGGGGCTACTACCAAAACATTTTTTTAGAAACAATGGATGTGCCCCAACACAGACCTCTGTTTATGAATACGACGATCACCACAAAAAAGAACAAGCATTACAAAATAAGTCGCCAAATTTGCAAGCATCGAGCCACTGTTTCACAGTACTCATTTTGCTTTTCTATTCAATGGGGAGCAATGCTATGACACACGTAAGCAGCTGAGATGGTATCTGACACAGGATGGCTGAACTCCAACACAGCACCTGCCGGTTTCAAGACTTTGCAGATAACCCGCCATTCTATTCCTGTTCAGTCTTCCAGAGCTAGAGCTCCACTACAGCAGCTGTCAAGCTGGCATCTCCACATAGGTGTACAGACACAGAGATGCTGCCAGGATCACCTCTGCCTTTGGCAGTACTGCACTGGGCTTCCTTTTTTAAGGAGATATTAAAAGCTGCATTTCTCTCCTGTCGTTGTTCCCAGGGAAAGTAGCAAAAGGCAATCCACAAGAGCAAAAACAAATATTCCCCTTACGAGTTTTAATCCAGAAACAACGAAGGGTTCTTTGTTGATTCATGGTTTTGTCCAAATCTTTCAGGCTCCTTTCTATTATTTCTCTTTGTAATATTTCTTACCTTGCTGTTGTGTGAATGGGCTTAATTATAGTTTATAATTAGTTTTGTTTATATAGTTTTGTTTACTTTCCAAATTTACACCTTTGGATATGTCTGGCATTGCTGAAGAGAGGGGATTTTAAAGAGAAGATGTTATGTTTCAGGGCAGGCTGGGCTAAGCTTGAGGATTTTGTAATGAATCTCTCTCCTCGCATCATCTTCAAAGGTGGTATACTGTTTAGGTAGAAGCTGTCTGTTGTAACCCAGACAGTCCTTGTGCAGCCCTGTCTAAACAACAGGTGTGGTGTTGTTGTTGTTTTTACCAAGACCCATGTTCTAGAATACACACACTATGCATGTAGTAGACCAGACAGGCCCAAACTTTGGCCCTCCTGATGTTTGGACCACAACTCCCAGAATTCCAAGCCTGTATTGCCAGTGACAAAGAACTGTGGGAGTTGCGGTCCAAAACATCTGGAGGGCCAAAGTTTGGACATGCCTGATGTAGACCATAGGACAAACCACTGCCCTGAATAACCAGAGCATCATATGGTACACCCAGGTCTTCGTACAGGCCATGAAGAGCAGACTTGTCCATAGTTACTAAAATGGTTGCAAATACCATGAACAATTGTGAAGCTGTGATCCAGAACTTGTTCCATGCTAGGCCCCTCATCCAGTGTTTCACAAAGTATAGCACATCTTTATGGGCAATGATTTACACAGCTGATCTTAAATTTTACAAATGCACAGCTGGAAGGAACCTAGGGATCATCAAGCCCAGGCCCTGTCAAGGCGACACATGAGGGAATCAAATTGATAGCCTCTGGCTTTGCAGCTAAACCACTGCACTATCTAGCAGCTGGCCAGGATATTATTTAAAGTGGTGCTTGAATTCTTCAAAAAATAAACATAAGAGCATAAGAAGAGCCATGCTGGATCAGGCCAAAGGCCCGTTTAGTCCAGCTTCCTGTATCTCACAGTGGCCCCACCAGATGCATCTGGGAGCGCACGATACTAGACATCTGTCTCCTGCTACCACTCCCCTGCATCTGGCCCTTGAAGTACCCCGGTTTTAAGCCTGGAGATGACACATCTCCATCATGGTTTGTAACCTGTGATGGACTTCTCCAGGAACCTGTCCAATCCCCTTTTGAAGGCACCCAGGCTAGATGCCATCACCACATCCTGTGGCAGGGAGTTCCACAGGCTAACAACACACTGGGTAAAAAAATTGTTTTGTTTTTTCTCACTCTCCCAATCCTCAATACCCTAGTTGTGGTATTTTGTGAGAGGGAGAAGAGTGTCCCTGTATCCATTTTATCCATGCCCTGCATTATTTTATACGTCTCAATCATATCCCCTCTCAGATCCAGAGGGGATATGATTTAAATGTTTTAAAGGATGTATATGAAAACTAGCCTTTCCTCATAAGGGAGGTGCCCCAGCCCAGTAATCATTTAGTTGCTCTCTTTTGCACCTTTTCCAGTTCCATTGTGTCTTTTTTGAGATGCGGTGACCAGAATTGTACACAATACTCTCCAGGTGCCGACTTACTATCGTTTTGTACAATGGCATTATAATGTTGGCTGTTTTCAATCTCCTTCTTGATCATCCCTAGCATGGAATTGGCCTTCTTCACCGCTGCCACACACTAGATAGACACCTTCATTGAGCTGTCCACCAGCACACCAAGATCTCTTTCCTGATCTGTCACGGATAGCTCAGAGCCCATGAGTTGATAGATAAATCATCTTTATAGAAGGGTTACAATGCTTCATGTGGATAATAAATGTTTAAAATAATATTCCTGCTCTTTGTTGTTTTCATTCCTTGTACAAAAACTTTTTTAAAATTAATGCAATGCTAAGTGGATCCAGGAAACACTAGTTGTGAGTAAAATACTCTTTTGCTGACCAGGCAGCAGTAGCAAAATCCTTACCATGGGATGTATAATAGTTTCCATGGGAAAATAATTTTTTTCTCCATTGTGTTATTTTAACCCTTGAGTATCTGTTGTGCAGAATTCAACTTTTGTGATTATATTAGATGTGTGTGCTGATGTCTGATGAAGGTTGCCAGGTGACTTAAATTAGAAAAGAGCCTTGAAGTGCCATGATTGCATGCATCAGAACTCGATAGCTTACTGGATGTGATTGTATTTTGGGTCAGATTACTTTGATACATTAGTTATTGCATCTGAGAGGGGGTGCTGACATACCTTCACTGTACTTGCCTCACTTTCCTAGAGGCTAGAGAATCAAGCAGCCCTCTAGACAACTATTGCCTGAAATTTCTGATATTAGTGCACTTAAGTGTTGTATTGTATGCATCTGCCACTCTTTATCCATTCTGTGCTGAAGATTCTCCTCCACTCTTAGGGTGTGTTAAAGTGTGATCTTAGGAGTTCCACTGAGATCTGGACCTCTGGCTGCGTGTAGGTGGGCAGTTCTCAGTAACTCCTGAAAACTTGAGAACACAGTTCTTCAGATGGTCCTACCCACCTACACCAGTTGAAGTCCAAACAGCATAATGTTACTTCTGTTCCTATATTTTATTTATTTATTTAAAATATTTATATCCCGCCTTTCTCTCTGAAAGGATCCAAGAATTTTCCTATGTTGAATGTCAGGAACGAAGCCATCCAACTTTGTCCTACGTGCCACTAATAAGGCAAAAGAATTTGCGTCTTTAGATTTATGCACGGTTTGAAGACTGTTACTGTGTTGTATTGCACTGAGGCCTGCAGAGATCAATACCAAGCTACTGTCTTTAGAGCACATGAAGACCAGTGAGGGGGGTGCCAAGAAAAGTAATCCTCTGATCACTGTAGCTTCCGTTCACAAGCAATCACATGGAATAAATCACTTCAAATAATATGAATTGTTCCCATCTGTGTGCCATGCCTGTGCACTTGTGGAAACATGTAAGATATATTACCTGCCAGTATAGGAATAGTATTGTGTAACCTATGAAAAAAAAGGATTATTTTATATATGTAATATATATACAAATGCTCAGAAAAAGAAGATACAGTGACAGACACATATGTTGTATATGGTATGTTAAATATTTGTATGTCTTTCATATATGCATTCATACATATGTATGGGTTTTATATATAATTACATGTAGCCTATAGTACTGTTAAACATCTATAATGTATCTGCATATATATTTGTGTGACCTAGTGCTGTTATATTACTTACTGAGATGCCACTCATCTTTCTGTAGTTTCTCTTAATTTATGCAGATCCTATTGCTCCTCAACATATAGTGTGCTAGTTGCTAAGCAACTAGAAGAGGCACAGTGCGCATGATTCTTATGTTTGGTAGATTTTTCATTTGTATTGTTTTAAAGAATGTATATGAAAACTAGATAGTTTAAACTGTCTTGTTCATAAATTACTACAGTATTTTCTTTTTGGCATATCCTCGCTTTGAGTCATTAGAGGGTGTTCTTTCAAAAGAAATGCTTTTTAGGTATTTGAGTTTTTTAAATTATGTTACATGTGCACAAAGAGACTAAGAAATTGAATCTTTCTGTGGGAAGGAGGAGTCAGGCATTTGGTTTCTGTGTGCTTTTGAAGGTAAAGCTAAGTATTCCATTGTGGTTCTAGAAATGGGAGCAAACCAGTCCGCTGTTTAATTTGCATCTCTTTGACAACATATCTCTCCCAAGTGTTAGTATTATTAGACTTCCCTTAGTTTAGGTTCCTCCCAGCAAAGGATTATGATACTGAGTTCTCAGTTAAAATACAGAATCACTTTTTTTCTTTTCAGTCATACTACTTACAAAGCTTCTTAGTAGTACTTGTAAACTGCTTACATAGTAGTAATTCCTACTTTGAGTATATAGGCCAAAATCCTCTTGTGAAATACTGTATACATAAGAGTGATCATGTAGTTACTTTTCATATTTGCTGCCCGTTTTGTCCCATGTCCAGGTTATTGCATGACTTTGACATGTTCAAACAGGTAACACACAGCGGGCAAGATCAGGCACTCCACTCAGAGATATTTTGCAACAACGATGAACATCTACATCTGTGCCAAATTTAGTGCAGATCCAAAGTCCAGTGTTTGGGGTCCTCCTAGTTGTTGAATTGCCTTAAGGAACACTGTATTAGGGTGTCACACAATATCTGTTGCTTTCACACTTATGCAGCAATAATTAAAGTACAGTGGCACCTTGTATAAAGGAATTAATTCATTCCAAATGAAATTATGTTAAGCAAATTTTCCTTTATACAAATTTCCCATAGGAATGCATTGAAAGCAGAGTAATCCCTAATCAGGTCCATTTTTATGTTGTATGGATTCGCCCCATAGATGATTCCGTTAAACAATTTTCCCCTATCTCTAGAATTTTTTATGTTGTACAGATTTTATGTTATACAAACTGTTTGCTATACGAGGGTCCACTGTACTTTCTTTGTGCACTCTGGTATTCCGCTACCACAGCAAACCACAAGCAGCAATTGCAGGTTGTGCAAATGAATGTCCTGGTGTAGCAAATGCGTGTTCTGATGTGGAATCAATCTCAGGAATTGCTGTGACCTAATCACAGAGGTTGAGCAGTTCTGGTTGAAAAATATTATAGTGGACAATTACTTAGGGTTCACATCATGGTAATAGTTGGCAATATGCCATAAGCACATCTGATTGCGCCTGATTTTGGAAGCTAAGCAGGGTCGGCCCTGGTTAGTACTTGGATGGGAGACCACCAGGGAATACCAGGTGCTGTAGGCGCCTGGAGTAGGAACTGGCAAACTCCAATATTCCTGCCAAGAAAACTCCATGGACATGGGGTCACAAAGAGTTGGTCACAACTGTAATGTCACAACACACACAACACACATTCTTCTTGAAGCAGAAATTTACCAACAGTGACAAAGTGGCAACCTGTGGGCACCCTGTCTTGAAATTGCACTGTTTAGGAGTAATAATTAGATTGAGAAGTATCTCAATTATCTGTAGCTTGTATTGCTTTTGTAAATGTGGATGTTAAGTAGTGGTATTATTAGTGGAATACCAAAGATTGACAAATGGCTTTTGAGAGGTACAGTGCTGCTAACAAAAGTCATAAATGTGCAAAGCTTACAGTTAGGCTGTCTTTCGTAACAAGCTTGTGAAAACATGCATTTTCTGGATGGTTTTGAGTGTATCTCTTGAATTTAAAAATGAACGTTTCCGATGTGGCAAAAATCCAAAATCTCAGCTGTGAATATCATGACAGAAAATGTGCCATATTTTTATATGCCAGAACTGCAGGAGTCCCCTATTTATGGTAATACAGTAGTACTAGAGATGAGTCATGGTTTTTCAGATGCTTCATTTTGCCTATAATAAGCCAGGGCTGATAATTTCCGAAGGAAAACTAGTTTTGGATTTGATGCTGGTCATTGCTACTAAATCATTCCCTACTTGCCTTAACACTCACCTCTGTGACGGCATAGCCTAAAAATGGAGATGAGAGATGCAGTCTCTTCACAGCCCATTAATAATATTGTGTACTGGTTCTGTCTGTATTAACAGTTCAGGACGACAGTTAAGTGAAGTCTTCATTCAGCTGCCTTCCAGAAAAGAATACCCAGAATATTACGAGTTAATTAGGAAGCCGGTGGACTTTAAAAAAATCAAGGTAGGAATCATTCCTCCTATAGCTTTCCAGTATTAGAACAATGTTATAATTGCATGCTTGCACATACTGTAAATATAAAACCTTGCTTGCTATGAATCTTCCATGTGTGCAACAGTTTTCTGTTGGCAGCTTAATAACAATGACTATGTCCCATCAAGTCAATTCTAACTTATGGGAGCCCTTTTTTAGTTTTTTCCAGGCAGAGAATGCTTAGAAGTGGTTTTCTGTTATCTGCTTCTGGGGGTGCCCTGGGACTCTGCAGCTTGTTCAAGGCCACACAGGCTGTGGATTGAACTCCCAACTCTGGCTTCATAGTCAGGTCACTAAACCACTGATGTATTTAGCCAGCACAGCAGCTTACTAAAATGAATTTTTGACAGTGCAGACCACACCGTTGTGTATACTCTGGAAGTTTATGCTGCTATGGCAACTTAACTGTAACACACCTGAAGTCTTCAAGGGGATCTTGATTGAAGTACCATGCTTACATATGCTGACCTAGACCGAGCCTGAAATTGAGCGCTACTTTGGAGACAGAGTTCTAGACACGTCCTTTAATATATGGTGTTGCTGGTACCAACCCATAGCCACAGCACTTCCTCTGCCCATGAGAGAATCAAGAAGAAGAAGAAAACATGGATTGACACCCCCTGCCTCCACCTGCTGTCCATTGACCCCCCCCCAATCAGTTTTTGCAGCTCTCTAGCACAGTGGAAGAGATGACACTGAGAGAGACACCAGAAGGAAGGAACTATCCCTGTCTTCCCACCTATATTCTGAGTAAACATTTCACTGGGGCTATTCTTGATAGGATAAATGAGATCTGACCCATTGGAATTAGCAGTGGGTACATTTATCGCAGACCAATTTGAGTAATCCATTTTATCCAGTGCCAAATATATGTTTTAAGTTAGTTTTGTGTAATTAAGCTGGAACTGACTTACAGCTACCATAATTGTACTTTCAAGGTAAGTGAGATTTATTTATTTTATTTATTGCATTTATTGCATTTATACCCCGCTTATCTTCAATGCGAACTCTAAGCGGCTTACAAAGGCTACAATAGCCACACAAATTACAATGAGGACACAAACACAAAAGATAACAATAAACATAAAAAGTTAAAACCTTATGGCACCTCAATAACTAGACAATGGAAATACAAGCGGGTTACGATGGCGGGAAAAAAATGTTTAAGGAACGTTTTTACCAATTAATGGCACTGCCTCATTGAGTTTCCATGGCTGAGCGGGCATTCAAACCCTCATCTCCAGGGCGCACAACACCACCCTGTGTTTATAATAACCATAATTATTGATATTTGGGGGAATATCTACAATCACAGCAATCATTATACCAGAATTAACTTATATGTTGCATTTTAGTATTGCTGTAGTACTACTGTTTTGAAGTCTGCACAGCTACAGATGGATTTACCCCAGCAGTTTTTATATCTGAATGAATTGATATAGAATGACACTGTCAGAATGTATGCTTATGCTTATATACATTTGTTTTAACTTAATGGGGGGGGGGTTACAATTTCCCCACAGTTGGGCACAGAACTTCTTCTTGGACTTATCCTATTTACATTCCACTAGTAAACGTGGGAGTACTGAAACTATTACCAGTAAAAGCCCGGTGGCCCAGTCTCTGATCATTGGTATCCAGTTATAGCACTAAACTGGGAGGCTTTTATTGGCTTTTATCTGAACTTGCTTATTATAATTCTACTGTGTAATATGTCTATGGTAAAAGAATGGTAACGGCTGCACTTAGAATTATAATATTTATTAACTAGTCATCTTGTCTTTTTGTTTTTTTTTCCTTCAATTTCTTTTTAAAAACATGTTAGGAAAGAATTCGCAACCATAAATATAGAAGCCTTGGCGACCTGGAGAAGGATGTCATGTTGTTGTGTCACAATGCTCAGACCTTCAACTTGGAAGGATCACAGGTCTGCTGCAAATTATCTACCTCTTGGTAGTAAGAATGTCCATGTGTCCAGTGCATGTATCTGTGTATAACTATTGTATCGAACAGTGACAAAGCTTGAGGTTTCTTTCACTCGAGTTTGGTTTGTAGTGTATTAGATAATAAATTGTATGTGACAAATTTCTCACTACTTCTTTTTCAACAGTAAGTTTTTTCTGTAGCATTAGTACTCTGGAAAAGATCTTAATGGAAGGAATAGCAGTAAATGGGTAGGAAATAGAAGCTTTACTGCCCTATGTGTCGGTTAGAGATTTGATGTAGTCGTGTATAAATGATGATCGTTGCTTTTACTTCTCTTATTAAAAATTGGAGAGCTTTTTAAAAGGTTAGTAATGAATTTCTTTGCATTTTGCCCAGGGTCATATAAGAGTCACATAAAAGTGCTGTTTAGAGATGGGCACGACTTAGCGGTATTTTCGTTTCCGTTTTCGTTTTTTGTTTCCGTTACGTAACGAAACGAAAAACGAAAAACGGCTCAGAACTGGAACGAAAACGGAAACGAAACGACTAATTTTGAGCCAATTTTCGTTTTTCGTTACTGGGAAAGCACTTAATGGAGCTAAATGGGAAGAAACGAAAAAATTTTCGTTTTCGTTACGTAACGAAACGAAAATGAAAAATTTTGAAATTAGCTCACGAAAACGGAAACGAGCCGAAACGGACCCCTAGACGAAAACGAAAATGAACAATTTTTCTGAGTCGTGCCCATCTCTAGTGCTGTTCTCTTTAGATCTTAGATGCCTTAGAAGAGACCGCCACTCCCCAGTATTTAGCTTGTCCCAGGCCAACTGTAGTTCCAGAAAGAGTGCCTCTTCTATCTTGGATTACATGACAGGTGGGAAACCTTTGATTTCCCACGTGGTTGGCAGCAGATTGACTGCTGGGGAATTATTGAGAGGGACATACCGTATCTGTAGGCAGTGTTTAAATCAGGCAGGGCCATAGCAGGTTGGTCTACATAGCAACATACCCTTCCTCACACACTCAAACAGCTTTCACATGCAGGTACAGTTCTTAGAAGCCTGCAACACACAAACATCTGTTTTGCCAGAAAACGGAGATGTTAATTCTTAATTTCCATTTGCTAGGAGCCAATGGGGAAGGAGCATTTTGGTCAGTAAAAGAAGGCACACAGCTACAAAGATGATTTCCCCTTTGTCTGTAGGGCGGCTTTTAATTTTTATGGACCTTTTCACAGCCCAAACAATGAGTCTTTTGGGGGTTGCTAATTGGGGGGGGGTGTATTTCTTCTGATCTTTATCCCTTCCACATACTCCTTAAAACTCATAGAGCAGCTTAGAATAGGGATAGAAAAGCTGTGAAGTCTTAAGGGCCGTTCTTAAGATGGGCTAACAGCCCAGATGCCACACTTTCTAAATGGTGGGAGTCGAGTGCAGACAAGGGAAGTTGATTGCATTTTTAAAATTTTATCTGAATTTGTCAAAAACTGTAATAACAGAACTTGTGTAATATGAAGGTTGTTACAGTGCATGTTTATATTATGTTTAAAGTTAAAAAGCACTCCCTCTGTGTAATACATTTCCCCCTCGTGAAACATTAACCTGAGACAGATAATTAATTAATTAATTAATTAATTAATGGGAAAGTATCCATTATTCTGACAAATTAACCATTGGATTTTCCCATCCTGTAATATACTTAATTGTCTAAGATTGATAATTTAACATCCATAATTTATTTCAAGAACTAATTGGGAAGCACATGTTTTTTAAAAAATACTCTTTACCGTTAAATATTTCACTTCAGTAAATTAATGAGACACATAATTAATTGTAACATTTGGTTTGGCAAAGCATTCCAAACTCCCACATTATTCTGCATGTGTTTAGAAACTCCCACAATATGCACTTGCTCTATTAAACTCCATGTGTGATGGAGAGTCACAGACATATTTGGAGAAAGTGACAATGTCAACACAGGGAGGAAGAATAAATGAAATGTTGAAATCAGGAACATTGTATACTTCCATAGACAACTGGAGCAAGTTAACACAGATTTAAGCTTTTTCAACAATATAGGTCAGTGATGGCGAACCTTTTAGAGACCGAGTGCCCAAACTGCAATTCAAAACCCACTAATTTTTCGCAAAGTGTCAATACATCAATTTATCCTGAATGCAGGTGGCTGTGAAGGGCCGATGTCGGGTGCCCACAGAAAGGGCTCCGAGTGCCACCTTTGGCACCCACACCATCAGTTCGCCAACACTGATATAGGCCCCTTGGCAACAAAAGATAACCACCACCCCCTTTTAGAATATAAATTTAGAGGAGCATGGAAAGCTGTTGCAGAGCTGCGGGAATTCAGCATAAGATCATGCCCGTGGTTTGGGTGTTGGGGTATTTTTAAAAAATATGGTTTTATTTGGGAAATAGCAAAAATAATTGGGGATTTGAGATTCTGTATGTAAGTGTGGGCTGTAGTTACAGATGTGTGCCATGACCACACATGCATTTTCCCATCCAAATTTATGCAGGTTCTATACTGTTAAGGTTTAATGCTCCGCAGACAGTCCCCATTGTGAACACTAAACGGAGTGAGGGATTTGGGAAGAGGGAAAAAGAAAAAAATGAATGTTTTCCTTTCCCTTTTTTATCCCCCCTCCCTTACTAAAATGCTTGAGCCTGAAATGATCATTTGTCCCCCACCTTCCCATTTTTCACTCTCTAGGTATGCACTGCAAAAAAAAAAAAAAGCCAGTCAGCTTTGAAGCTGAGCACCTCATTATCAAAGAACTAAAGTATTGCCAGTGATAGAGTGCTCATGGCTTCTCTTTGGGAATATCACTGAATCCCAAGCCAGAGTACTACAAAAGAAGTTCTGTGGAGTCCCCATTACGGCGGGCATGCATCAGAACACTTTGTTGTAGAGCACCAGCTGTGATAGAATCATAGTCAGACATTCAGAACTTTTTGGGTAGCTGTTAGTACATCCTGGGAAGACCAGTTCATGACCACATTCTAGTAATTACCCACTTCTCCGTATTCAAGTGTAAATTAATTTTTTTTGTACCCGTGAGGCCCCCTGGAATTTGTTATTGGCTGCAGTAAATTTTAATGTTTTTTTTTTTTTTTTTTTTTTGCACAGTCAATTGTATGCAGATATACCTTGGGACTTTTCCTACAGTCAAAATGCTGTTGCTTATTTCTGATTCCATGTTAGCTGATCAAAAATAAAAGAAAACTTGAGGAAGGCTGACTAAAATGGAGGGCCGAGAAGTGGGCCACAATATTAAGTGCTCCTTCCTTCTAGCTTAGTATTAGGGAACCTTGGAGCATATTATTTTTTCCCTGTCCTGAACTACATGTCCCATCAGCCCTAACTAACAGACCAAGTGTGAAGGATGACCGTCAATTAACATTTGAAGAGGCACACATGTTTCATCAATGTTACTCTCCCTCCCTTACCAAGGGTAAGAGCTGATGCACAAGTATATGCAGCTTTTTACCAACGGTCAGGATGATCCTCTGATGTGAGGGATCTAGTTAGTATTAATGTACAGACATCACTCTTAACACTGGTTAAAGCTGTTATAAGATGGGAAGGTGCGTGAAATTCCTTAGCTTGATCATTTTATCTGAACCATGGATAAAAACTTGGAAGTACAGTATTATAGTTGCAGCAGGTCATGCTTCATGCTATAAAGCCCTGCTATTACTTAATGAGAGCAGGTTTTTATTTACTACCAGGGAGCATCAGAATAGTCTGTTTGTACTTGAATACCTGAATGTTAGACATTTCCATTGAAGACTGTTTTAATAGGGTTAATAATAAAATACAAAATAATTCTAACATAAGAAGAAGTGGTGCTTTGAAAAATGTATGCCTTCATTTTATGCTGGATTGTCACTGGAGTTTTTTTTTAAAAAAAAAAACTTCATTTAGTGCATAAAATTAACATTGGCATTTCTTGTAAAATTCATGCAACAAGACAGATGACTTGTCATGGGAGAGAAAAGCCATGCTCTCTGTGGGCTTGCATAGAAAATAACGTTCCATGCTGTGAATTTTTGATGAAGCACAGCGTGCCGTTCTGATGCAGGTTTGCTTTCATGCTACAGATCTACGAGGATTCCATTGTTCTCCAGTCTGTGTTCAAAAGTGCACGGCAGAAGCTTGCCAAAGAAGATGAAAGTGAAGAAGAGAGCAATGAAGATGATGACGATGACGATGATGAATCGGAGTCGGAATGTAAGTCCTCTATCCAAAAGAGAGCACAAGGAAAAGGTCTCATTGGGTAGCGATGGTCATTTCTGTCTTTGTCGCTTATCACCAGCAGAACTCAGGTATATTTTAGGCAAAGCTGTGTTAAGTGTTTATAACGGATCTGTTGCTGGGTTCTTGTTTTCTGAGGCACTGTTCTTTTCCCAGTCCTGTCAGATCATAAAATAAATCAGGGGAAAGAACTCCTGTAGAATGTCACTATTCTTACCACTTTGGACTGAGCCTTCTCAAGTCTCCAAAGTGTGTGTGTGTGTGTGTCTGTCTGTCTGTCTGTCTGTTTTGCATTGTTACAGTCGTGACCAACCCTTCGTGACCCCATGTCCATGGAGTTTTTCTTGGCAGGAATACTGGAGTGGCTTGCCAGTTCCTACTCCAGGCGCCTACAGCACCTGGTATTCCCTGGTGGTCTCCCATCCAAGTACTAACCAGGGCAGACCCTGCTTAGCTTCCAAAATCAGGTGAGATTGAATGTGCTTAGGGCATCTAGGCAACTTCTCCAAAATATATCACCTTTCAAATGTATGACTTGGAATAAGTGAGTTAGAAATCTTTCTTTCTTTCTTTCTTTCTTTCTTTCTTTCTTTCTTTCTTTCT
>JAHTLZ010000237.1:31320968-31336401 GCA_023846285.1 Phrynocephalus versicolor | reverse complement strand
TATTTATTTATTTATTTATTTATTTATTTATTTATTTATTTATTTATATTTCTATACCACCCCCTTAGTGCAAACTGCACTACCCAGGGCGGGTTACAAAATGATCAGTAATAAATTACAATATTAAAAATATAGAGTTACAATTAAAATGCAATTAAAATACAATTAAATGGTCTTATAAAAACACATTTAAAACAGCCGTTAACAGAGCCTGTTAGATGCCAAACATCTCATCCTGCTCATGAGAATTTAAAAGTGCATTTTAAAAATGAAATATCCCCCAGATTTGGGGGTGGGGCAAAATAAAAACCATAGTAAAAAGCCTTTTTTATCCTCACAACTGTCTTCTAAAGTTTGCAGATGGGTAACTGTGTTACCGCATTACAGCAAAAAAACAAGGAATCTTGTAGCACCTGAAAAACGGTCAGGTACTAGTTTTCATCAATGTTCCAGAATTCCAGCCTACTTTGACCAGATGTACAAAGCATTCTTCATTCATTATGATACATGCTTATTGGAAAGGTGTAGCCAAGTGCAGTAACAGGATATGGAAATGCAAGAAGTACAAGCAATGACCCTTACCTTAAATGTTAAACCCATATGTCCTAGCATGCATGAATAAGCATCTTATAGACACAAGATCAGGGGTGGGAACCCTCCAGATGTTTTGGATTGCAACTCCAAGAATTCTGAGCCTATATTGCCAATAATGAAGGACTCTGGAAGTTGCAGTCCAAAACATCTGGAGGGCCAAAGGTTCCCAACCCCTGC
The DNA here is from genome assembly GCA_023846285.1 of Phrynocephalus versicolor. Classification (NCBI taxonomy): domain Eukaryota; kingdom Metazoa; phylum Chordata; class Lepidosauria; order Squamata; family Agamidae; genus Phrynocephalus; species Phrynocephalus versicolor. Next base: position 31,335,630 of record JAHTLZ010000237.1, on the reverse strand, counting down.
ACTAGACAATGAGAAGGCACAAGGTCTTCCTTGCTTTGCTTGCAGGGTAGTGATATGGTGTCTTTCAGCCAATGCTGGTTCCATCTCTGTCCACATCTGTGCTGTTGCTGACCATGTTCAGATCGGAAAGCAATGGCACAAAATCAGTGGCCATGGGAGTCTCATTAATTTCAATTCCTGTTAGCCTGGTAGTTTTTCAGGAAGGGTTCTGATAATTGACTATTGTTCTATACCAGGCATTAGAAATGCTGGTAGTGAAAATGTACATAGATGTTGTGTAGACATGAAGAGAACAGCCAAATGTGGGACACCAGTTTTTGTTTAGCAATCTCCTGGCTATTTTTACTTTCATTTTAGCTTTACTTTATTGTTGTAGATTTATGTATATGTTTGCTTATATATTATTGCTTGTATTTTGGTTTGTTAAATGTGTCACTTTGTTATTTTGTTATGCTATTTTATGTTGCAAACCGCCCAGAGTAGCCCTAGGGCTAGATGGGCGGTATAAAAGTCAAATAAATAAATAAATAAATCTACCTTGTGACCAAGTAGTATCAATTGGACTTCATGGAAAGCCCATCAACACAACCATCATTCAAGCCTATATTCCAGCTACAGATGCTGAAAAAAGAAAAATTCAAACCTTTATGCAAGTATCCAGATGAAAACTGAACACATGCCAACACATGATGTGCTGATGATCCTGTGTGACTAGAGTATGTACAGTAAGTAAGAAATAGAACAGAAGCAAATGTTGTTTGAGAGCACATAGCAGCAGCAACAATAGCACATTAATCTTCACACAAGCTTTCAACCAGTGACACCAACAGAAGTGGAGAGAGCCCTTAACTGCTGTTGGGCCACTACCTTCTCCTTGGATCCTTTCCTGGACTGATTAAGAAAGCAGCCAGGCCAATTACTAATGAATGGGCCACAGCAATAATTAATGGGTCTCTCCCTGAGGGCAGGGTTCCCCTTGCCTTCAAGGAGATACTTATTAGGCCCATTCTGAATAAAATTAATGTGGCGGCAGACCAAACTGATAACTATAGGCCTGTCGCCAATATATCCTATATGAGCAAGGTCCTGGAGAGGGTGGTGGCAGATTAGCTTCAGGGTCTTCTAGATGACAAAAATGCCAACAATCCTTTTCAGCAGGGCTTCAGGCCATGTCATAGTTTGGAAACGGCATTGGTCACCCTGCATGACGACTTTTTGAGGGAGGTTGACAGGTTAAAAAAAACCTGTTGGTCTTCCTCAATCTCTCAGCGGCCTTTGATACTGCTGATCATGGCATCCTCCTGGGGAGGCTCTCTGAGTCAGGCATGGGAGGTCATGCTTTGGCGTGGTTCTGGTCCTTCCTGGAGGGCTGCCCCCCAGCGAGTGCATCTGGGTGAGATGACCTCTGCACCTTGATCCCTCACTTGTGGGGCACCACAGGGGTTGGTCATCTCTCTCATGTGTTTCAACATGGATATGAGGCCAGTGTGAAGGGTCATAAGGGTGACACCCAGCTCTGTATCTCCTTTCCATCTTCTGCAGTGGATGCTGTTCTGTCCCTTGAGTGCTGCCTGTCAGCCACCCTGGACCAGATGGGAGCAAACAGGCTGAGGTTGAACCCAGGCAAGATGGAGATCCTTATACTCGAGTATATAGGTAAATAAATAAAATACTGAGTGAAGGTGACCTTCTGAATGAGCGATCTCTGAAATGTCCTCTCCTAAATAGCCCTCCTCAGCTCTTGTAAACACAAGCCCATGGCTTCCTTGAGGGAGTTGATCCATCTCATCTTTGAGCTTCTTTCCCTGCTGCCTTTACCTGTTCCCAGCATTATTGTCTTTTCCAGAGAATCTTGCCTTCTCAAGATAGGTGATAAGTAAAACCGAGCTTAGCCTGACCAACTACTAGGAGCCTGTATGTTTTGTGGCCATGGTAGCAATCTACCATGCAGGGTTGGCATACAAGTCAAAGCACGTAATGCTGTAGTTTTATAAATTCGTTGGAAGCATTGGTGCATTTGACTCGAGTGTTGGGAGGTTTCCATGACAGGGAGATTTTCCCACCACCATAATCACATTTACTTTTCTAGACTCACCCCACTCCAGGAATAGCAGGGTAATGTGGCATGGTGGTTGGAGTAGATCTGCCTGGTACCTATTACATTTGTGTGTGTGTGTGTGTATTGTGTCATTACAGTTGTGACCGACTCTTCGTGACTCCATCTCCATGGAGTTTTATTGGCAGGAATACTGGAGTGGCTTGCCAGTTCCTACTCCAGGCGCCTACAGCACCTGGTATTCCCTGGTGGTCTCCCATCCAAGTACTAACCAGGGTCGACCCTGCTTAGCTTCTGAAATCAGGTGAGATTGGATATACTTAGGGCATCTAGCCAGCTGATGATATTCATACTGCAGATCTTTAAAAAATCCTTGCAAAAACTGGACCCTCTGGAAATAGAATCCAGATGAATGAGTGTTCTTCAGGAGGGGGAGAAACAGTAACACTGCAACTGAACAGAGCACTTAGTAAAAGTGTATAACAATTGTCTCTCCAAAATGGCATGTACCAGAAATCGCTTTTAGAGATGTCACTAGCATCCAGAGCCTTAATTGAAAAAAAATCTGGCTTGTCCCTTTTCTGTTGCATGTCACGTGTAGCTGCTTCTCTCTTACAGCACACGAGTGCCTTTTCAATGAAGCAGGACTTGCTCATTCTCTCTGTTTGACTTGAGATAAATGTTCCAGAACACATAAGAAAATTTTTCTGTTGATTTTATCAGGCAAGACCTTTAGATCCAGGAGTTGTTTATTCTCCACCTTCTATTATTTACTTTAAATAATACATGCCACATTACTAATCTTAGGGCTGGATGGATACCTCAGTGCATTAGGTATCTGGCCACCAAGCCAGTGGAGTTCAATCCCCCGTTGTCACTCCTGTGAGCTAAGTCAGCCTTGGGTGAGTGGCACAATCCCAGGGAAATCCCAGAAGAAGGGAATGGTAAACCAACTTCTGAGTACTCTTGATACCTAGGAAACCCTGAAGAGAGTCACTATAAGCCAGAATGGACTTGACAGCACATCATTGTTAGTATTAACAGCTCTGTTGGGCTCCCAGAACAGATTATTCAATGTTACTTCATCTTTTAAAAACAATCAACATATCACAATTAGCCATTAAGAAGTCTATCCAAACTTCCAGTGAATTGAAGAGAAACTTGTGGTCATTCAACCTATGTTCGAAAGCTGGGTGACCTGAGTGTTCATTTTCAGAGGTTCTGGAGACACAGCAAGTATGTAGTCTACATTCTCTAAAGCATAGTTCCTGTCATAAGCAAATACAGACCGATTCAGACAGGACTTAGGGCTAACCAGAGTATTTGATATCCATGTAGGGAGTGTGGCCAGCACCACACACCCAAATATTGTACACAGACAAGTATATGTGGAAGTGCCCACAGAAGGGAAAGCTATGCACATACAGCTATAGAAGAGAAGGCAGGTCTCCATTGAATCATAAACCCCAGATTCCAGATCAAACGGAGGCATAGTTTGGATGGAGCTTCCAGCACATGCTGTTTTACCTACAAAATACAATGTCAGAAGCGTTTGCCAGTAGCTATCTGATGGAAATTTTAGGGCTGTGTGTGAGAATGGTAAGAAAACAAAACAAAACAAAACCCTAGTCTTTAGAATGGGCTTTTCCTATACTCCTTGTGCCAGAATGATCGTCGTCATTCCTACAACGTTTCAAGAAGGTATGAAGCAGCCAAACCTTTCCAGAGCGATTCCTTTCGACTTCCCTGTAAAACATGTAAATAATACAGTGAGAATTTCTGTGTGTGCCATTTTGCCCAGAAATGTACAAGCAAATTGAATTGAAGAAAGCTGACAGCACGCAGCCAACCTAAGGAGATCCCCATAGAAAACTTCACACTAAAGTCCTTGTCATTTTCTATAGAGATTAGCTGCTCGGTCATGTCTGTTGGGAAGAAAAAAAAATACCATGGGGGGGGTCGCACACCAGTTCACGGGATTCTTTCTTTTTATAAGGTGTTTGTGCTAGAAATATGTATTGTGTAGCGTATATATCAAGCTGTAGAACATGTGCTGCCTCTTTATTCTGAGTAGAGTAGCTTTTGAAATCTATGCAGATAATACATGAATACAAACACATTTTGAGATATAATAATTATATGTTAGAATTTTAATATATGGTATTTATCTGGAATGTGGTATTTAGCTTGGAAATATTTCCTTTTTAAAAGCTTAGTATTCTGGAGCCCGTGTTGAGAGGAGAGCATTCTAGGTATAGAAGTATTAAAAAATTACCTTTCTACAGTCTTGTTTTTTAAATATACTCAGTTACCAGGAAGTGTTGGCTTTATAGTGCGTAAGGCTGGGTAGAGCTCAGTTCTCTAGTGTGTCCCCCTAGGTCAGAGGTTCCCAACCAGGAGGTCGGGACCCCTTTGGGGGTCAGATGACCATTTCACAGAGGTTGTCATGAGCCAGTGAAGAAAAAGGCACAAACGGCTTGAGTCTGGAAGAGGAGGGGGACGCCCGGGGGGGGGGGAGAATAGATTTGAGTTAAAGCTTGATGGGTTGGAGGGGATGTCAGTCAATGGCCCCGGAGGCTGCGATTGGCTGTGGGTGTCTGTATAGCGGGAAATTATCTATGGCACCTGGGGCAGTGGCCTGCCAATGGGGGTGTGTGGCCTCTTCCAAGCAGGCCAAGGGTCACCACAACATGAGGAACTTTATTAAATGGTCACGGCATTAGGAAAGTTGAGAACCACTGCCCTAGGCGAAGAGCCAGCCTATGTGATCTTGGGCAAGCTGCAGAAGGGAATGGTAAACCACTTCTGAGTACTGTCTGCCTAGAAAACCCTGAAAAAGAATCATCATATGTCAGAACTGATCTGACAGCATGCAGTTTATTTAGAACATAAATCCATTTTATATTTATTTATATATTATTATTTATTTATTTGATTTTTATACTGCATCATCTGACCAACGGTCCTTCTGGGCAGTTTACAAAAAGTTAAGACATGGACAATACAATAATAATACAATTAAACAATATACAATACATATGCAAAAATAAAACCAACCAATCAAATATAATTAAATCTGATAACAAAGCAATAAATAAAAAATCGAATGTATACCAAAACAAACGGGGGGGGGATTAAAATATAAAACCAGATCAGTGAGATGGGCGAGATGACAAACAATGGTCAGGGGAAGCACATCTTATCGCTGCCTTTTTATGGATGTCTAGAGCGTTTTTTAACATTTAAAACAGCTCATTTCATTGCGCATTGCCATTAACAAAAACAAAACGTAACAAACCCAATTTTTGTGGTTCTGTTCGTTTTGTTCCATTTTCATCACAATTTTCATTAGTCGTTTCGTTACGTAACGGAACGAATAACGAATAACGGAAACAAAAAAGTTCATTTCGTGCCCATCTCTAATGATGATGGTGGTGGTGGTGGTGGTGGTGGGTGGATGGGTGGGTGGGTGCGCGTGCGCGCACATAATGATTGGATTTGCAGTTTTCAAAAGAAACTTCCAAACCCTGTTGGCTATGTCTGTAGGCTATCCATTGTCCACTAGCTTTTATGCCTTAAATCTGTTCTTGCTTATTTGCTATCCTGATTTTATTCATAACATTTGAAGCCCAGAGGAAGATTTGTATAAAAATACCTTCTGGTGCACTTTGGTGCATATCAATTACTTCAGCAATTTTGAATCAAGACGTTTCACGTTTTGGAATGCCTTGGGGTGGGGGGAACCTGGCACCCAGCCATATTAGAACACACAAACTTGTGCATACATTAAAAACTGATTAATTTTCTTGCGGTGGGGGCCCACTTCCACACAGCAAGGAAAAGAAAACAATGACAAGTGAAAATTTTGAAAAACCAGTTGTGCAATAAAGCCACTCCACGTGGATGCCAAGCAGATGTCACAGAGAGAGAGAGAGAGAAACAGCTGTGTGTTTATCAGTTTCCCTCTAACTACCAGATCCGTTTAATTTAATGCTTTCCCCTGGCCTAATCTTTCCAAGAAGCCAGCCTTTGCTTCTCCTTTTATTGCCTGTCGTGAAATATTAATGCTGTGACAGTGATTGGGAAGGACAGATGCTGCCTTGGTGCATCACGCCAAGGCCCCCCCAGCAACTGGAGCGACAGAGCTGCTCTTGTCGGGGAGAAGACAGCACCTGTAATATTTATTTATTTATTTGATTTTTATGCAAGGCAGTTATCAGAAAGGGGTTGCCCTGTAGCTAACATATTTGATGGGGGGTGGCACAACATTTCATAGTTAGCTATAGCAAATGGATATTTCAGGTTAGAGGGGGCATCATTGGTCACAGCGAAAAAGGTGGGCTGTGAAAAAACCAAGGTAAAACTGGCGTTTACGGAAAGTGTAGATTCCCTATGCTTAAGCCATTTCCCCCTCTCACAATGTTTCTTCAGGGATAATTGTCTCAGCAGCCAAACCTGCATACTAAATCTGTGTTCGCTTCCCCCAAGACCCATCACAAAACAAACCACTCCAACGTGCAAGGTGTACAGAGATGAGGGAAAGTATGTGCACAAAACAGACATCTTAAACGACCTGAGGGAGCACCACTTCTGAACAGGTGCTCAGCCTATCGTCTACTTTGACTTTAACTCTCTTCTGACTTAACAGCACGCTCTCTTTGTATTAGCTCACTCACTTGGATGTTAGACAAGGTGCCAGGCGTGTGAACGTCTGGAGCCCTGCTTTGAGGTTTTAGCAGAAGAAAACAGCTTGAACCACATTTGAAAACCTCAGGTTCAAACCTCCAATCAAAACTCTTTCTCTTGCTTTCCATTCACCACCACCACCACCACCCGCTTTACAAGCTTATTTGCTTTCCTTCTCCTTTCTTTGCCTTACCATTAAGACTTCAGCAAGGTGGGAGGGCAATACAGAAAGCAAAGGAGGAGGTAAAATGGAATGCAAAAGCCCTCCCATGTAGTGCTGAAGATGTAAAACAATTTTTTTAAAAAAGCAAAGTGTGTGGCTTACAGTATATGACACCCCACAGTGCTTAAAACATTCTTTGGGTGGTTTACAGTTATTAATTATGCAGGTTATACATTGCACACACATACAAACAAGCTGGGTGGTCAGTTTACTACTGACCTTGGAAGGATGGAAGGACGAGTCAACTGGAGCTGGCTCCCTAAGCCCACTGGGATTCAATTCAGGTTGTGAGCAGAGTCTTGACTGCAGGACTGCAGTTTAGTCACTGTGCCACAAGGCTCAGTTAAATGGAAGTTCTGGAATAAATACTGCAAACATAGAATAATAAATGTGATAGCTTTCAGTCACATCCCCAAAAGCTCTATAATGCCCAGCAAGAGTCCCGCTTAGGGCTCTATCACAAGTCCTTTAAAATGTTGATTAAATTTCAAGATAAAGCGTTTCCAGAGTTTTAAAAATTGCATTTTTACTTATATTCAGTACTTTAATAATCTGTGACCCTAGTTCTGGATTATTATTATTTTTTTGCTGATAGCCCATCTAGCTGTCTATATTTCTTTGTTTTTAATTTTCTGAGTCTTAGGTCAGGCTGAGGGAGAGAGGTCATCAAGTGTATATCTTGAAGGAGGCACAGAGGGGAGTTATACTTTCAGCCTCTGACTCCACAGCCAGATACATAAACCACCTGTACCAGTGGAATTTAGATAGATGGGTGTAAATTATGTACAATGATTATCTTATTATTTACATTGACACCCACCTTCTCCCAACCCTGTGACGTCAGGGTAGTACACCGGGCTGTCTTCCTCCCAAGCTTTGTATTCACAACAACCCTATAAAATGGATCACGGTTTTGTCGATCTCAAGTAAATACATTTTAGAATGAACAACCGTGACATATTCCAGTTTCTCAGGTCATAACCATTTGCCTCATGGTTTCAGTCCATCAGGTTTGTGGCAGTTTCTTTTCTTTCGCTGTAAATTAAACAGGCCTTAATATGTACACACAGAACATATATCACTGAATGTTTGCCTCAGTTTTAGTTAAATCATTTTGGTAAAAACTTTTTTGTATTTGGAAACTTGAATTTCATTAATTCAGAAAGCTTAGCGGAATGGCCATCTGAGATAAGAAGCGTTTTGTAAACCAGAGGAGAAGGTTTTGTTTGAAATTATTTCAGAAATGAACCACTTATGGCAGCATTCCAGATAAAAAGGGTGAAACGCTGGGCTTTTATTATTTAGCTCATTGCTAATCCTACCACCTGGCAATATATTTCATTCCCTGCAGTTTCCCATGCTTGCTAATATGAAGATATCACTGGTGAAACATTGATGTAACTCCCCCATCAAGTTAAATACTATTTAATTTGTCCAGATATTCACATTCTGGAACATCATAGAGCTATGTATTGAGTTCGAAAAGTTACTGCCTTTCAACTTCATTGACTTTAAGAAAGCTTTTGATAGTGTTCATAGAGACTCACTGTGGAAGATTGTTCGGTCCTATGGAATACCTGAACAATACATTAGTATTTTTCAGAACTTGTATTTGAACTCCACCCGGTGCATTAAAACAGAAAGGTGATTTGCCAATTTCTTTGAAATCGAAAATGGTGTGAGAGACAGCGATGTACAGTATTCTTTCCCCATTTCTGTCCCTCCTTGCTATGGATTTCATCATGGGAAGCGCAATGGCAACCCTACAGCAGGCATTCCATGGAAGGTAGATTCCCACCACACAGATCTTGACTTTGTAGATGACATTGCACTACTCTCAGGAGCAAAGCCAGACCTGCAAACCATGACAAGTAGTTTGCAAATGGAGACATAAATAGTGGGACTGCACATAAATGTAGAAAGGACAAAGACCTTGAGTGTTCAGCGGCAAACAAAGGTGAGTATTACAGTTGGACAGAAACCCATTGAGGAGGTCAACGAGTTCACCTATCTTGGTAGCAGCATATCCAATGCTGGAGACCCTGAAAAAGATGTTAGAGGCAGGATTGGCAAAGCATCTTGTATGTTCCAATGCTTGTGCCAAATTTGGTCTTTGCATTGGTCTCTGTTGCACTAAAGATTTGCGTGTACACCAGCACCATGTGCTAGCGAAACATGGAAAATGAAAAAAAGAAAAAAGAAGTTGAATGTCTATCAGAGATGTTTGCACAGGATATTCGGTATCCCCTACTGGGACCATGTTACAAATGAGGGTGTATTGCCATGGAGCAGCATCTGAAAATTAGATGAAATTGTGACCAAATGCCAGATGCACCTTGCTGGGCACATTCTTCAATTCCGTGTACTGCAATGTACTAGACACTTCCTAAAGGAAAAAGAAAACAAGGAAGACTGCAGAAGACTTGGCAAGCAACTTACTATGAAGATCTTATTGTGTTGCATGGGAAAATGCAGAAATGGAAGCTGCAAACCGGACCCATTGGAAAGCACTTGTTGCCCGATGCACCAACAGCTGAGGAGGAACTAAGTTTGAATAAGTAATATCTGCAAATGTCCAGTTTCTGGGATATCCTAATTAATTGGAATATGTGAATGCCACTCTCCATATACCGATCCCTGGGAGAAATAAGGTTGGGGACCAGTGCTCTAAAGGAATAGGGCAGCTAGACCAATAACACTGTTAAGTCAATAGCAATCAGAATGAGCTATGGATCAGACTGCCTTTGTGGTTCACTGACCTGCGTTTGTGAAGCTATGGGGTAGATCCTGAGTATTTCCCTTTCATGATGTTTCGTTTTTCTTTGTCGGGTCACTTAGTTTTTTGTTTCGTTAGGGAATGAAATGAAAAACGAAAAACGAAAATCGAAAAAAAATAATTTCATGCTCATCTCTAATCCTGGCTTATTTGACCTGTTTGATAGACGTACTTAGAGCAGACAGACCGAACTCAATGGAACAGAAGTCCTTTAAGTCTCAAGGTGTCTACTCTATACATGACAGAATCTGGAATGAACAGATAACTTTCAGATGGGGATTCCTATAAGGGCTAAGGAGACTATAGCCTTCTAAATGTTATTGGGCTCCTGTAATGATCCATTTAATGTAATGATCCATTTAAATCCAGACAACTAGGTAGCCATTCTCGGGCTTTTTTTTTTCCTTTTCTTTTTTGCCCACAGACATAAACACACTATGAAAGAAATATAGGACAGATCAGGATAGTATAAGTTGCAAAACAAACTTTATATCAAATGTGCCAGGGCCATTCAATATGGCCACAATTGAGAATGGCTGGTAGAGGTGACCCATATCAGTAAGAAAAGAGAAAAGTTGTATTTTGCATTTTCCTCTGACAACAATCTTTCTTTAAAAATTAATTACAGTTGCATCATACCTTTCCTCCAAGGGCCTCAGGACATGATTGATAAGTTATTTTCTTATTCAAATAGGGAGATGATAACTGGCCCAGATTTATGGAATAATGAGCAATCCATTCATTTTATCTCAAATTTCTCTGGTCGAACTGCAGTGCTCCAAGGACTGATACAACAAGTGCACTTGGTGATGTTTTTGAGCATTCCAGGCATACATAAATAAGGGACCACTCCAAATTATGTATTCAGTTATCCATTAAGCCTGGGTAGCAGCATATGCTTCCCGGCACCCCTAAGCTTCACACCACCCCTACATTTGAAATAAAAATTTAATGAGCTAAAAAAAAAGTTGCCTTGTGCCCACTAGAGGGCATGAAGGGACAGTTTTGCTGTTCTTCCAGGGGCTGGCAGAACTCCAATATCCAAATATTGTATGTGATTACTAGAAAATGCAAGGCAGCTTTTCCAGATTTAAAAAAAAAAACAGTAAGAAAAAGTGGGTATGGAGCTCTCCAACGGCCCAGGAATGGATAGGTGCTGTCCCCAGCCTCTGGGAACTCTCTACTTCTGCATCTAGCTATTGAGGAGCACAGAAATGTGCAGCAGTGGGTCTAAAAATAGATGTTTTCCACCTGCTGCTGAAAGTCAAACCTGGATGGCTGTCGGATCATGATCTGCATGTGTAATGCCAGACACGGCCAACAGCTGATGCCCAGAGAACAACATTTCAGAGATGGTTTCTTAGATCTGAAAATTGTTAGACTCTTGTGCATTGGACCCTTCAGGATGTTAGGCAAAACCAAAACCAAAACCAAAATAAAATAAAGAAGACAAAAATATAGTGGCACTTTAAAGACCGATTGCTGTATTTCAAGGTGTATTTCGGTGGGCAACCCCTCTTCTCTTTCGGAAAGGCTGCTTACTTCTCCAAATTTTGAAATGTAGATTTCAACATAACAATTGCAAACACACACAACATATGTATAGTTTTAAATACAGTAACTGATTACTTTGCGTACAAAAATGCATACGTTTGGGGAAATGGCAAAAAATAATAATGATGCTTTAGTGCTTATGTGTTCTTAAAGCAGTCTGACAGTGCCACTAGACAGCAAGGGAATTGCAAATTCATTTTGCATTCAGTTGCTCTGAAGTTGCACCAGGGAATTTGGGTCTGTTCACTTTACACTGCCGGATTTAAATTAAACTGCTTGCTTATAGTTTTTAAAGTCTTGCAGGTGGTGCCATTCAAAGAACTGCATTGCCAAGCAATGATATCGTTTCTTTCTCTCTCAATTTCCACAGTTGTCAGCTTCCAACACAAAGCTTTGCTCTCTATTCTTAAGCTGTGGGTTAAAAATAAATAAATATAAACAGGAGTGTTGCCAAAGAGGAGAAGCTTTTTAAATATATATTTTAAAGAAAATTCCTGGAACAGAAGTTTTTCTTAGTGTGTGGGGAGGCATTATATTCTTGCACTGCTTTGTGTATGCACGTGCTCATCCCTTCATTAGGTAAGATAAAAGAGGGGGGTATAGTGTGTGTGCTCTCACACACAGCTCTTCCTATCTTTCTGCATCAGTTCAAGCAATCACATGCCTGGACCAATGTGAAAAGATTCATAGAAACCTCCCCTGGTGGAAGGGAAAACCTATGGATGGGGTGGAAATTGAGGTGATTCTTATTTGTCCACCCAGCCTGAAATAAAGAGATGAGACACATTTTGGGATTAAAATGGGCCACACTTTATTAATATTTCATTGTACTATTTATCCTACTGTTTAGTCTTTAATGGGAGAACCTGAAAGGGGCAAGTGGCACTGGAGGGATTTCCCCATAACCAAACTTGAGTATTACCCGGTGTGGCAGTAGCCCCTAGCAATAGAGTTACGGGCAGTCCTTTGCCGATTTTTACATCAATGGTCATAAATCAATATTTACTGTCCTTTCTGTTTCTAAGACTAATGTGGGAAATGTCCTGAGGTGTTGCTCTGAGCGCAGCCGGGAGACAAAGACCCCTTTGATGGGCTGCTAGCCCCTTACCTAGAGGCTATTCCCAGGGGTCAGCTGACCAATGGTCAGCCTCCGGCCAATCTCGCCAGCTGTGCTTGCAACGCCCGATTGGCCAGCCAGGCAGCTGGCCAGCATGTCTCTGTCAGGTGGGGGACAAAGAAGCCCCACCCAGGAGAAGCCTGGTTGGAGCCCCCTTCCTGTTTCAAGGTCTGATCAGGGGGAGAAATATGAATCAGCTGACCCCAAAGCCATAGCATTCCCAACTTTTCTTGCTAATGGAATGCACTTTCTACAGAATGCCTGCATGCCAGAACTGGGATAATTCATCCACTTCTTGTGGAACATGTGTTGACCTTGTGTGCGAAGTCGCTCGGAACAAAACAGGGAGATGATTCCCAAGAATGCTCCCTCCGGCATAAGGTGGGCTGGTCTCCCTCTGGCTGTGTTATCACGCTCCCCACAGTGTGAGTCAGAGAGATGAATGGGTTCACCCAATGTGCTTCTTCTTTGTAACATCAGAAGCTGCCTTATCATTTGAGGTTCAAGCATCCTTCACAGCCCGCTTCAGCCTAGCTTCTCTGTCATGAGATCTAAGTCATATATGAGAGGGCCTGGAAAGATTCTGATGTTAAATCATCCCATTTCATTTCTCATTTTGCCATCCATCCATCACTCACCTACGCTTTCTTGCCTGAAACTTAAATTTAATTGCACTGGGAGCTTCTGCAACATTGTGAGATATAGCATATCAGGGAAGAAGATTCATCTGTAGGCACAACTATGAGTACAGAATGACTCCCGTGAGCATGTTGAGAGGCTAATATCTTTTAACAATATTGTTAACATCTATCCAAGCCTGTGACAGGCTTGCTTGCTTATTTATTTATTTATTTATTATTTCCTGTATTTGTATCCCACCCTACTGGCCGAGAAGGCCACTTTGGGCAGCTAACAGCCGTAACATATAAGACTGCAATAAACTAAAAACCAAAAGAATAAAAGCCTAATTGACACAACAAATAATACAATCCAAGGACAAGAAAAGAAAAAATGACAATAATATTAAAATACAGTGTAAGCCTCACAATTTAAAACCAAAATAAAATTTGAATTATCAGCTAAATCCTGAATTATAGCTGTTTCTGAAGAGACAACATGCTATTTTTCTAGATCTGAGTTAGGACTCCGGACAATGGAATAAAGGCTCCCTCCCACCCCTGTTGCTAAAGTTTATACACCTGGAACAATTGTACTGTATTGCAGTTCTCAAAATACTATCTCATTAATGGGTTCTCTTTGCCCCCCCCCCAAAAAATGGTTTGATTTGCAGCTATTAAGATGTACTTCCCAGTGTGATGTCATGGTTAGAGTGATGGACTAGAACTCTGGAGAACAGGGTTCAAATCCTGATTTAGCCATAGAAACTCACTGGGAGGAGTGGAATTGTTAAAAATGACACCTTAAATCTCTTATTTATCTTGAAATTCCTACAGTCCATTTCTGACTGGATAGTCAGAACAGCAACAACAAGATTTGCTTGGATGTTATCAAGTCCATGACCCCAACAATCAGAATCAAGCACTAGAGTTGGAGTAGAAGGCAGACATGAGCTGGAAAAGAATAGAAAGATAGAACTCCCACTCAGTGGCAGACTGACATTTTCTGAAATCACCGATTTCAATATCTGTGGGGGGAGGGACTCCTGAAACCAATCCCCCACAGATACAGGAGTCTACAGTGACAGTAAATAATAGCTGCTTTGTGTTTTGGTAAGAAGTGGTTAACTGATGAAAAACAATGAGTCGGGCTTCTGGGATTGTCCCCTGCTTATGTTTCTCTTTTTGAATGGTGGTGAGCACAAGATGGCATCCTAATAGAGCAACTTGACTGCTGCTGTTGCTGTTGTCAACATTCAGGCTGCACTTTGGTGTAGAAAGCTTGGCATCCTTTTTCCTGCTGACAACATGGGTGTGACATTATGCAGCCATAACTTGCCATTTCCTGGAGTTTTGATTCACGGATATAGACACACAATATCCGACATTCATAAATCAGAGGATACATTTTTCCCTTTTGGAAGAACTGAATGAATACATAAACAAAATTATACATTTAAGTTGCCATAACTGAAATTCATAGTAAACTGTCTTTTTTTTTCTTTTCCATGATTACTCTGTGTGTGTGTGTGTGTGTGTGTGTGTGTGTGTGTCCCATACCCCACATCACTCTTGGATATTAATCTGGAAGTTGAGTCATGGCAACTGGACTTCTTTTCTTAAGAGACTGAAA
>JAHTLZ010000237.1:31296658-31307975 GCA_023846285.1 Phrynocephalus versicolor | reverse complement strand
ATACATACATACATACATACATACATACATACATACATACATACATATTTTTCTGTAGCAAACCTGTAATATGTGAACATGACATTATAGTTGTGAATGTTGGCGCAAGGCTCAGGAGATCAGGGTTTCTTATTCCCCCTGGGCTGTGGAAGCTGTTGGGGGGGGTGGCGACAATGGGAAACTGCCCCCTTGACTATTTCACATAGTTCAGAAACTCCATTAACACCACCCTACAATTGATAATGAACATCCCAAGCGACTCAGAAGAGTGGACATTCCCCAGATATGACTGCATTCAAGGCTTAGTGGCAGAGGTCTGCCTTCACGTTTGACACCTGCAGTGACAGACACACAGACACAAACCACAACCTGTGATAACGCCTCTTTATGTTTTTGCCCGCTTATGCTGCATGTGCCAGGAAACTTGAAGTGTCTGCTTCTCAGCCACTGCATGCTTCATAGAAAACAACAGGGAGAAGGACGCACTTTTAAAAGCATTTTGTTTTACACTACGGGGCTTCTGCTGCTGTTTAATTGTTGATTTTAAAAAATGATGTGGGTGAATCAGATAATTCAAGCTGTAGCTTGAGTTTAAAAGAAGAGTTCCTTCATACAGGCTGCCCGGCTGCCCGCCTTCTTGTGGTGGCCCTCAGGAGGAGCCTCAGGGGCTTTCTTTTGTTTGGGCTCTGTTGTCAGTGGTCTCCTTCTGCCTTGTCCCTTCCAGACCAGCTGGCAGGAAGCGAGCTTTCCTCTTGGTCTTCTCTGCCTCTTTTCTGACCCCCTTCATTCAAGTGGAGCTTGGGGGCGGGGGTGGGGCTCCTGATGTTGGCTCACTCGCTGATTTGCTTCGGATAAGGCACAAGGAAAGATAAGTTCAATAATACAGCCATTAAAATGAGATTTAAAAGACATGGGGGTTGCACTTCACAGAATTAAGGTCACAACAACAGATGCATCAGACCTGGAGGAGGAGACTTGAGTTTCTCATTACAAATCTAAATCCCATTTAGTTCAATTCTCTTATTCCCAGGTAAATTAGCTCAGAATTTAAAGCAATTTAAGGAACATTGAAAGGCGGAGGTCCGATCAACATTGTCCAGAGTGAAAGCTCCATTGAATTCACTGGCATTTAAGATTACAATCCGTAAACGGATTTGGTGAGGAACTCATGATGAATTGCATAGTAGCATAGGTATGGAGCAGTGTGATCTTGCACACTTTGGGAGTTTAGTCTCACTTGACCTCACTTCCACTCCCTGAAAAGCAAAGAAAAAAACTCTGTCCTGGCCCTGTCCTGTCTCTTTATGCTTCCAGATTATTTATTTATTTTTGCAATTTAAAAAAAAGATGCAGCACATCAGCACTATCATAATACAGTTGAATTATTTTAATTTATCTCCATAGAACAGAGGAAGTGTATACTTTTCTTCTTAAAAGGCCCCAAGGTGGCTTTATTTATTTATTTATTTATTTATGTATTTATTTATGTATGTATTTATTTATTTATATGATTTAAAACATTATTTAAATATCAAAACCTGTATGCATTCAAATATTTGAAAATACTTAAACTAGTATCTTTTAAATTGTAATTGAAATCAATGCTAAATACATTTAAAAACAACAGAGTGCAACAATCAGTTGACTGGAACCCACGTGGAGGCAGGTTCTTGATGCTATATTTAAAAGAAAAGAAAGCTTACCCTCTTCTGAAGGTTTCAATTTCTTTAGTGACACAAAGCACTATCAAAGTCACTTTAAAAAGGGGAGGGGTTGAAAATCCTTTTACTTCTTCTGCCCCTCCATGGAGAAGCAGAGAAAATGTTTAATTTCCCATTATTGTGACATGGATAACCTCTCTGTACAGAGAGGGGTTTTCAAATACACACATGAATGTAGTGAGGAGTCTGCAGGTTAAACAGGGGGATGGCCCAACACAGGAGGGACAACAGCTCAGGACCCGAATCAGCAGTGTACCTTTATTTGAAGGACAAAGGGCACTCATTCAAAGATGAGGCTGTACACATATTAGACCAAGAAGATAGGTAGTTCGAGAGAGGAGCCAGGGAAGCCATTCATGTGAGCATTGAAAACCCCTCTCTCAACCCCTCTCAGGAACAGTCTGTCCACCACTTATCACGCTACCCTTTCATCGATCCCCAGACAAATTAGAAGCACTTCCACACCTCCACCAGGAAGGCCACAGCTAATGACCTATACTTAATGGGTGTTAGGAAGGGTTGAATAGGTAGGACTTTCAAGCACCCCAGGCCATTGTCCACTTAACAAGACTATTTAGGCCACTGTCCACCTAATGAGCCTTTTCAGACCAGGATGATGTGAAATCATGGTGAACTATAAATTGGAGGCCTCACCACTAACTTCCTTCAGACTGATGAAGCTGCTTGGATAAGTAGTGAAATGTTTTGATCTCATAAGAAAATAAGTCCCGTTGCCATGACTTAATATCTAGATAACCTCACCTGGATGACTGAGAATCTTCACAGACATAAAAAGCCATGTTCCTTGGCCTTCCTCGGCATCCTTTCTACAGCCCCCCAGAGATGATCAAATGAAACTGCAAAATAAAGGGTTGTTGTTTATTTGATTTATATACTGTGACCAACTAACAGAAAGCTACTCTGGGTGGTTTACAAATATAAACAAAATACAATAAAACACATTGGACACCTTAAAATAGTAAATAAGCAAACCAATCAATCAAAACCAACATAACAAACCAAAGAAGGGCAAGTAAGCAAAAATAAATCAAAATATTTCTTCAGCTTTGTGTTTGCAGTTGTATTGGCTGTGGTTTCTGTGGAATACGAACCGAAAGGAAACAGAGTCCCATGCACTCACCAGTTTTGCAGTACTCTCCATTCATTAAATGTCATATTAACATCTCAGTTAAGATATTGTATGCATGATGAGCACAGCTTGAGTGAAAGACAGCTCACAATAAAGGCGATTTAATTCAAAAACAACATTGTTTGCAACTTGACTGAAATGTACCTCTCTCTTTCTCCCTCTGTCAAGCAGGAGGCAAAATAAGGCAATTACTTCACGTCTGTTTTGTCTCTGTTAGTGTTGCACTTAGGAGTGGTAAAAAAAAAACCTTCATGTCCATCACACAACTACTGAAATTTGTCTTGATCACACCCCCGGAACGAGTGCTAAGCACGACAATACTGTACCTCGTGCTGGGGTAGTGTTTTCCCTTGTCCCTCTTTGTTCCCTCTTTCTGTTTCGAGACAAGACACTGTGTAGTAATGACTGTCATGCAAAAAAACATTTGTTTCTTTCAGAAAATTATGTCCGGGTTGGGGGTTTTTTTGTTTTTTTGTTTTTTTTTACTTTTCAGAAGTGAAATATCGAAACAGAATTTTTAAGCCCCCCCCCCAAAAAAAGGAAAAGGGAAGCAAGACAAATTCAGTGTTTGTCACGGTACAATACTGTGAGGTAACACTTGTCACGAGAGACGTTATCACGACCATGGGAACGCTGAAACAGGGACAAAACCACGTGATCGCGACCAATGCTGTCACGGTACAAAAACTAGTCGCGGAACGTGACGTCACTGCCTAAGACAGGTACACAAAGAACGTGGAAACACTTGGGACTTGAGTACAGTGGCGTCCAGGTGGGTGAGGGAGTGAGCAGAGGTGGGAGACCAGTGGAAATTCCAAACAGGGGGTCTTTCGGGCTCTTCATCTTGGTTCCAGCTTAGACAGTTGTGACCTTCGGGATGCTGCTGGGTTGCAAACTCCCCTACTTCAAACCATGTGCTCCAGACTAGTGCATGGTCCACTGTGGGGATTAGAGATGAAGCTTTCCTTTGAGTGTATTTTGTAAAAATACTTGAAGCTCGGACTCAGCCTTGTTTATTGCTCCAGAGAACACAGGAAGTGGGTTTAAATGCCTATATAGGAAATATAGCTGCAAGCTATTTGGCTACTCAAAGGGATGCCCTGAACAGGGCTTTCTCACAAAGACACGCTAATCAAGCCAAGGCATCCTTGACCACCCAAAAGTCTTAAGTGGAACTTAACTACAGTATCTTTGAAAAGCTTCCTAGGACCCTCAGGCTTCCTGAGAACACAGCTTAAAAATCACAGCCCCAGAGTGCACTGTTTACAAAAAATGCAACCAACCAACACTGCTCTTTTTGTTTACTCTCTGTCTCTCTTTATATGAGACTCTCATAATCCTTTCTGGTAGGGTGCACTTTAAATGCGATTATTTATGGAAAGAGGAAGATGAAGTGCATTTGGTTTATGGGGCTATTGAAAATTATTTCTGGTATATAAAAGCTGAAGCCTGCCTTGGCTGTGGATGGATTCTCAGCATAGGTTGGCTCTGACCATTACTGCTTTGTAGTCTTCAGAGGAGGAGGGCAGCCAGCTGGAAAGTGTACTGGTATTCTGCTTTCCTTGAATACCAATGCTATTTAAAGATGACACAAGAGAAACCCTTTAGAATGAACGGCAGTTTTTTGAAAAACTAGGCTCGGGCACCTCAGATTGCTCTAACATCTACAGTACGTTGCAGGTGGTGATTGAGGGAGGGAGGGAATCTCACCCCAAAACCTTCAGGAAAGAGTAATGCCTCCTGGGTCATGAATCACCCATGAAACCTTCTACAATTTTCAGCCCCCACTCCACCCCTTTCCCAAAGAGGTAAGATTCTGTACATAACCCCTACGAATGAAGAAACATCCCGGAATGCACAAACTACAAAGAAAAAGGCAGAAATTCCTAAATATGTCCTTCTGCAAGTGCTGTACCCACTGTGCTTCTAGAAGATAGAAGTATTTGTACATGACCCCTAAACTCCGCAGCAAATGGCTGCCAGCTCCGGAGCTTACAATTGTTTCCCCACCAGCTCCGGAGTTTGCAGGAAATTAATTGCGACCACGCCCACCTAAGCGTGTCCCAGTGCACTTTTCTTGTACCTGCCCTAGGAGGGTGAAAATCCCCAGGTCCGGATTTAATCTGGTGAGTGCGGGGCTCTCCTTGCTTCTGTTTTTTTTTTTTTTTTTTTTTTTTTGCCTCCTGCCCAGAAGAGAAGGAATCAGGACGACGACGAGGATGGAGGACGGGGCTCCGGGCGGCTTCGGAGGTGAGTCTGCATTTTTTCCTCTCTTTCTTCCTCCCTCCCCTCACGCAGACAGGAGCAAGGAAGTGCGGAGGGGTGGGGATGCAGAAAGAGCAATGAACCCCCAAGATCCCTGGTCCAAATTTAAGTGGCCAGCGGATCTTAGGGGTCGTGTGAAAAGAGAACTCAGAAAACGTGGATTCAAATTCCAGCTTGGGCATGGGAACTTAGTGGAGTGGGTGGGTGGCAATGATAAAAGGACTCCTTAAATACCTCACTTACCTTGAAACCCCTATTAGGGCTGGTATAAGTCAGCTTCATCTCAATGGCACAAAACACAGCAAATACATCTAAATTACTAAAGCAGAAGAACTTGAAAATTCAGTGTATGGTTGTGCTCACTTTGAATATTTTAAGGTACAGTTTTGGCAGAGCAGAAGATACACTTGGATTTTTCAAATAAGACAAAATAGCATGAAACAGAGAACCCCACATTACTTTGGCTAACAAGTCCTGGCTTAAAGCAAAGGCTTGCAAGTTGCAACCATGCCTGTTCTAAGTGCCTGATCGTAGTGCAACTACCGTCAGCCCGCTTGGTCCGGTTAGCCACAGGGAACTTAGGGGACTGGACACCAAGATATCTTGAGGGCCAACCTTTCTGTGCAATCTTAAAACCTTTAACCAGAAGCAGTGGAGCTGGTTGGACTCGTTCTCACCAGCTGCATCCAGCCAGGCCAAGGGGGATGAATGGTGAAAGCAGTAGATTGTCAACATCAAGAAGGCTACTGACCCCCAACCCCCCAAAGTAACTCAAAATTTATCTACCTTCCCTCCCTGTTTATATCTGTCACCCAAACTCCAGAGACATTTAAAATCTGAGACACCGAGTGCCAAATGCTATACGATTCTACTCATCAGCACAAGGCATGCAGCTTTCATTCTGGACTTTGTGTGCTCTGCTAGTGTGGGTGGATTGTGCTTTGCTTTTGTGGTGCACAGAGGTGACAAAATAAGATAAAGGAGCAGAGCTTGTTCAGGAACGTTTGATTTGTGTAGGCGGAAGAAGTCTTATCCCTTCGAGCTAGACTGGAAGAAGTTGGATGGTGAGGCTCAAGTGCCCCTCCCCCGGGGCTTTCATGGATGGAAGGGACCACTGAGAAAGAGGGGAAGGCAAACAGTGATGGTTGGTGCCATTTTAAGCAAGAACCATGTCTTCAGAAAGGGCTCCACTCAAAATGCAGTGACCCGGTTTTGCACTAAGTATTAGACACCGATACACAAACAGCAAGCTCAGTCCTAGAGCACTCTTATTGGCATCCTTCTACCATCAAGAGGGTTAATTGTTAGAATGGGAGGGTACGTTTCTTGTAGCAGGTGCAAGTGATTTTGAGGCCTTAATGGGGAGAGCACTGCATTTGGACCAGGTAGGTCTGGTGTTCAGTCCTTGCAGTCTCTGAAGTTCCCGAGCAAATCCTACATCAGATGCTATCCTCTAGCTCAGGCATGTCCAAACTTCGGCCCTCCAGATGTTTTGGATCACAACTACCATAGTCCTTTGTCAATGGGAATCTAAGCTTAGAATTCTGGGAGTTGTGATCCAATACATCCGGAGGACCAAAGTTTGGACATGCCGGTCCTAGCTGGCCAACAGATCCACTGAGGAGCAAAACAGGCAACAGGCATTAATAAGATTTCAGACCCTCCTACATGTCTTCATAGGGCTGGGTTTTCCAGTGAGCAAACAAACAGAGCCTGTTGTGTCCCTCCAATGACTAGACACCCCCCCCCCAAAAAAAGCAAGTTTATTTGCAACCTTTGAAGCCCTTGGGGGGATGAACATAAAAGGTAAGACACACACACACGCATCATCCTGGACAACCTGAAGAAAACTGCATTGCCAAGGCCATCCAGCAAATAACTAGCAAAAGTGTTTAGTATCTGGCATAACCTCAGAATTGGGAGACTATTTGCTTGTTGTTTTTAATGGCCTAGGAGTTTCTAGACCTCAAGATTGCATCGGGTGGAGACTTGTTAAAACGAGCCGTTTCTTTGTTAAGAGCAACTTTGGCCATTCATCAGGAGTTGCGTCACAATCTCATTGCTCTGTGGGGCTGCAGAGCACAGTATAAATGCAGCGCCTGACCCCCACCCCCATCCCCCAGTTGAATCCCTACACAGGCTGCTCAGGTCCTGCCTGTGTTTCTTCTCCTGGAAAGCCTGCCTTCTTGAACATCCCTTAATTGCAAGCAAGCACTGCATCTTTGAAGATGGACCTGAACCCATGGTTTCAGCCTATTTCATTTCTTGGGATATGGGGGTGGGGGAGGGGAGGTCCTGGGCATTCTCCTTCCTATTCTGCTTCTGGGGTGCGAAATAAAATAAATAATAAATAAAAGCAGCTGCTGTCGGATGTCTTGGCTCTAACCTCAGAGATTGGACAGGTTACTTCCTGGAGCTCTTCCTGTGATTCCTTGGAGGAGGAGATGCCTACGGGCACGAATACTTGCTGCATGGCTGGTGTATTATGGATGAACCTGAAGACAGGCAGAAAGAAGACATGGTGTGGAGGCTTGTGGGGGAGGAGGCTGGTGGTGATGCAGTATTTATCAAGCCACTGGCTAGGCTGCATAACCTCTTTCATACAAGACATTTGCTGGCAGAACTTGTCCGGTGACCGTGATGACCTCCTTGGGCACAGGGGAGATTTCTCAGTGCTTCCTTGCTTGTCGTTGCAAGGAGATTATCCCTTCACTGAACTGGTGTGCCATGAAAGAAAACTGTCGTTGTCTTCAGGGACAAGTAAATCCCACATCTTGTAGCTGCATAGGCTAGGCAGCAACGATGAACCAGACAATGCCCGCTGTGCATATTTAACCGTTGCAGAAAGTAGCTAATTCTGATCAGACAGAATGGGTGTCAAATAATTTACTTTGCTGTTTACATTTCCCCCCCTCCCCATTTATTTCAGCCCCTTGGCAGGAGAAACCCCAGGGTAAACAACCTCCTTATCTGCACACATCTCATTATTTTTAGCTGGGTATTGCTTAGCACAAGTCATGAATTAGGAATTCACCATCGTGGTTTAGCATCACCTCGCTTATTAATGGCGAGCTTCTTTTATTATTATTACCTGGTTAAAAAAAGATCATTCAAAGTAATCCAGAAAATAGTGAGAGTAACTAAACAGGCATGGTGCATATATAACCATAACGCATCCATTTAAGATGGACTCATTCAAGCTTGCAGTTCAACAAATTCCATATGGATGGGCTTTTAACGCTTAGGTATTCAACCACCCAGGGAAAAATGCAGCATATCTGGAGGTGTGGGGAGTGGGTGGGGTGGGGTGGGGTGTCTTTGAGGCCATCAGGCAAAAAAAAAAGTGGAAAGGCCATCCGCCCTATGTCGCTTGTATGCATGTGGATCTGTATGCTTTAAACCAGGGGTCCTCAAACTTTTAAAAGAGGGGGCCAGTTCAATGTCCGTCAGACACTGTTGGGGGGCAGACCTGCAGCTCCCCGGCATGGCTCTGAGGGAATAGAGGGAAGGCCCAACCCGCTTCACCCCGCCCCCCCAGCCCAGCATCTGCCAGTCTGCATGGCGGCCCCACTTCTCCAGCGGCTCCAAGGGGGGTATGGGAGGCCCCACCCTGCTCACCCCCCCCCCAAGATGCTATGGGCAACAGTGGGCTTTGCCCTTGCATTGGTGGCTGAGGTGAGTTTTTGGCTCAAGGGGGGGTGGGGTGGGGTTCTGCAATGGCCGGCGGGTCAGATTCAGGACTTTGGTAGACCATATCCAGCCCACGGGCCAAACTTTGAGGACCCCTGCTTTAAATGGAGCACAGGAAAACAAGTGAAATAAAGCCAGATTAAATCAAACTCATCTTGTACTGTGAAATATCTCCTGACCTAACTGAATTACGATACCTCCCTCCCATAAAATAAGTATCGCCTTTCAAAATTTCACAGTCAACTTCTGTGACTGCACTTGTGTTGTGGATCGATTCATAGTCTCGCATAGGCATGTGAACTGATGGATAGCTCCCTGGCTTAGCTCTCTGGCTGCTGCAGAGCCGGAGGCTGGGAGTTCAATTCCCCACTGCGGCTCTTGGACAGGGTGTTGGACCCATTGACCCATAGGATTCCTTCAAGGCTCTTGGACAGGGTGTTGGACCCATTGACCCATAGGATTCCTTCAAGGCTCTTGGACAGGGTGTTGGACCCATTGACCCATAGGATCCCTTCAAGCTCTGTGATTCCAATTAGGATGACCTCTGCAATTCCAATCAGGATGACCTCAAAGAGACTCTGGCTTATTATGGTATCACTGCCCACCTTTGCTCCATAATCCAGTGTGGTTTAGTCTGCACCCACAGCTAACAGCCCCCTTCCTTTCATACCTTACACTGGACTATGGTCAACTCGCCTTTCTTAACTCTCCTTTCTTGCCGAGTGCTACTTCCTTTCATTGGAGGACTTGCTTGCCTTCTTACTCTCTCTCTCACTCCCTCACTCACTGCTTGTCCGTCTTGTTTCTCTTTGGGATGCATCCGCAGCATGTCTTGGTAACCCCTAAACCATGACTACTCCTTTCAACAGTTTGTGCATTTTAATGGCCATTCAGAAGGAACCAGGGCAATCTGCTGCTCACTTGTGGTGTCATTTATGTGGCGCCTCCGGCTCAGCACAGACATTTAACCAGGCCAGTAATTTTTTTCTAATGGGAAAATGGGCCTGGACCCACCACCCTGCCCCAGACAATGCCCTGTGGGATGTGACATTCTAAGCACATACTCATATAGAGAGATGGCCAATATTAGAGAGAGTGGTTTTTCCTCTTAAAACAGGGAGGGAAGGAAGATTAGAGGCGCATAATAGAGTACATATTAGAGGGGTACATCTATGAAATGCTCTGTGGAGCACACATTCATCATGTGCTGGGAAAGCCTCCCCTAATTCCCCCCCCCCACTTGGGTCAGCTTTTTCCTGCTGCCAACGCCAGATATTGTGCTGCAGTATTGGGGCCATTTCCTGGCCTTTTGAATTGTGGATACAGACACAATATTCCCTATTCATAAACCAGAGATTGTTGTGGGAGACTGAGTTATGAGATATGCACCTGCTTTTCCAGCAGAAGGATACTATGGCTACCTTGGAAAACATTTTAACTGGGACATAAAATTCAATATTGAACAATACGTTGAAAGCTGAATTGTCTGAAGAAACGCCTTGGCTGACTTTTGCAAAAGAGGAGCCGAAGATCACTGGCCATGCATGGTCCAAGCAGGTCAAGGGGGAATCTCATCCTGCAGCAATGGGATACCTCTCCATCCTCTGATGCTGAATTTTTTTTCAAAATGGCTGTTTGTTTCAGCTTTTTCCCCATGCTCAGTTCTTCCACATGAATCTACCAACCTATAGTTTGCCATGTGGTGCCTTGAAGTATTGGAAATGCAGCCAATTGTATGTGCTTTAAAGATCAAAAATTGTTTACAAAATACTGTAGTTGTTTAGCTATTATTTGAGTTGGAATCTGCAACATCTTGAAGGGACCGCTTTTAATGAAGCATCATCATCAGATACTAGAAACAGAATATTAAAGAGAAAGGCATAGAAAATGAAGCTTAACACTCATCCTGACATTCTTAGTTACCTTCCCCCTCCATTCTGTCAATTATTTACACATCATTCAAGGGGGCAATTTAAAACAATGAAATATATATGAATGATTCTTAAAGGTATATGTCTTGGAATAACAAAGAAGGCTGCTTTGATTCAACACAGAAAACTGAACAAATCAGCACCTGAAATACAAACTAGATAGATTCCATTTCCTCTTATCAAGTCCCTTTGCCTAGCCAGCCATGGACAAAAGGCAAGACACACAAGTGATGTATTGGAACCAGGGCCACAACTTTATTAAACTCTAACCTTGAACCCTCCAATCTCTGTCAAGAAAGGGGCCTGTCATAGTGCAGAATTCTGGTTTGGAGCCAGACTTCCACTCCAACCTTAAACTAGCAAGTCCCAAGCCCCAAAGCAAAATAAATAAATAAAATAAAATAAAACACACACACAAACACAACAACAAAACCCCAAAGTGTTCTGCTGATATACCACCCCATAGCACCTAAGGCATTCTCTGGGTGCTTTACAATTTTAGTTAAGTAGGTTACACACACACACACACACACACACACACACACACACACACACACACA
>JAHTLZ010000237.1:31275594-31278002 GCA_023846285.1 Phrynocephalus versicolor | reverse complement strand
GATAGATAGATAGATAGATAGATAGATAGATAGATAGATAGATAGATTCCTTATGCATATCCTTATTTCTATTCACACGTAGGAAAAAGTGTCCATTGATTTCTGTGATGGTACAGCCAATAGACTATTATCATAAAATGTGACCAGGCCTGATTCTTCATTTGAACCTTGTGTCGCATTCCCGTGCTTTGCCCCTGGCCTCTTCACAGGCTATTGACAAGTACCACTTCTAATTTTTTCTCTTTCGCTGCCACCAACTAGCTTATCTAGTAAAATTAATACTTTCTGTTTTGAATTGAATAAAGATAAAAGAAGTTTATTATAGAGTTAAAATCATAAAGGGTAACATGTTTAGGTACAAAAAAAGGAAATATATAGCTCAATCACACTAAAGTTATGTTACAGACTATAAGCTGATCACTTGTACACCCAGTCCTTAAGTTTTCAGCCATTTATCACTTTAGTTTTCCTCACAGAAGTTCTAAATCCAGCATTTAATTAGTCAGATAGGGACTGACACTGTCTGAGAGAAAGTCAGACAGGGACTGACACTGTCTGAAAGTCTGATAGGGATCTACACTGACTGAGAAAAGATACATAGTGTCTGACTGAGAGACAGTAAAGACAAGAGTTTACTAGAGAAACTTTACTGTCTTTACTGTCTCTCAGTCAGGCCCTATCTATTGTAGGGTCTGCCTGAAAAGCATGGGCACTACCACTGAGCTTTGGGCCCTAAATCTGGGTGATATCGGAAGAGGAAATGAAGCAGAGAGACAAGAGCTCCTCCATCCTGGAACTAGCATGAGATGCGTTGCCTCTTATGTGAGTTCCTGTGATGCTGACGCTGCATCACTCTGTGGACTTCACACAAGTAGATCAGGATCTGGGGAGTTTTCTTGTTAAGCTTTAACCAAGGTATACATTTCTGTGGAGAAATTCATTGCTCACAAATCCACTCTCACTTATAGGAAGAATAACTGTATCATAAAATTATGGGTTCCATGTAAATTATCTCCATTTAACAAGCATTAGAATGACCTAAAAAGCTCCATTTAAAAAAGTTCCTCACATTTCATAATATTTACCATCGTGTGAAGTAGATTCAATTTTCTGACCCTCCCAGAGTATGTGAGGCATGCATTATTCAGACAGTTTACCTATCCTTTCTCTGTGGTGCTCTGGGACCATGCAGCTTCCTCAGGGTCACACAGGTGGCAAGGGCTCTGAACCAATCAGGTACAAACACTCCAGATGATCTTTGCTGCCCCCCAGTCTTGAGAGGACAATGGGGTAGACCAAGCTGCAAACCCCTGGGTCTGTAGCCAGATGTGCCAACCCGCTAACCTACACCAGCTCATTCACTTACTACACTTTACTGATAAACTAAACATCCACATTTAATATGTAATGTAATTTAATTTATAACTTTTAAAATTGTAATTGTTTGGTTTTGATTTTACATTATCTATGTGTTGTGTTTAATTTCAATTTATGTTACTGAGATGTTGTTAGCTGCTCAGAGTGGTCTTGTAGCCAGTGAGGTGTGACGAATGAATGAATGAATGAATGAATGAATGAATGAATGAAGTGATTGCTTCTGGACTACAGGAATCTGTAAGGCTGAATAACAGGATTTGGGAAAGATCTATGTTGTATCTGCAATCCTGAACTGACATCCTATATTAACATAAGGAAAATTACCTGTAGAAAAAAGTCATTCAGCACAGCATTATGGATGTAACACTCAGAAATAATCCCCAACATGTCAAACAGAACTTATTTTGTAATTGTGCATAGGATTGGAGTGTTTGTTGTGGTGTTCATTAATTTTGATAGTCAGACAACCAAATCACCAGTTACAGAGTCATCTCTTGTCATGAAACCAGACTTTGACTCACTCCATATATAAACGTTCTGAAAACATTGCAGGGATCTAATTAGAAATAGTAACAGTTTTAATTGCAGAGTATGCGACCCACAGAACATTTTTAATTTCCAGTAACATCCCAGGTGAGATTGTTATAGAAAGGCATGGCTGAAAAGAAAGTCTAATTGGAACAATTAATTGAAACAATACACAATTAATTTCAGCGATGACAACCTTGACAGTATTGCTGGCTCTCAATATGGAGAGCAAGGAAGATGTTCTGATACATCAGATTCACACATGAAGACTCCTGTGCAGCAAAACACAGAATAAAATGTTATCTGTGACATCCTTACAAGTGTCTGCACAACAATCCCAGTAGATCTATTTTCAGTTTTTTTTTCAAATGACCTGTTCTGAGACAAGGTTGCACCTGCAATTTTACTCTTGTTATGAGTGATGCTTTTTTTAGGTGAAAAGGCATTTCTTAATGGGCTGCTCAATCCCAACTGAGCCTGATCCTGCAAAAAAACAAATTAAA
>JAHTLZ010000237.1:31258094-31270594 GCA_023846285.1 Phrynocephalus versicolor | reverse complement strand
AGCATGTGATTTTCCAGACATTGCTGGCTTGCAAGTCTCCATCAGACAGCCAAGGTCTTGTGGTTAGAATGTTGGACAAGGCTTGGGGAAACTTACCTCAGTCAGTTATCTTTGAAAGGGGAAAGGGGAATCTTGCAGCCAGAGAGACCCCGGGAACAGGAGGGGTTCAGTGGTCCAACATACAGCATCTTCACAGAAGCCTTGTGGAGAAGGACGGAGGCTAGTTCTGCCACTGAGATGGTAGATTTTGTTGTTGTGTCATTACAGTCGTGACCCCATGTCCATGGAGTTTTCTTGGAGTGGCTTGCCAGTTCCTACTCCAGGCGCCTACATCACCTAGTATTCCTTGGTGGTCACCCATCCAAGTACTAGCCAGGGCCGACCCTGCTTAGCTTCTGAGATCAGGCGATATCGGATGTGCTCAGGGCATCTAGGCAGCCTGAGGTGCTGGATGCCCTGGCAGATTTAATTATTAATTTTATTTTATACAGTATTTTTATCCCACCCACTGCCCAAAAGTCTTTGGGTGGCTTACAACAATTAAAATGAAGTGTTTAAAATTATTAAAACATTAAAATACAATGCACTAAAATTGCCATTTGGACCCACAATCTATGTTATATCAGTTAGAAGACTTCTTAATGTAAGATGTGAGACCCACTTGCTCAAGAGAAAGACAGAGATTTGAAAGATTCAGGCAAAAGCAATGTCAGCAGCTCAAAGTCTCTTGATAACTAAAGAGAAACAGATGGCAATCCAGAGGGAGCAGTCTGACAGCTAGAGAAGCAGGGGAGAAAAAGGGAGGGGGGACAAAAGAGAGATATGTGAATCCAAGGATTTACATAACTACCAGGACTAAAGGTGGATAGATGTAAGACAATTGAAGTGAGTTCAATAGGTCACCCGTAATAGATGCAGGATAACAACTAGGACCTGTACCATATAGTCCAATTACTTATGGGTTTTTTAAAATGCTTGCAAGGCCTCAAATATTAATAGCCTAATACAGTTCAGGGCGAATCTATAGCCAAATACAGTTCATGGCGAACCTATGGCAAGGGTGCCAAAGGTGGCACTTGGAGCCCTTTCTGTGAGTACCCGACATTGCCCCTTCACAGCCACCTGTATTCGGGTTAAATTGCTTTAAATTAAATTAAGAGCTTCCTTACCTCTAAGTATGCTTTCTACACAAGTCCTTGGATGTGTTTGTAGTCTAGACCCCTTGATGTCTGTGATAATTTAACAACAGCAACAGCCCAATCTCAGTACTGGAAGTTGTGCGCCTTCCTCTCCCCCACCCCCGCAACACACACACAAGAACATCAAATCACATGGGACAGAATCATTTCCAAAAACAATTGATCATGGTTTTCCTGGGATGCCAAGGCAAGATAATGGCCACACAAATAAAGAGAGGAGCTGTTGCAAGCTTGTCCATCACCTCTATGTCGGCATTAAGGGTTCATCTCTCTCTCTCTCCTGATTACGTGCACACGCGGGTAGCTTGTGGAGAGTTTTGTTGTACAGCAGTGTTGCTTTTTCGAGTCAGCCAGAGTTCAAGTGTATAGGGCTGGCTGTCCAGAAAACGAAAGGGAACCGTCTGACACAGATCAGCTTAATCTGCAGCTGGGCAAGCACGGGCTTAGGCGCAGCTGCTCCACAATCTCATGGCTAGCGATTAATATGATCCCTGGAAAAGCTCTATTTCCTACTTCCCGGAAGGCTGCTTTGACACCCTCCCCTCAAATGCTGTGGCTCCTTTGGGCTAAAATTGCATTGCTTGTCATCTCACAGAATGAGAGACTTGGTTTCTGCTACCTCCCTCACCACTGGTACAGTATTACGCAATGTCCTCCTGCCTGTCACAAAAAGCTAAAAGTCTTTTATTTGAATCTACAGGATCACATAGACTTTGTGTTGATAACTAATTTTAGCCTTATGCATTTACATTGACACCATGTTTTCAATGTTAGTTTCCATCACTCATAACTTTACATGGAAATTTACTCCCCTTTAAATGTGCACGTTCTCTTGTAGCTTTAATGTAACATCGTCTGTTAATGCTGTAAGATATGTCCCTCAATTCCCTGTTCTCAATACCTGAACATGTCTTAATGGCACTGGACTGTATGTTATCCCTCATTACTGTAAGCCACCTTGGGTCCTTTTTCCAAGGAGAAAAGCAGGGTAAAAATACTCTAAAATAAAATTAATTAAAAAACGAAAGGAAACAAACTATTAGTTCTTCATTGTTCTTGCAGTATGTTCTGCATTCCAGAGCAAAGTTCTGGCCTTCCAGCATTCCCTTGGCAGCATTTTAAGGCTCTCTCAGGGTCTGACCCAAGACATTATGCTGTCTGAGACAAAGGGTAAACTGCTCTCCTCCCCTCTTGGCTGAAGCTGACTGAACCAGCCATTGACTCTTAGAGTCAGTCAGTGAGTTACATTGTTAGAATTGGGAATTGTACTAGTAGCGGCCCAGAAAAGTGAGGCTGGCAGAACATCCTGTCCAAGCATTCACCTTTGCAAACAAAGCCTCCATTTAGCCCCCCCCCCCCCCGAGACCAATCACATCACAAAGCAGGCTGCTCTGCAAACTGCAGGGGGTGTGAAAACTCTTGTATCTCATGTCTTTCAGGACCCCAAGAATTTTTGTTTCTATATGCTAATGTTTAAGGTACACATTGGTCCTTTGTAGCGGCCGTAGCAATGGGACATACATCTGCCACTGCACCCAAAGAGAGAAATCTAGGGGCACAGATACGTTTGTCCTCCCACCCCCTCATTCCTGTCTTCCCTTCAGCAGCATCAGCTGCCTCGAGGTGGCCCTTTTGCTCTGCCTGGTCAGAGGGCTGCCCTCCCAGGCTGTAAAGCTTAACTCAGGTATGAATTTGCATTCTTCCAGAGATTTGGACTACAACTGCTGTCACACCTGGCCGCTGACTGTTTTGGGTAATGGGGATTGTAGTCCAAAACACCAGTAGGAAATTAGTTTGGAGGTGGCTGCCATAAGGACATCATTTGGTCCTGAATAGTTTCTGGGTGCAGCTGAAGGCCAACCTTACAGCGTTCCTGTGCTCTCAATGTCCCATTAAGGTATAACTTTCCAAACACTCTTAAATGAAATACTGGGACATGTTTCAAGTCTTTTGTGTATTGTGTATTTATGGCTCCTGTGCTCCAATGTGCCTTCCCTTTAAGGGGCATTTCCTGTTTTCCCCTCACTTTCCTCCTTCCTTAAAGAACCCGTATCTTAAGGCTGGGATAGTCAATACTGGTGAAATTGTAGCTTCACTCTTCTTGTTGGCTGTCTATCAGTGGCAATCCTTGTACTATGAAATATGTTTCTATTTCACCGTTCTGTGTCAAAAGGGGGGGGCAGGGATCCCAGAATACATTGGGACGGAGTGCTGGAAGGTAGAGGAGCTGGCACAGCTGCTATTATTAACTCATTTCTCATTAGTTATCTGCTAATTAACCTTCTGAAAATAGAAACATTTCACTTCAGTGGAGAATGATTCTCCAGCCAATCAAATGACAGGGATGTTGAGAGCAAGGGTGACTTCATCGTTAAAAAATTGGACAGATTTTGAATGTTCCAGGAGAGATGGTAGATAAACATTCTCCGGGGCACGGCTGCCAATTACACACACACACACAGCCATTCTGTACCAGCAGCATGTATAGGGTCACTTCCTGGGACTGTGCATCTTGGCCGGGCACGTGGTTGACTCATCCTTGTAAAGTTAGTCAAATGAAATCTACTTGATTGTGTTATTGGAATCAATTCTGACTGCAGTGCTAGGCACATTGAGCCGGATGCCTTTAATTCAGTGCTCTTTCAGTGCTCAGTCTGAAGAGAAATACATACATTTACAAGGTATGTACGTACAGTGGTACCCCGACTTACGACACACCCGACATCCGAAAATCCTGACTTACGAGCGAGTTTCCATTGCTTTTTAAATCCCGCTGCCTTACGAGAAAAATACAGGGTTTCCCTGAGTTACATTTTTTTTTAAATTGAAAACTGTTTCTCCCATGGTGCTTTGCGTTTGGGAGGTTTTAAAATACCATGCTTCCTGACCTCTGTGGGTTGTTCGAGGCGAGGAGTGAGGAGGTGTGGTGTGGTTTTCAAGAGTGAGGTGGAGATTTTTGGAGCAATTTTTGGAGCGATTTTTTTTTTGTTCCCGAAACGTAATGTTGCTGTGCAGTGTGCATGTGTTTAAAGTGCTCTTTATAAAGAATTTTGCACAAAAAAGGGTGTCTGTGTGTTTTTCCAAGGCTCCGGAACGCATTGATTGAATTTCAATACATTCCTGTGGGAAATCACTCCCTGACTTACAAGCTAATCGACTTACGTGTGTGTGCTTGGAACGGATTAATTTTGTAAGTCGGGGTACCACTGTATGTATGTATGAATGAATGAATGTGTGAATGTATGTATGTGTGTATGAATGAATGAATGAATGAATGAATGAATGAATGAATGAATGAATGAATAACTCATAAGATTAGGCATCTAGCTGTGCAGAGAGAGGTTGGGAGTTCAATTCCCCCCTGTACCTCGTTTGAAGCAGGGCCAGCCTATGTGGCCTTGGACAAGCTGCACAGTCCCATGGCACCCCCTAGAGGAAAGGAATGGCAAACCACTTCTGAGTATTCTCTACCTGAGAAACCTTGAAAAGGGTCACTATCAGTAAGGACTGATGGCACATGATTATAATGTATATACAGTGTATACCTTTTCTCTGAGAAGCCCAAGTAAGGGCATACCATTATCCCTCCTATTTTATCTTCACAACAATCCTCTGAGGTATGTCTGATAAAAAAAAAAAAGACGGGTGCAAGATCACCTAAGGTCTCCTAACTCCCAGCCCACTGCTTTAACCACTATACCGCATGGCCTCTCAGGATAATAGATTAGGCTAAGAGATAATGGCTTGTCCAAGCTGGAAATGCTGGTGAAGTTTGTGGTGTAGGATAGTGACTTCAGCAGGACAGTGACTCTGGTCTGCGTTTTAATCCAAACATACTGTATACCCAAAATAGATTCAGCACCCTGGATAGCTCCAGTGAAGTTCTGACCAAATCTGCCACTTTGCTACATTTGAAGCCTGTTACAGTACTATCTTATGGTGATTCAAACTTGAGTGTACCTGCTATGCTATGCCAACAACACACTGACTCCAAAGAAGAGCTTCTTACCACTGAGAGGGGCAACAGAGATTCTGCAGTTGCAAATGTACTGTACCTCTTTTCTTAATCATATACAGTGGTACCTTGTATAAAGGAAATAATTTGTTCCAAATGAAATTATGTCAAGCAAATTTTCCTTTATACAAATTCCCATAGGAATGCATTGAAAAACGGAGTGATCCTATTTTTATGTTGTACAGATCCTCCCCATAGGCGATTATGTTAAGCAAATTTCCCCTATCTCTGGAAATTTTATGTTGTACAAATTTTATGTTATACAAGCTGTTTGTTATACAAGGGTCCACTGTATTTCCCCTTTGTTCAATTGCATAATTCAGCCTCATCAAGTGCAGCAGAAGGAGCTAGCAGTGCAATGTGGACAAGAGTCAATAACTTTTAGATTTTGTCTAGACAAAGGACTGCACAATGAAAACAAACCAACAATTGATACCAAGTTAATTCATTAATTACAACTAATCTACAAAACAGAAACTGCTTAGAGTTTTAAGTCAAGGAAAGATGGGCACTTCTGCTATATTTGACAAATATTTATCTCTTAGTGAGTAAAAAGCAATTATACTATGTTAGGGTAAGATGGGTAATTTGATTGGACCTGGAATAAACAACATTGCTCAGAGAGACTTGCAAAGCTGCTTCGCACCAAGTCAGACCATGAGCACATCTAGTCCTGTACTGTGTGTTCTAACAGGCAGTAGGTCTGCAGGGTTGCCAGAACAGGTCATTCCCATTACTTACTATCTAATCATATAATTAGAGATGGTAGGACCTGAAGGCCAGATCTCTTATGTACAAAATGTGCTCTATCACTGCCATAGACATAACTGATCTCGCTGGAGTTTAGAAGCTAAGCAGAGCCATGCCTGCTTAGTAATTGGAGACTACCAGGAATCTCCAGCCAGTGCTAGGAAAGTATCCTGTTTGACAGCCTGACAGAGTTGAGAACACTTAAGCTAGGTGGGCCATTGCTCTGATTCTGTATAAGACTTAATTGTGTTCCCACGAAATGTCTGAAAAGCACTGCCTTCCAATTCTATGTAAGCAGTCTGCATCTTGCTGAAGGGTACAAAATGTTTTTCTAGTAGCGTCAAATGCAGAGCTAGATTTAAAACAAACCTCTTAGATGACAGTTCTAAAAAGCAGATGAACAATGGGACCAAGATTTGGTCAAATGGCTAGTGTCAAATGGGAAGAATCTATGATGTTTTCCTCCAGACAGTTGTCTTCCTCTCGCTGTTTGGAGGAGTGATGCTGGCTAGCTCCTCCTACACAATGCAACACAAGACCCAAACCCTGCTACTTAGTGTAGTAAATTCCACTACAGGAGGCTCACTGGACCAATGGGGATTTGGTGAGCCAATTCGTAAGTACATTCTATTGACTCAAACGGACCTACTTTAATTGCAAGTTACTTTATCGTAGTAAGTTGCAATCAGAGTAGACCCACTTGAATCAATGGAACCTATGGAGGAGCTGACTTACCAAACTCCTACTGATTCAGTGGGCCTACTTTATGGCAATTTATTACACTTAGCAACAGATTCTAGCTATAAATATCACCGGTTGAATATTTGACGGAGCGTATCATCCTAAGGTCAACGTCGGCCCGGCCCATCAGAACATCACAGTCCCTTGCGCTCCAGGTCACCACCCCCCAGGAGGTGCATAAAACCTCTACCCGGAATCGTGCTTTCTCTGTGGTGGGTCCCACACTGTGGAACCACCTTCCGAATGAAATCAGGACTGCAGAGTCCCTCCCAACATTTAAGAAGCTGTTAAAATCCTGGCTCTTTATGGCTGTATTTGGCGATCAAGGAGGTTGACTTATTTTATGAGTAGGTGTCATGAGTTTGTTTGTATGCCTGTTTTGCGCCATCTTGCCTTATTACTGCCTGTATTTTTAGTATTTTAAATCTTGGTTCTACTGATTGTTGTTGGGGCTTTTTTAAAAAAAATATGTCATACCGTGGAATCCAGCGGGTTTTTTTGGTAGTGTATATTATATCTTGTTAACCACCCTGAGTTCCCGTCTGGGAAAATTGGGTGGTATATAAATATAAAAAGAGAATTAAATAACTATATGCTTGTAAGAGTACATCAAGAGGGTCCTGGGAGGAATGAAAACATTGCATTTGCTGTTATAAAGACTGGATGCTGGAGTGCCATGTGAAAGACTAACAATATATGAGTCACAGTACTCATGAGTCACTTCTGCTTTAAGTTTCATGGCATAAGGACTAAAAGTACATTCTGGTGAAAATGTTTTGTCCGATGTCTCAGCCACTCCATTTCTTGACAAAAGCTCCCGGAAATCACCCATCTCATGTGTCCAGCCTGAGCTCATCCATCTGGCCACGGTTTCCCCCCTCTGTTTCCAACTCTGATCACTCCTTCTGGGAACATCTTTGTGAACACATATCTAGTAGAGAATATCATGTGAACTGGTCCTAAGTGCTTTACCCAGAGAAGTCGATTTCTTTTCTGTCATTCACCACAATTCAGAAATATTTGTGTGCTCTGGAAAAGAAAGATAGCACAAGGATATAATAGCATGTGCTCAAGTAGTACAGGAAAGCAGAGACCTAGGGCTCTATCACACATACTTAAAAATCCAGATCAAATTTTATGATAAACCGTGACCAAAAATCTTGTCCCCGTGGCCACCGGGATATTAAAAAAATGAAAGAAAGAAAAAACAGTAACAACCCCTTTAGCAAGTTTTCCAATACCTACCAAAGAAGCTGGGAATTTTTTGCATCTGTTAAAAAAGCTCATTTTTTAGAGCCAGACGTCGTGCGAGTGCATAGATGATCCAGTTTTCTTTCTTTTTCTTTTTCATTTTTGTTTTTCATAGCACCAACCAGCTGTTCCTGGGGCTGGTCAGCACTGTTTTGGTTTTTTAACACCCCCCCCCAGCACTGCTCAGCTGGTCCTCTGGCTGGTCGGGCGCTTTTTTAAAATGTAATTTTTATTTTATTTTATTCCCCCCCCCAGTGCTGCTCGGCTGGTCGGGTGCTTTTTAATATATATATATATATATATAAGTGCTACATGGGTGCATGTTACGGAAACAGCATTTGTTAAAAAAACATAAGAGCAGGAGTTACACGTGGATACTCTGCCATCTCTTCTTCAGTTCTGGAAGCAGCCATAACTTATTGCTTGCCAGTCCTTCACCTTGTTTGTATATTCCTTTCATTAATCTGATTAAACAAAATTGTAATTTATTCCGATCATGCTCTCTACCGCCGCATGCTGATTTCCGTCTGCTTCCTTGGGAAGGCTTAAGGTTTAACAAAGCTTGAAAACCATGTTATACATCTGATACATAGTAGTTTTATATCCTTCTAACAATCCTACATTTAGGCACAAAACTAGTGTCTGAATCTGTAGTCCAAATATTTGTTAGGTGCACACAAATGTCTTGGGCTATATATCAGGCTGGAGAACCCGTGGCCCTGATAATGTGCCTTTTTCTGAACTACAGTACAAATCCCAGAATCCACAAGACCCCCTACCCATTGTAGAGAAACGGTGAACACAGCCAAAGCAAAAGGAGGAAGCAGCAGCACACCTCAACCCTCAGCCGCTCTGATACAGTCTTTGGATGTTGCTGTGGATGTTGTATCACACCAGAGCAATGGAGCAAAAACACGATGGCATTACTGGGGTCTCTAATCCTCCAGACAGCCTCAGTGGTACAGCAAGATTACCTCATGCCTTATGCTTACTGTGGTGTTGCATCCCGCCTCTTTTTGAAGCCATGTGTATGATTTCAATTGTGAAGTCTAGAAGTGGCCTTGGCTTGTCTCTCCTTGCTTCAGCCTAGTGTCTGTCTCAACGTTCTTGATAGGTTAGAGCAAAACAAACAACACAACTGGCAACTGGCAACCTTAAGAGAGAGAAAAATAGCCCATGCACATGAGGTTTTGTGGTTTAATAGTTCTGTACCATCACCATGACAACAAGCAATCACAATCTTTATTAAACATATTTCTTAACACGTTTGTGCCTTGTTGCAAAAAAAAAAAAAAAAGGATAATAAAATGGGCATCTTTGGCCTGGGTAACCATACCATGACTATATAATCTTTCTAAAAATAAGAAGAAATCATGGCCAGAATCAGTAATTAAATCCTGGGATGCCCATGCTATTTCAGGTGCTGGTGCTGGGTGTGGTTGTTGCTACTCATCACCTTCCACTCTCTCAGTAATGCCTATGAACTGCGAATTTCTGGACTTCATCACTGAAGTCCACTCCACCTGCACCACTGTCTCAAGGCACTTTTTAATGAATAAAAGTGTAATTCTTGCCTAACTTAATGTATGGCTTTAGGTCAAGTTGCCTTAACTTCACACTTTTAACCAGTATTGTAAGATCCTCGAATTTTCAAAAAGCAACAAGAATCTGGCAATTTTAATTACTATTACACTGTATGTTGTCTTGAAAAACTGAGTCAGAATGAGTTTTAATATACACGAATACACAATTTAGTTGGCTCCAGAAATTTCAAATCCAGTGGCAGGGGGAGAAATAATCAGCATCTGATATCTTGAACAGAATATTTTCAGGAGCTGTGTATTATTATTATTATTATTATTATTATTATTATTATTATTATTATTATTATTATTATTATTATTATTATTATTATTATTATTATTATTATTATTGTTATTGTTGTTGTTGTTGTTGTTGTTGTTGTTGTTAGTAAGTAAGTAAGTAAGTAAGTAAGTATACTCTTCTTCCACAATGGCATCCACATCCATTCTTTCAGAATTATCCATTTATTGAAGTTTTTTTGTACCACTAACCATCTTGGTGATCAATATTTATCAGATGGCTTCAATAACCCATTCAAAGGCTTGTCTGATGATTCTAAGAACAGCTCTTTTTTTAAAAGAACATAAACATAAACATAATAAACAAAACTTTGAATCGCCAACAATCCAAGTGGTACTTGAGCACACCATTTCATTATTAGATTTATCTGCCAAAGCTTCTCCCACAAAGTGGCATTTCCATAATAAAATAAGAAGACAATGAGAACATGTTTGTAATCAGGCTTCTGTTAACAACCTCCCAGGACTTCCGCCACACCACCCGTCTGTGACCAGGTGCCCACTGCAGGTTCAGAAAGTAAGGTTAATGATGTTGTAGACTTTGAATGATCTTCTGTTCACCTTAAGGCAGTTCCACAACTATCGGAAACCTCCATGTCTTCCACTGTCTGAAAAAAAACCACCAGAAGGAAATAATGAGCAAATGGTCATCATTGATAATGCTAAAACACATCCCTTTCTGTAGACTGGGGTGGGCAACCTGTGGGTTTTATGAAGAGATGCAGCCCCAAGATTATTTGTATGCTCCTCTTGAAAGCCGTGTTTGATAACACACTCAAGAAATCCCCATTTAAGGGAACTCTGTTGGCTTTATTTAACTTGTTGGCTGCCAAATACAGTGACACATTGTTTTGCTGAGTTTAACACACAGTGAGTCCTGAAACTGGTCCTGTAATACGTGAAGTTGTTCATACATACTATCAATCCAACATCATGACTTTGCTTGACATCGCCTCTGAAATTTCCTGCACTCTGACAAAGCGCTTGCGAATAAATGCATTTACTGAAGACGTCTCATTATTAGCATTATTCCGCAAAGGTCATGCTTTTTCATTTCTTCACTTTTTCTCCAGAGGAAGAGCTTGATTCTTCATAATCCAGAGGAAAGAAAGCCCTGAACAAATCTAGACAAATCTCAAGGATACATCTCTCCCCAACCCCACTGCCCTCCTCCCGCAATCTGGTGAGCAGAGTCTGCCCTGCCAAGGTTTGGCTTCAAAACCCATTTCGACACCTCCTGGAAATAACCATGGGAATGCAAATGAACTTCCTGCACTTTCTCAATTGCCACCACTCACAAACCTACTTCATTCTGGTTGCCTCGATGTGGTGACCTTCCTGGATAATCTAGAAAGCACAGGAAAAAGTATAGGCAGTTTTGGAACAACCCACCTCAATAGTCCAGAAAGGATCTGAACATTCCATCCCTTCTTGTCTGCCTGTACCTTCCTGTGGCTCCTCTGAAATGAACTCTCGAAAAGAAATGAAAATCACCTTTACACCTGCTTAGGTAGGACCCCACCCAATGTTTTCTGCTTCCCAGTGCAGTATCTTATACCCACTGACCCAAGAGGCTGTTCCCAGTGTTGTCAGTTGTGAGCTTGCTTTTATACAGTACAGTGGACACTTGTATAACAAACAGCTTGTATAACATAAAATTTGTACAACATAAAAATTCCGGAGATAGGGGAAATTTGCTTAACAGAATCGCCTATGGGGCAAATCTGTACAACATAAAAATGGGATTATTCTGTTTTCAATGCATTCCTATGGGAATTTGTATAAAGGAAAATTTGCTTAACATGATTTCATTTGGAACGAATTAATTCCTTTATACAAGGTACCACTGTATATATGCTATCCTATGCAGTTCCTTTCCTTGGGGATATGACAACGAAGATGTTGTGTACAACTTTAATTACCCTCTCTGTTGGAAACCCCCGGTGCCCCAGTGGAACTGAACATTTCCCTCAAGAAACGTATTTCCATTAATTCCCAGTAACATTCTGGCAACACATTTTGTAACAATGCTCCACTCAAAGAAAAGCCATTGAGCCTTCCAAGAGACCACATGTTCACATCACAAGTAGTTTTGCAAATATATTGCCAAAAAAGGACAGTTGTAAATGTTCACTTACAAACATTGCAAAATGGCATTACAGTGCTTTTAATAATACCCCCTCCCCATTTCCTTCTTATTCTGCTTGGGATCAGGCCAATTCATGATCATGTCTGATATGAAATGGAAAAATATGCACATTTACTGCAACAAAGTGGATAGTGAAAAGATGACACTGCTAATCCTGAAACTGCTTACAATGAATGCATCCCAAATTAGTCAATGATATATATGAATTTTCAAGTGGATCCAGGGTGTATCTTTCAAAAACATACCATAAACAGAATAAAACATATCTCACTGAGCACTTTCCACCTTGCTTTCCTCTCACTGTATGACTTATAATGGAGTGATGAAACAATACAACTAATAATGTTTTTCTTTTGAACATAAGCTAAAGCTACTCATATGATCCACCCAGGTTTGCTACAGAAAAATATGTATGTATGTATACTCTGGTTTCTCTTCAGATCGTATAATATGTATGTATGTATGTATGTATGTATGTATGTATGTATGTATGTATGTATGTATGTATGTAT
>JAHTLZ010000237.1:31247108-31258084 GCA_023846285.1 Phrynocephalus versicolor | reverse complement strand
TATGTATGTATGTATGTATGTATGTATGTATGTATGTATGTATGTATACTGCTCCACATGCACTCTGGATGGTTCACAACACATAGAAATCACATTGTCATAAATAAAATCAAGTCCCTTGCAATAAAACTGTAATTTGGGCAAATGTTGTACAATATATAAGTCCTATGTAATTAATGGGAAATTTATTTCCACGTAATATGTTTGGGCCTGAGGCATTTAATACAACATAGGAAGATTACATCACTGCCCGGAAGTCATTCCCATCGTTTGCACTGTGCCATAAATTACTAATAAATCGCCCAAGAACCTTCATTTCTACTATTCCATTAGATGGAAAAGTCGGTGCTGTGTTTTGCATCCAGAAGATCAACAGGTGCATGCCAGGCAAAAAGCCAACAGGTGCCACAGAATGCAAAAAGCCATACCTGTTTACTTTTTCCTCTCTGGCAGCTGTTAAAAGCAGGCAGCACACAGAAGGAAAAAATAGATGCAAACCTCTCTTGTCCTAGGCATGTCCCGTGAAGCAGCCTAGACGGCTGGCAGTATCACGTTCCATCTGAAGGGGACTGAGATCGTGCAGGCGCCGGAGAAGGACGCTTGGAAGAACTAAAGGTCACAACAACAGGCAGCACAAGCCCTTTATTCTGGGAGGA
Organism: Phrynocephalus versicolor; assembly: GCA_023846285.1. Taxonomy (NCBI): domain Eukaryota; kingdom Metazoa; phylum Chordata; class Lepidosauria; order Squamata; family Agamidae; genus Phrynocephalus; species Phrynocephalus versicolor. The sequence continues at coordinate 31,257,428 of JAHTLZ010000237.1, read as the reverse complement.
GGAGGAGGAGGAGGAGGAGGAGGCTGAGTTGCCCAGAGCGAATCTCAGTCCCGTTCCGTGGAGGGGCCGGAGTCCCGGGTCCCCGGGGGTCGCCTCCCAGGGAGGCTTCTTCGGGGAGGCGCGGGTCCCGTCCTGGGGAGAGAGGCGCCATCATCGCCTTGGACGGCACACGAGCTTCTCGGAACCAGCCCGCCCTCCTCGGAGTCCAACCCCGGAGCCGTCCGTCCCGGGGAGGAGGAGGAGGAGGAGGAAACACCCCCTTCCTGGGCGGTGGGGCGCCGCGCAGTCATCCTGGGCAAAGGGGTCCCCGGGGGGGGGGGCCCCCCCGAGGATGGGCCGGCCCGCCGGGGGGGGGGGGCAGCAGCGCGGGCCTCCTGCGGAAAGACCCGCCACGGGAGCCCGGCGCCGACGTGAGACATCCACCTGATGATGATGATACCGGCCCCGCCGTCTCGTCCTCGCTCCCTCCCCTCCCCTCCTTCCCTCACTCGCTCGCTCGGGCCGCCCGTGACGCAAAGGCGCCGCCTCCCGCGCCGGGGTTATGGTGGGGGGGGTTGGCTCCTCGGAGGAGCAGGAGCAGCTGCGAGGAGGCTCACCTGGGCGCCTCGTCAGGCCCACACCTGGGCGAGCGGGGCGCTTGGTGCCGGGCGAGCGGGCGGGAGGCCAATGAGGTTCCGGCGGCCGGGATTGGAGGCGCCCCTGAGGCACCGGCGGCGGCGGCGGCAACTGGGCCGGCTGGTATAACAGCGGCCCCGGAGCCGCCCTCCCCCTTCGCGCAGGTCCTCCGCGTCCTCCTCCTCCTCAGCACCGCCACCATCGCCGGTGTGAGCGCGTGCACGAGCGCGCGCGCCTGCCTGCCTGCCTGCCTGCCTGCCTGCACGGTGCGTCGTGGATTTCCTCTTTCCTCCGGCTGCCCCGTTTTGCCTCTTTTGGAGCTGCTGCTGCTGCTGCTTCCCCCCCACCACCTCTTCGTGGCCGCCTGCATTGTCTCCCCCCGCCTCTCCCCCCCACCCCCAGCCAGCCTACCACCCGGGTGCCACTTCGCTTGGAGAACAATAACAACGGCGCAAGGGGGGGGGTTAAGGAGAGGAACCCCCCCCCTACTACAAATCATTGCCATTCCTCCGTTCATGCCGTTACCTTGGGGGAGGCGCCGCAGCTGTTCCTGTCGCTGTTGTTGCTGCTGCTGCTGCTGCTGCTGCCGCCCCGCCATGGGCCGGTGCCCGGGGGGCGGGCGGGGGGCGCTGGGGCTCCTGGTGGTGGTCGCCGCCGTGGTTTGCCTGGCCGGCGGAGCGCGCGGTGAGTAATAACGGAGGGGGGAGTGACGCGGCCGGGGCGGGAAGGGGCCCCGGGCCGGGCGCGATGGGTTTGCGGGGGGCGCCGGCGTTGCCCCTGGCTCAGGCGCCCTCCCGCTCCCCGGGGGGGGGGGGGGGGGGGGGGGGGGGCGCCTAGGGATGACAAGGAAGGGAACCCCCCCCCCCAAATCCGGCGTTTCTCTGTTCCGAGCCCATCGCCCGTGGTTATGCGGGTTAAAACAATACTAATAAAAATAATAATCATTATTTCTGAAATGCAAACTCTCCGGAGCGCTGCAACAGCTGTAACTGAGGGCCCTTTGTCGGGGCGCCCCTGCCTTTCTGTTCTAAGTTGCAGCGTGCGAGGGGGGGGTGTCTGGTGTTGACCATAATGCTGGAACTTGTGGGGAGGAGAATCTCCCTCTTCTGTGACCCTGCCTGGAAAAGAGGCCGAAAGGGAGAGAGGTGGCCCTCAGGGGCTTCCTTTTGTTTGGGCCCCGTTAGTGGCCTCCTTCACCCTCGGGATGGAGCCTTCAGCCTGGTCCCTTCCAGGCCGGCTGCTGGCGGGAGGCGAGCCTTTCCCCCCTCTGGTCTCCTCTTCCTCCTTTCTGAACCCTTGGTTCAAGCGGGGCTTAACAATCCTGGAGGGGCTCCTGAACTTCGTTTCTGGGAGCAGAGGGAGGAACTCTTGTGGTAGGGGTGTAGAGCAAGGTCTGGTTGCCTGCTGTGGTTAAAGCCCAGTAGTAGGCAATGAATAATACAGACCCTAAATGGGGATGAAGGAAGTGACCCCAAAGAAATAGAGGTGACCCTAATGGAACCTTGAGCCTTGACTCTAATGGAAGCTTGTTGGTAATTCTCCCTGGCTGAAGCAAGCTCCTGTGTTTAGGCTCAGGAAAACACTGTTTTGGCCCACTTAAAGGGTTGGAGTTGTTCTTCAGTAATAGCTTGTCACCAAATGTGTTCTTACTTTTGGAGACCCCTTCTTTTTGGAAGAATGTACTTCCTTTCTTCCCTGGGTGGTGGGGCTTATCCTGGGACTGCTGGGTTTGCCCAAGGTGTGCTCGGGCTGCCTGTTTTCTTGAGAGGCACAGTGGGGCATTGAAGTCCTTGGGACTCCTTAGCCAGTGTTTTAACTCATCGAGATAGCCAGTCAGCAAATGCAGGTGTAAAGCAGTGGTGGCCAAACTTTGGCCCTCCAGATGTTTTGGACCACAACTCCCACAGTCCTTTGTCATTGGCACTATAGGCTTAGAATTCTGGGAGTTGTGGTCCAAAACATCTGGAGGACCAACGTTTGGCCACCACTGGTGTAAAGGTTGCTACATAATTAGGGATACAAGGACTTAAATAGCAAAAATAATGAAACACTGCCCCTTGAAACTATGTATCGTGCCCACCCACCCCCAGTCATTGGATTACTTACTCAAAGCCTGTGAAGATGAAAGTAGGGGGACTAGGAGTCCACGGTGTGTTGAATCTTCTCTCAAGCCTTAAAGTGGCTACTGATGCCTAGTAGACCTCTGCCAGCCTGAAGTTGGTGTTATTGCAAAAGTACTCGGTGCTGAGTCTCTCTCTTTGTTTTGAGTAGACTGCTCTAGTTGGTCTCCCAACCAAACCAGTGCTGCTGGGTTAGTAAAAATGCAACCCTTAACTTTTCGCTCTGTGATGGAATTTTCCTGAGTCTATAGCCTAAATTCTTGTCTGCTGCAATGAGAACTACAGATAAGGCTGGCTTTTGACTATATGAGACGTCTCACTTGGACACATAATATGCCTTGAGAATTATGGCTGCGGTGACTGAGTTGTGATAAGTAGCCAAAACAGCCATTAGGACTCATTTTGCAGTCTTTGCAAACTTGGTCCTCAGCTTCTTAAAGGGAGCCCTCTCAGAAGCAAAACTCCGGCCAAGGCAGTAACTCTCCTTCCTGGCTTGATTGCTGTGAGGAGGCTTTGTAATGGTTGCTTGAATGTAGGCTGTCTCCAGTGGCTTCAGATGTAGATCATTAGTGATGTCCTAAATTTATTAGGCGATCTCAGCTGCTTTCCAAACCAGGATTGGGTCAGTACAAATTCAGTCAGCTAAAAAGAGTTACCATGATTCTGGCCATGCTACTAGTTACACTTGAAAGTTGCACTGTTTCATTGACCCGAAACTGAATTTGCAGTATTATTTGATATATCAACAAAAAATTGATAAAAATATATAGGTAATAGCCCAGAATGTGTATTTGGAACCCATGAAGATTGATCATACTATGTATAGGTCAGGCATGTCCAAACTTCAGCCCTCCTGATGTTTTGGACCACAACTCCCAGAATTCCAAGCCTGTATTTCCAGTGGCAAAGGACTGTGGGAGCTGTGGTCCAAAACATCTGGAGGGCTGAAGTTTGGACATGCCTGGCATAGGTCAAGGGAACTGTTTTGATGAATACTCTGTTGCAATCTAAAATATAAGCTTAAATTAGAGTGCAGACCTTCTGATTACCTTGCAAAGCAGGAATCCCCAAACTTTTGGTCCCTTGGATTCATTTTGAAATGTGAGGATCTGTCATGGGTGCTATCACAAAAAGGGTGACTCAAGCGCTTGGCTTGTCAGAAAAGACGAGTCAGTTGCCCACAAATCCAAGCAGAAGGCACAGGTTGAGTGTCAACCACCTTCCAAGGGCCATGCAACATGGGTCTTCCCCACTACTGTAATCATGACCGTTCACAGAAGGCAAACAGAATCTTGACCCTAAAACACGCCCTTTCTCTCCCAGGATCAGGCCCCCAAACACCAGTGTCTTGTCTTTCTCCACCCCTTTCAAATTGGCTTCTCCTGACTCCCCAGGCTCCCGCCAAGATTGTCCTGTTCTTTTAATCCCTGGAGAGGATTTGGAGGTTCTTTTTATTCTGACTTTCAGAGCAAAACTTCCATTCATCCTCTTGATTTCTGAAGAATGCCTCTAGACCTCACATGGGTTTCTTAGCACTTGCTGGAGGTCTGGATAATTTTGATGCAAACCAATCTGTCACATTAAAAACAAACAGTAATAATCAAAACTTGGGGCACGAGAAGCCCCGTGGCGCAGTGGTTAAATGCCTGTAATGCAGCTAAAACTGTGCTCACGACCTGGGGTTCAATCCCAGGTAGCTGGCTCAGGGATGACTCAGCCTTCCATCCTTCCAAGGTCTGTAAAATGGCTACCCAGCTTGCTGGGGGTGGGGTGGGGGCAATGCATACCCTGCATACTCTAATTAAAAACTGTAAACTGCCCAGAGACTACTTGAAGTGGTACAGGGCGGTATATAAGCAGAACACTCTGCTTTTACAGGTACCAGAGTAGGAATTTGTAATCAGTAAAGATCTGAGTAGTGAGGTAAAATCAACTGATTTGGCTGAAATGTTGGTTACTGTGTACAACTGATAACTAAACGTACAGTACAGTATATGGGTGACATGTGATGGCCACACGGCTCAGCTCCTTTTTGCCTTAGTTGGTCTTAGTAATAGTAATGGGAGAATTGTTTATATGCCAGACAGCTTTAGACAAACCACTTTGTCTGCTCAGGGAATCCTTCTTACTCATCTTTTCTACACACTACTATTCAGATCCATATGGGACTAGAGTCATGTTTCTGAGCAAGAAACCAAAGTCATTATCTCAGTCTTCTTCACGACTTTGCATGGTGATAATTGATTGCTCTGGTTTCTCACTTTGCTGTGAAACAGTGAAGTTAATTTGGGTTTCTGTGCAATTAGCAAAACTCTCCCTCTGTGGTTGTGAAGATTTGAAATTGGTTGAATGCCCAACTCTTTTAAGAAGTGCTTTGTCGTGTTGGAAAGCAACTGCTATTTACTCTTACCTAGCATGCTAAGGACCTAGTCTCCGTTGCTAGTATCCAGCAGCTTAGGTGGCCTTAAAAGAGAGTTGGAGAAATTCACAGCTAGCAAATGCTGCTAATCAGAGAGGAGGGAGCACAGAGGTGACACACCTTTCAATTCCAGTTTCTGAGGTCACAGGTGATCCAATGTTAATAATGTTTATGTAGTGGTTGTGGTCTTCCTCTAGACCAGACATGTCCAAACTTTGGCCCTCCAGATGTTTTAGACCACAATTCCCACAGTGCTTTGTCATTGGCAATCTAAGCTTAGAATTCTGGGAGTCGTGGTCCAAAACATCAGGAGGGCCAAAGTTTGGACATGCCTGCTCTAGACATTTGGGAAGGCAATGTGGGATCAAAATTCTGGTCTAAATAGGGTTTTGGTCCAATCCAGCAGATTTAAATCTTGTAGCATCATCATCTTATCAAATGTGATCGAGATATTGATAATCAACAGAACATAGTGCCACTTAGGACATTTTTGCTTATGGTAAGGATATGAGTATGTAAAAAGGCATGCCCAATCTTTGGCCCTCCAGATGTTTTGGACCACAACTCCCAGAGTCCTTTGTCACTGACAGTCTAAGCTTAGAATTTTGGGAGTTGTGGTCCAAAACATCAGGAGGGCCAAAGTTTGGACATAGCTAATCTATAGCAGTGTTGGCGAACTTATGGCACCGGTGCCAAAGATGCCATGTGGAGCTCTTTCTTAGGGCACGTGACATTGCCCCCTCACACCCATGGCACTTCCCCCTCTGCTCAGAGCATGCCACTGTGCTCCGTGCAGAGAGCCAGGTGAAGGGGAGGCAGCGGCTTGTGGGCTCCTTCATAGCCCCTGTTTACTCACCAGCCACACTGCTTTTGGGATGTCCAGAGCAGTGTGGCTGGAGAGTAAACTGGGGCTACGAATGAGCCCACAAGCTGCTGCCATTCCCCCTGTCTTTCCTGGTGGTGTAGCACTCCATCCGCCTCTCTGCCCAGAGCAGAGAGGTAGATGGGGTGCTATTCTTCGGGAAAGCGAGGATCGAAGAGCAGGTTTTTGAATTTCCTGCAGCCACAGCGAGAATGCTGTGGCCGTGGGAAATTCTAAAGCCTGCTCTTCTATCCTCGCTCTCACAAAGGGTAGCACCCCTGCTCTTTGATCCTCGCTTACCCTGAAGGGTAGCACCCTTCAGGAAAGGGAGGATCAAATACCAGGTTTTCGAATTTCTTGTGGCCACAACGAGGGTGCTGTGGCCGCGAGAAATTCAAAAGCCTGCTCTTCAATCCTCACTTTCCCAAAGGGAAGCACCCGAAGCATTTGTAACCTGGGGTACCACTGTATTCAGGTTAAATTGCCGTATTGGCACTTTGTGAAAAATAAGTGGGTTTTGAATCACAGTTTGGTTACTCGATCTCTAAAAGGTTCCCCATCACTGATCTATAGCAAAGACACATTCCTAGAAACTTGAACTTGAAATCTCTCCTTATTAAATTTCAGTTCTATGCAACCAGATGACTAGATAATACAGAATGCTGGTAATGGAAAAAGCACCTATCAACTTGGGCCAACACCTTTTATCTTGAGATGTTAACCAGTCTAGTTAACACTTGTCTCAGTAGGAAGAGGTCTTCCTTCTTGGACACAATTACCCTAGGCCAGGCATGTCCAAACTTCAGCCCTCCAGATGTTTTGGACCACAACTCCCACAGTCCTTTGCCATTGGACATACAGGCTTGGAATTCTGGGAGTTGTGGTCCAAAACATCAGGAGGGCCGAAGTCTGGACATGCCTGCCATAGGCCCTATGGATCTTCAGACAGGGCTTGGCCCACTTTATACCTTTCCAGAATCCTCAGTCCTGGATCTCTAAGGAGCAAGTGTTTCCTCTGACAAATTTCAGGAATGTATCCCTCTGCACCCAGTAAGTATACAACAAGAAAGGCCTGATCTTGCATGGGATCCCTGTCAGGATTCAACTTGAACAGCACTTGCTCTTTTAGAGCAGGCTAAGTATGACTGTGCTCTGCTAACCTTCAGATGACAAAGTAAACATCTAAATGATGCATCCTATTAGGAGAGTCTTGCATCATGCGCCACTTCCTTGGCCTTTCAAGTGTCCCTATCATGTTTCATTGTCTTTCTAGAGAGATGAATGGCTGTACACAGTTGGAGAAGAATGTCCAGCTGCACTTCAGATCAGTTCAGCTGGGGAAGAAAGGGAGAAGTGGGGGGGGCAATGTAATCCTTCCCTTCCCGGTGGAAAGGGGTTCCTAGGTAGAATGCTGCAGGACAAAATACAAGCCTGCTTTGTGTTTCTTCTGCTGGTCATTGGCCATACTGGCTAGAGACGATGGGAGTTGTAGTCCAGTGACTTCCTTGTGGGGTGGGGGTTGGTAACAGCTTAGGAGAGGCTGCTTTATGCAGTATTCAGTCTTTTGTCTGCAACTGCTGTGTTGGTAAGGAATGAGCAAACAGAAGCTGTGCTGCATCATGGTACAGTAAATGGAACCAAGTGAAGTTTTACTGTAAACATCCAAACTATGACAGGAAGGAACTGTAACCAGATATCAGAAAAGTTCCTTCTTGGGCTGTTGTCTCCCAGGACACGTAGACCCTGACCCCTGGTTATAGCAATTTGATAGCTGCAGTTCAAAAACAAAGGTAACTTTCCCAGGCTGTAGCCATAGCTGAATGGTAGACCGGGCAGTTTGTGTGCAAAATTTCTCAAGTTCAGCCCTTGCCTTCTTCCAGCAGTGCTAAGGCAGTGAAATGTTTCAATCTCTCAAGAAAAAAAGGCCAGTTGCCATGACTCAACTTCCAGATAGGGAAGAACCCCCCCCCCCCTTTTTGAAAACCATTAAGATCTGCCATCAGTCATGTTGACAACACTGACTCTGATGAACTCAGTATAAATAAGCAGTTTCTTGTGTTCCCGTTTATAACTCATCAACCACACGTAGTAGCTAACATGCTAGATTGCAGTGTAAGTGTATGAATACAGTCTGTGATGTGGTAAGCAACTGACAAGGGAAACAGTCCTATCTTAGTGAGTCATAACTTGGATGATTGGATGCTGTCAGTCATACGTTTACTCTTGCAGCCTTATATGCGGTAGTGCTTCCTTTGACCATCTTCACCCCAACAAAAAAAATTATGTCATGCTTCCTGCTGTGCCCCTTAACATATCTTTACACACCATGCCTTTTTAGAAACTGTCAGGGCATCTTCTGTTGAAGTTCATCAAAATCCATGTAATTTCATGGACAGCTGAGAGTTCTTTCCCCAAGAAACCTATCTAATGTCTGTAATCCTCATTGTGGTTTTTTTTTTTTGGGGGGGGGGGCCCCCCCGGCACAAATAAGTTTCCCTAGAGTTTCTGATCCTTAATGATGGAAGAAACCATAGAACAATTAGCAATTTATGCAAGTTATACAAACATTTTAAACTGACTTCAGAAACACAGGGTGGTTATATGGGGCTGCATGCTATACTAGCAGAGGCTCCCCATAACCTCTTCATTCTCAGAATGTCTAATTGAATTGGACAAGGCATTTGGGAGGTAGTTTCTGAAGCAAAATCGAGTTAAATGTTTATTGGTGCTTTGTAATAAGGAGAAGTTTGCAAGCTATGTAACTTGATTTTGAGCTTTGCTCAGCTTTCTCCACAGTTGCATTGGTTGCGTGTTGAGACTTGGTTTTTCTTTGAATCTCCCAACTCTTATAGATTGAGTAGCAAAAAGGTGTTTAGAATAAACTGGACAACCAGTAGACCTGGATAGGATTCTATGTGATTTGCAGTACAGTACATTGATAAGAAATCCTGATTCTCAGAAGTACTATGAACTCTGTTCAGTTTTGATGCTCTGTTCAAAACTGAACAGACTTAAGTTATGTCTGGTATCAAGATTTCTTTTGGTGTCTTGATTCCAGTGGTTTTTATTCCACTATTGGTGAACCTTGTGGGTTTTAGTGAAAAGAAAACACAGAATCAAAACAGAATAGATCCCACTAGTCTGAAACTTGTCAGATCCTGCTGTAAATTTCTATGGGAATGCAGAGTTATCCACAAGGTTATAGCTCAAAATCCATAAAAATATCTGAAACGGTACATCGTGGCTCATGAAACACTATTTTAAAACAACCTGCTGCTTCTCTGTGTTTGAAAATTGAGCAACTGTTAACGAGTTTCCATTCATCAGTTTGCACTGCTAGTAAGTGTACAGTGTTGCCTTCTAAGAAGAATTTAATTTGTTCCATGGGTCAATTAGTCTTACGGAAAATTCGTCTTAAAAGGCACAGTTTCCCATAGGAATGCATTGAAATCCAATTAACGGATTAATAGGTTTTCAATGCACCCCTATGGGAAGGCAGTCTAATCCCCCTCCAAATCAAGGGAGAGTGGAAGGCTGCTCCCCCCTGCAGCCGACAGACAGCTGATTTTGACAGCTCAGAGCTGTCAAAAACAGGTGTCTGTCTCGGCTGTGTGGAGGAGCTTTCGGCTGCCAGTGATTGAGGGGGCAGCCACGTATCCGTGCTGAGATTTAGGCGAAGAGGAGGTAGAGGAGGCTTCTATTCTGCCTTTTCTTCCCTGTAGCATCCTCCACCACCTCCTTTTACCCGGGACTAAGGTCACCACTGCCGCAATTGGGTGGACAGAGCAGGGACCCATTGATTTTCACCCAGCCTGGGCAGCTTGCAAGGGAAGTGGTGATGGCAGTGATCTGCCAGAGCGGCTCCTCCCAAGAAGAACTGCCCGGATCACCTGTGCTCGACAGGCAGGACACCAGGGAGTTCCAACCCCAAAGAAGGCCTGGAAAGTTGTAACATGGAGTAAGGCCTTCTCAGTGGTTGCTCCCCAGTTATGGAATCATCTACCTCTAGAAATTTGCCTGGCACCCTTGCTTCAAACTTTTAAAAAAAGAATTGAAAACTTGGTTATATAGAATGGCCGTTCCTGGATTCCCAAACATCTAGTAAGACACTATTCTTCCCCCCCCCCATTTTTATTTAGCAATCTCCTGGCTATTTTTACTTTCATTTTAGCCTTATTTTAGTTTATTGTTGTTGATTCATGTATATTTTGTTTATATTATGTTGTTTGTATTTTAGTTTCTTAAATGTGTTACAGTACTTTGTTATTTTGTTATGCTATTCTATGCTGTAAATGACCCAGAGT
>JAHTLZ010000237.1:31205113-31247068 GCA_023846285.1 Phrynocephalus versicolor | reverse complement strand
TGGTGGGCAAAGCAGGGACCCAGCGATCTTCACCAGGCTGGGCTGTTCCCTTGCAAACAGCCCAGACTGGGCGAGGATCAATGGTACCTCATAGGATGAACTGAAACCATAGGGAAAATTTTGTCTGATGAGTTTTTCCAATTCCTGGAAATTTCATTCGTCTTATGAGTTCTTTATCTTGCGGGGCATTTGTCTTACAAGGTACCACTGTAGTGTTCTTATATACCACCCCATAGCTCTTCAAGCACTCTCTGAGCTCTTTACAGGGTGTACTATGCAAGCTACAAATTGTCTCCCCTCTCCAGCAAGCTGGGTACTCATTTTACCAACCTCTGAAGGATGGAAGGCTGAGTCAACCATGAGCTGGCTACCTGGGATCGAACCCCAGGTCGTGAGCACAGTTTAAGCTGCATTACAGGCATTTAACAGCTTCAAAAGTAAAATAAAACTAGGAACAATATTATGCTGCCTCCTCTTTTCTCTAGTGATATTTTTCCCTGCCCTGGAACTTAATCAGCTATTGAATCCAGTCACTTGCATGCTTTCTTCACTATAGATCTGTTCTCAGATACTCACCATCTTCTCCAAAGCTGTATTTGCCTTGTCATTCCAGGAAGACTTCCAGGACCACAGTTTTCCTACACATCAGTTAAACCTATTTCTAGTAGGAGGCCTTGATCAAGTTTCTTAGAGTTGTATAGAGACGGGAGTGAGAATATACAGTACTTAAGTATACTTCACTCTCTTGCTTGAAGTGCTATTATGTGTCACCTTAACAGATGAACTAGTCAGACTTTGGGAAAGTTGGCAGGTAAATAAATAAATAAATAAATAAATAAATAAATAAATAAATAAATAAATAAACTTCTCTACGTGCATCTTCACCTACAAACAGATGTATGTTTTATAGAATACTGTAGGAAAATACGTGACCAACCAAAAGTTCCCTGGGTTTTGCAAAACTGGGAGTCAGCCACTGAGATGGTTCCTGGGTAGTACTGAATGACACAAGACTGCTACCCAATGGTAGGAAGTGGTGCTGGCCCTAATGGCTTTGCCTATGTGAGGAGCCTTGGCTTAGTTGGTGGTTCTTATCAGTTTCAGTTGAATAAGTTGAAACCAGTTCCTGTTTCCAAAAGAGTGAAACTACAGTACTTCAGTTGTCTGAGCCAAGAGTTGTGTGACACCTGAACCCATTGCAAGCTACAATGCCAACCCCTGAGATTAGATACAAGCATGCATGGTCCAGAGGAGAGTCTACTTGGCTGATCTGCTGCAAAGCTGCCTTGAAGTATTACAGTGTCTAACAGCAGCTTATTTCTCAATTCAAGGGACAAGAGTAACATGTGATGAATCTCAGTTCCAATGTCACAACGGCCGCTGCATAGCTTCTCTGTGGAGGTGTGATGGGGATCACGACTGCTCTGATGGCAGTGATGAACTAAACTGCGGTAAGGACTTACTTGCATGATTGCTGAACCAGTCTCTGAGCACTAAAGTAGTTTCACAAACGTTTCACTTTGCTTCTAATGTGCACTGTCTAAGCTGATTTAGCTGACAGCAAACCGTGGAGAACAAAATGATTGCAAAAAAAAAGGGTTTTCTAATTTTAACAGGCTTACCAAAGCATCCATCTGTATAAAAGGAGAATGAGTATGTTATTCATAATCTCTGTATCTTCTTGAGGGACCAAGAGCCACCTGTGGAACTTCTAGGTTGCTTAAGGCCAACATTCAGAACTGTGCTTCACTCTGTCACTTGAGTTCAACCTCTCATTTCTATTGGGACAGAAGAACAATAAATCTTTACTTAATCAAGGCAATGGCACAGTTCATTTTACTTTCCAGTATGTTGCAATTAGAATGTTTTTTTCGTTTAGCATCCTTTCGGCTCCAACTCTGAGCCTATTTTGGAGCTTCACCTCTGGGTGGAAAATAAGTTCCAGCTTCACAGCCACCCTCCCAATTGCTGAAACTCTTGATTTGACAGCAGTGGTAGAGACGCAGAAAGAAGTCAGCAAAACAGGGCAAGAAAGCTGCTGAGTGCATTTAGAGAGGCCAGTACCCACGCCTTCAGATCTCATCAGATGACTTTGTGAACTTTTGTAGTGAAGCCTTAGAAGACTCCTCCTCCATGCAAGGTGTTAGAATGAGGTAGGTCTCTTTCTTCCAAAGTAGGGAAGTGACTGTGGTGTTTTGCCCACTTCTAGTACAGCTGCATATCTAAAGGAATCTACCAGAGGCTGGTACTACACCTTCAAAGTCCAGTTCACACACCGAGCCTCTCTGAGAAATTTGCTTCCTGTGTAACTGAAATAGAAACTTAATTATATTAGGTGCTGTGAATTCTACTATTAGACAGATCAAAGAAGTATGAAATGATGCAAATGGTTCGGCCGTGTTTGTGCTTGTTTAACTTGACAGGTGGTTCTACTACTGGATCTTGATCCCCAATTTTGACTATTGAAATACTAGATATAGCAGTTAGTATAAATAAAAAAAATAGAACCCTTAGCTTGTTTCAAATGCCTTGGCTCAAATTTGCCTGTTTTATAGGTTTTTAAATAATGATATAATTTCAAAAGACCTTTTGTTTCAGTTGTGTTGCCAAGTATGCATTGTTGCTGAGGGTACTGTGATAGCATCTGAGAGTACTGGTTGTGGCAGGCACCCGAAAGCACGCCACAGAGTTCCTGAAGTACCTCAAACAAAGGCAACCCATATGGCTGATTTCTTGCAGTGAAGAAGACTTGCTCTCCATCAGATTTTGTGTGTCAGAATGGGCAGTGCATATCCGGCACGTGGAGTTGTGATGGGGACGCTGACTGTGAAGATGGCTCAGATGAACATTCTGAATTTTGCTGTGAGTACCTTTGCTGTTTAGTTTCAAGGCAACTGCACCGTCTTTTTCTATGTGAAGCTAAGTGAAAAGGCTATGCGAAGGGCATGCTATGCATTACATTTGCAATACAGATAGGAAAAAGGCCTGCACTGTGAGCCTCAAGGCAGCAGTTTGAATTCATGAACCAAATGTGCCTAACCTACAGGTCTCCTACATTTTCAAATCAACGCTAGGCACCTGGAATTCCACCGATACTGCAAATTACTGTTAACTTGTAAGCCCTTGCTTCATGATACGTAACTAGAAGTAAAGCAGCCACAAAAGTATCAGGTGTATAGCTTGGAGATGCTCTTGGATTCAGGCTGCTTCTGCATTAGAGATGGGCACAAACTGCTGAACCAGCACTAGTTCGTTTTTCGACCAAACAGATGTTTGGTACTTCTAAGCTTCATCCCCCCTTGTCAGTTACCTATTCAGAGGCAGCTCCTGGAGGGAGTGGGGGAGGGGGGCACTGATAAATAGAGATGGACACAAAACAAAAAATGAAACACTGTTTTATCATTTTGCTACATCATGAAATGAAACAGTGTTTTGTTTTCCATTTTGTGCCCATCTCTATTTTCAGTGCTCCCCCCCTCCTCCAAGTGCTGCCTCTGAATGAGTACCTGCCACAGGGGGTGAGGCTCAGAAGCACCAATCATCTGTTTGGTCGAAAAACAAACCAGTAACGGTTCGGCAGTTTGTGCCCATCTCTATTCTCCATGGTCTAGTAGCAGTAATGGCCCAAGTGCTTTGCCCAGTTTCAGTTTGCATATTTCCTTGCAGAAAGCCTTAACTTTTCATATAGGTTATGCTTTTCTACAGCTGGTGTAAGTGCAACTGACTGATTTTGTTTGCCTAATACCGTGTTTTCCCGAAAATAAGACAGTGTCTTATATTAATTTTTGCTCCCAAAGATTTTCAGGGGGTGTCTTATTTTTCCATGAAGAAGAATATGGCACACATTTATTGTTATCTTATTTTCAGGGAGGCCTTATTTTCAGGGGGGATGCCTTATTTTTCATCAAGAGGCAAAACTGTAAGTAGGTCTTATTTTGGGGGGGATGTCTTATTTTCGGGAAAACAGGGTATATGTCCTTTGGGCAAATAACACCAGTCTTGAAATGATTTTGTTGATTTCCTACTTATTTCTAAGGCCAAATTCAAGACATTGCCTCTTTTGTATAGATTGTATGTGAGAGACTGCCTCATTTCATATCTAACTGCTGAGAGCTTATGTTTCTTCAATTGTGTCATATGCCCCACTTCCTGGAGTAACATGTTGTTAGGAAAGAGACTATGACTGTAGGAATGTTCTGCTTGTTGAGCTCTCTCAGCAAGGTTAGACCAGCTGCCTTATTTTTGACCTTTAGCTAGCTTGCAAAGAAAAAAAATGCTGCTTCCTTGAGCATTTGCTCACTGATTCTAGAAATATCCCTTGTTACCTGTTTCATTATTTTTTTTTTAAATTGTTTAATTTTTGTGTCTTTATGGCATTATAAGTTGTCCATAGCACTGTTTGCATGGAGTGGCTATTCAAAAATAGATAAACGAAATAAATATTATTGCCCAATCAATAGGATAATTCACTACTTGATCATGTGTGTGTCCGTGTGTTGCGTCGTTACAGTCATGACCGACTCTTCGTGACCCCATGTCCATGGAGCACTTATTTCTGGAAGCTAGACCCTGTACTATTTGCTCACATGGACTCTTTGAGTTGGCTTAAATATATAAACACATTCACAAATTTCAAACCTCTTACTAAACTCCTAAGAGATTAAATGATGAAATGGCTGTCCTCCAGTCATTGCCCTGCCTAAGGCATCCTAAACAGTCTGGACAAATATCGATAAGCAAGGGAGGAATAACCAAGAAGGTAAACATCTAATAAATAGGCTCATTAAAGAGTAGCTTATATTATGCAACAGAGATAAACAAGCCTGGCTATCTTGCATAGCTCTAGACACAAGCTTTGTGAATAAACAAGCTGCACTATTCTAACTGTCTTAGAAACATCAAAGACATATACAGTACTTCAACACTGAAGCAGTTTCTAAGTTGGCCTTTGATCGCTTCTTAATAGACACAAGAATGTGCGCAGCAGGTGAAATTAGCTGTGGTCCTCGATCAAGTCGCTGTATCCCGGCATCCTGGAAATGTGATGGTGAAAGTGACTGCGATGATGGTACAGATGAAGATGATTGTGGTAAGCTGGTCCTTAAGGATGGAATTGATGACAACTCGGCCTGGTCTTCTAATTTATGTTAAATAAACTAGTTTTTGGCTGCTGGGTAGCTCAGTAAGTAAGCTATCTGGCTTCAGATCCAGAGGTTGGGTGTTCCATTCCCCACTGTGCTTCCAGAAAAAGGCAATGGTAAACCATATCTGAATACTCTTTATCAAGAAAACACTGAAAAAGTCACTATAATTCCGTGTTGACAGCATTCTATTATTATTATTATTATTATTATTATTATTATTATTATTAGTAGTAGTAGTAGTAGTAGTAGTAGTAGTAGTAGTAGTAGTAGTAGTAGTAGTAGTAGTAGTAGTAGTAGTAGTAGTAAGAAAGCTGTTCCCTTCAGAAAATTGCCCTCTGCATATTTTATGAAATAGGAGTAGACATGCAACAAACTCACCCTGACTGCCGTTTCTTGTTTACTGTTGAGCATTTAAGGTTGAAGATCAAAGCATCTACAACAATGCTGCTGATGTAAAAATTAATCTAATGTTGCAATACATTGTTGATGCCTTTCAGTGGTTTCTTGGAAATCAGTTCTATGAATTGTTGTTCTTTCTTCCCTTAGCCAATATAACCTGCAGTCCTGACGAATTCACGTGCATCAATGGGCAGTGCATTTCAAAAGACTTTGCGTGCAACGGGCAAGACGATTGCAGCGATGGGAGTGATGAGGTAGGCTGTACAGCACCGACCTGCCGAGCGGGTGAGTTCCAGTGCAAAAGTGAAAGCGACACCTGTATCCCAATCAACTGGGTGTGTGATAACGAAGCCGACTGTACCGACTCGTCAGATGAATCTCTGGATCAGTGCGGCCGCCAGCCTGTCCTTACTGTGAAGTGTGGAGAGAGTGAAATGTTGTGTGATTCAGGAGATGAATGTTTTCACAAGAAGTGGCGCTGTGATGGGGACACTGACTGCAAGGATGGAAGCGATGAGATCAATTGCCGTAAGTCGCTGAAGTGGGGGGTTGCCTTTGGGAGAGCAGGTGGTGGCCCCCTTTTATTCATGAGCAACAAGCTGAGTTGTTCAACCCTTCCTCTTCCTCTTCCAGCTTCTCGGACATGCAGGCCTGACCAGTTCAGATGTGAGGACGGCAACTGTATTCATGGGACCAGGCAGTGCAACAGGGTGCGGGACTGCATAGACGGCTCTGACGAAGTCAACTGCCAAGCAGGTGAGGCTACAAAGATGTTGGCTTGGAACCCGAGAGGACCCGGTAGAGGCTGTGAAAGTCTTCTGCTAGGGCAGGCATGTCCAAAGTCAGGCCCGGGGGCCGCATGTGGCCCATTTTCAAATTTTGAGTGGCCCGCAGCCTCTTCTCCCCACAGACTCAGCCTGTCACACATCCATGCCAGCTGGCCACACCCCATACTGGATGGAGACGTCAGCTTGCCGTTTTACGGTTTGCCTGCCCTCCCTGCCTCTGTCTGCCCCCCCCCCAGCCACTCAGGCAGCCCACCCCCCCCCCCCCGGCTCTGTTGCTGCATCATCCTCCCAGCCTCCTTGCATATCCTAGAGGCTTGTCCAAGGTCCGGCCTGGTGGCCAAATGTGGCTGAATGTTCGGCCCCCACATATTTTCACCTCACCAAATCTGGCCCTCCTTGAAAAAACTTTGGACACCCCTAGGGCCTTCTGGAAAGCAGGATGGCATCTAGACAGAACTAGCTTCTCGGCCTGCGTCTCTGTGGCATGTGAATGTCCTTGCTTCCCATTGTTTCCCCCTTCATCAGAATGGAGGAAGAAAGATTATTCTATCACTCATGAAAACGAACCACGTGAGGCAAAAAGTAGAGCATTTTTGAAGTGGGAACATCCCATTAATATTGCTTCTCATTTGTCTCCCACCTCCAGTTAATCAGTGCACAGGCCCTGGGAAATTCAGGTGCAGGAGTGGGGAGTGCATCGATTCCAACAAAGTGTGCGACCAGAAACAAGACTGCAAGGACTGGAGTGATGAACCCCTCAAGCTATGCAGTAAGTGGCAATCAAAATAGGCTGGCTGGCAGCCAAGAATTGTTTCTTAACTAGCTCTTATCTGTTTAGTTGTTCCTGGTCACTGATTAAACTCCTGTGTAAATAAATGTTCAATCAGGATTGTGTTGAACTACATTCTACAGCATGTATAGCAAAAATACATTTCTCTTTTGAGTCTTGCCGTACAGCGTTTTTGCTGTATGTACTGAAACAGGTAACAAGGCTGTAAATGCTACAGTAACAGATGTTCCACATGCCTGCTAATTTACCACCTCTAATAACACACTAGCCATACTTAAACAATAACATAACACTTACCGGGATGAGTCGTATTGTAATCCCAAACTATCTCTGGTTCCCCTTTTGTTGCAGACATGTGCATAGTATCTCCTGGAAAATTATTAACAAAGTTACTTGGTGTACTGCACGCCCCCATTTATCATGGGAGTTAGGTTTCTGACCCACTCGCAATAAAGAAAAATCTGTGCTATGGGGACGCATTTATCTGTGGATTGGGCCGGGACCGGCAGGCCTATGTGGGGTGTCCTGTACTCAACCCAGGCCTGGCACTGCCTGGAACGGGCCTCCAACAGTCTTCCCAGGGCTGTACAGGGCCCAGATGTGGCTTCCAGAAAGCCTGAAGTCATTTCCAGTAAACCGCAGTTGACTTCCAGGGCCTGCGCTGGGCCTTCGAAACCTGTACAGGGCCCAGAAGTGGCTTCCGGCAGACCGGAAATGACTTCCAGGCCATGCGGTGGGCCTGCACTGGGCCTCTGGAGCTTTCCCTGGGCCCAGTGCTGCCCGCCTGCCGCCCTCCCATGCCTGCGGTCCTGGTAAATCCACTATATACCAGGACCACAATATATGAAGCACGATGTGGCAGGGGACTACTGTACAAATCAATCTGGAAAGGCTTGGGTGATATTTAGAATTCCTTTCTCTTCCAGACACAAATGAGTGCTTGGTGAACAACGGAGGGTGCTCTCACATCTGCAAAGACTTGGCCATAGGCTACGAATGTGACTGCCCTGCTGGCTTTCAGCTGATAGACCGAAAAACATGTGGAGGTAACTATAATAGAGTAAAAGGTACAGTAGGACCCCTGTATCCACTGATTCATTATTCACTGATTCATTTATCCACGGTTAGCAGAGGAAAAAATTAAATAATTCAGCAGCCACAAAGCAAGCTGTAAAGCAAGCTGTTTTCACAAACAGCAGTCATAAAGCAAGCTACTGTCTCATAACAGCAGTCATAAAGCAAGCTATGGTCAGGAAACAGCAGTGTGGGGGTGGGTGAGCAGGCGTTCTCTCTTATCCATGGTTTTCATTATCCACGGGAAGGCCTGGAACCACTCCCCAGCGGATACCGAGGTCCTACTGTACTACTGAAGATGGGGATGCAGTACTAAGCGTATTTACTTTTCTAGACATTGATGAATGCCAGAATCCTGGGATCTGCAGTCAAATCTGCATCAACACAAAACTGGGGTACAAGTGTGAATGTAGCCGTGGCTACCGAATGGATCCACAGACTGGAGTATGCAAAGCAATTGGTAAGTATCCTAATAGGAATAAAAGAACTATTGCTCATGGTCTAGATCCTGACTCTGGGAAATAAAATGGCATTGCCAACACACCTTAGAGTTGTGGTCTTGATATAATTGAGCCCCAGCAACGTAGGTGGCCAGTTGGCCCAAATCATAGAAAAGCTTTTATAATGAATATCCCTAATTGATCTATTTATTTATTTATTTATTTATATGTGTACTTGTCAGCCATTCGTCTTTCCCTCAGTAACGCTGGACGGTGTACAACACATTACAAGAACAATACACCCAAACACAATAACTTGTTCCTACTTCCTATCTCTCTTTAAGGCTTGGTATATTATAGTATTTCTTCTGCTTGCTTTCTGGTCACCTGTTCTTGCAGGAGGAGAAACGAGCCTTCTTTTCACTAATCGCTGGAACATCAGGCAGTTCATTATAGAAAGGCAGGACTATACGCAGCTGATCGGAGACTTGAGAAATGTAGTTGCTTTGGATGCTGACATAGCTGAGCACAGAATTGTTTGGGCTGATGTCGGACCGAATGCTATTGTCAGGTAAGCGGGCTTTATAAAAACGGTTCCTAAAGGGGTTATAAAACTTGAAGATGCTTGGCACTGGGAGGTGAAAAGCTTCATGGTAGCTGTGGTTGTCTAAAGTGAAACTAGCTTATTAGAATCTGGGTTAGAAGAAAAGATGTATTTATTGTGTACCTTAGTCCAAGCACACAAAATCCACATTTAGCATGGGCTGTGTGCAGCTCACACAAATTATTCTTATAACTGCACAGCTCCAGGCAGAGAATACTGTTCCTATTTCTTATTGGAAATACAGTGGACCCTTCTATAACAAACAGTTTGTATAACATAAAATCTGTACAGCATAAAAAATTCCAGAGATAGGGGAAATTTTCTTAACAGAATCGCCTATGGGGCGAATCCGTACAACATAAAAATGGTCGCGATTAGGGATTACTCCGTTTTCAATGCATTCCTATGGGAAATTTGAATAAAGAAAAAATTGCTTAACATAATTTTATTTGGAACGAATGAATTCCTTTATACAAGGTACCACTGTATAGAAAAGATGCATGATACTTTAAAGCACAATCTGAATAGATGTTTGTGAAATGTCATGCATGGCACCAGCTGCTAGCTGCCAAGAGCCCGGGCCTCTGTTATGTGTCTTTGCTACCTTCACAGTTCATTCCATTGGCATCCTGCCTTCTGTTGAACTTTTAACATTGACTTTGACTAAATTGAAAAATTGACAGTACTGAACCTTGCCTTGTTCTATCAACATCTTTTTTCTTCCAGCTTCCTTTTCTGGTACTTGTGAGCAGGATTGAAGGCTCAGAACAAAAAGGCCTGTGTGTAAAGAATGTTTTTACACGAGGCTCTTTCAGGAAGAGAAGCACACCCAAAGTGCTTTGTTGAACAGAGCACCCTAAACTTGCTTGATGGCTAAAGCTATAGTTCAGACAGGTTTTGGTATTTAGTGGTATCTAAAGCTGGACTGTGGGTGGACTGTGGTGAGCAACTTACAGTTCTCCAGGTATAGTTGGACTGTAACTGGCATTATTTCCCAAAGCAAAGCAAAAGCAAAGTGTTCTGCTCATATACCGCCCCATACCACTTCAAGTAGTCTCTGGGTGGTTTACAGTTTTTAATTACAATATGCAGGCTACACATTGCCCCCCCTCCAGCAAGCTGGGTACTCATTTTACCAACCTTGGAAGGATGGAAGGCTGAGTCAACCGTGAAGTCGGCTGCCTGGGATTGAACCCCAGGTCATGTGCACAGTTTTACTTGCAGTACAAGCATTTAACCACTGCGCCACGGGGCTCCTTGTTGGCATGGGGTGCCCAATACTGTCTTAGTTAAATTTTTGAGTCTGGGATTTTGCAACCAAACCTGATGGATTTTCAGGATTGATACAATGGGCTCGAATACAGATCTGTTGAAGACTACATGTAATGAAATCTTTCTCCGCAGTGCTTCACTTATTTCACGTAACAGACCAGGACAGCATCACCGCATTGTAGACAACGTGCAGAACCCTGTAGGAATTGCTGTTGACTGGATTTACAAGAATGTCTACTGGACCGATTCTGCTCTTAAGTCCATATCTGTCGCTACCCTTACTGGCACTAAAAAGAAGGTCCTGTTTAACGCCAACCTAGGGGAACCAGCCTCCATTGCTGTGGATCCGCTTTCTGGGTGAGGACATGAAGACAAACATCTGAATGCTATTTTTTTAGTTTGTATAGTGGGACTATCTTGCTTGCACCAACTTGTAGAATTTGTGGCATTAGATCAATATTTCCAGTACAGAAAGAGAAAACCCAAGTAATACAAATGACGGTTAATCAGAGTCCCTTTGGGGAGCAGCTGAAGGGGACCACCCTGTTTAGAAATCCTGAAAGTGTAGTGGGCATTATGTAACCTTGTAGATATTGCTGGACTGCCTCTCCTAAGTTATCACAGGGGACATTTTTTGTCACTAATAATGCTAGCTGGAGCAAATGGGGCTTGCAACAGCAATATCTGGAGGGACACACATCACACTATTGTCCTACAAAGAGGAGCTTCAGTAGCATTTTTTTCCTATAACTGTGCTAAGGCTTTGTTTACAAAAGGCATGGATAGAGGAGATATAGAGAGAACGGCTAGTAACTAATGTCAGATGCTGTTGTATTTCAGCTGAGAGCTAATGTAACAGTTCTGGACAGAAAGCATAATGTCTGTGCATATTGCCACAGGACTGCTTTGAGGAAAAAAAGGCCTGATCTTGGTTGACAAAATATTTTCATACATCATTTGGTGGAAGCAGATAGTGGTAACCTGATACAAAAAGCTCCTTAGCATTATGGACAGGCAAGTGTTGCCAGCGGATGAAATTCTATTTAGGATAGAACAACTAAGCAGTAGTTGTGCAAGTGCTAAGGAGGAAGCATGCATAAAACGAGGCAATAGAGTAGACTGACAGCTCTTACCTGGTTTCTCTTACAGCTTCATGTATTGGTCTGATTGGGGTGAACCAGCCAAAATTGAAAAAGCAGGGATGAATGGACTTGACAGGCAGCAACTTGTGACAACAGATATTGAGAGGCCCAATGGGATTGCACTAGGTACATTGATATTCTTCATACCACGTTGGAATTCCTTCTCTAAGGAATTCTTGGTGTTATTGGTGTAAGTGGGATGAGTACCTCAAGAGTATGAAGGCAAACGGCCTTCTGAGAGGAGCTGCCTCATGGAAGAATACGACCCAAGACCCATTACTTCCCTCTCACCCCAAATCAAGGCAATTCCCAGCTTTGGAGTATCTGATATGCCTCTGCCATGGCTTAACAACATTGTTTGCTCTTTGTTTTCTGGCATTGGTGGAGTCCTTTCAATTTGCCTTTTGTAATGGCTTCCATTTGTCCTTGCATAGCCAAGGGCTCTCCTTCAAAGTTCCCCATGACATTCAGGCATAAAGCACATTCAAACATAGTTTGCCCAAGCTTTACTATGTCCTCAGTGATGAAATCTTTTGTTCTAGATCATGTGAAGAACCGTCTCTATTGGGTGGATTCTAAGCTCCATAAGCTTTGCAGCGTGGACCTGAATGGGCAAGACCGAAGAACTGTGCTCGAATCCCACGAATTCTTGGCTCATCCTCTGGGTTTGACAATATTTGAGGTAAGAATCAAAATTCGCTGTGGGGTACAGGCTTAGAGTGAGAGTTTTCAAGGCATGTGAGATATTTGAGTGGTTTTACCAATCACACAGCTCCTTCAGTTTCCATAGCCAAGTGGAGATTTGAATCTAGGTGTTATTGGCCCTAGTTCACTACCCTGTCCACTACAACATACTTGGCACCACTGTTACTGGTACAGTATGAACCCCTGATCCACTGATTCAGTAACCGTGGATTCAGCTATCCACGGTTGGTGATCAGCTGGGAGGGGCGGCAAGGAGAGAGGAAATAAAAAACAAAACTTACCGCCACGGATGCCTGCCGCCCTCCTCGTCGCCACCGCCACCATGGGTGAGCCAGGCACTCTCCCCCGGTGGTGGATCAGGACCTGACTGGAATATTCAAAGTCCTCACCTCACCCCTCTGAAGAGTGTCTGGCCGGCAGCAGGGGTTTTTTTCCCTACCACCACCCCTGAGCCAGGCACACTCTAGAGGGCTGAGGGGGCCGGGGACTTTGAATTTCCCAGTCAGGTCCCAGATGGCAGATCGGAAGTTTGAGTGGGAAGGTCAAAACTTCCAATCCACCACCTGATACCCAACCCAGAAGTTCAAAGGCTGGTTGGCCAGGCAGGTGAGTTCCCGCCCCACCCCTCTGGAGGGTGCTTGGCTGGCCGGCAGCTATGCAGTCCCAAAGGAAAGGAACAGTGGGCTAGGAGAGTGAGAACAGACAAAAGAAAATATTATTTCACTCAGCACGTTGTTAGTCTGTGGAACTCCCTGCCACGGGATGTGGTGATGGCATCTGGCCTGGATGCCTTCAAAAGGGGATTGGACAGATTTGTGGAGGAAAAGTCCATCACAGGTTACAAACCATGAGGGAGATGTATAATCTCCAGGCTTAAAACCGGGGTACTTCAAGGGTCAGATGCAGGGCAGTGCTATCAGGAAACAGATATCTAGTCTCATGTGCGCTCCCAAATGCATCTGGTGGGGCCACTGTGAGATACAGGAAGCTGGACTAGATGGGTTGTTGGCCTGATCCAGCATGGCTCTTCTTATGTTCTTATATTCTTATGTACTATTGTATGCTCATTACCTTAAAAAACACATTGAAAAGTGAGAATTGACTTGATGGCACATTACTATTGCTAATGTCATCACTGACTCATGGCACATTATTATGTTATTATCTCCATCAGCATCATTATTAGTGAAGCAACACATTACTCTGTAGTAGTAACTAAAAGTGGTTTTATTTATTTATTTATGTATTTATGTATTTATTTATTTATTTAATACAATTTATATGCTGCCCACGACCCAAAGGTCTCTGGGCAGCTTACAATAGAAATGAACAGTTACAACAAAGCATTAAAATGTCAATTAAAACAATAAATACATTTAAATACAAACTAGTAAAATTGCCATTAGGACCCACAATCTATGTTATGTCAGTTTAAAAACTTCTGAAACAAAGTTTTTTACCTGGCGCCAAAACATCATCAGCATTGGCGCCAGGCGAATCTCAGATTGGAAGGCATTCCATAGCCTGGGGGCAGCTGCTGAAAAGGTCCTATTCCTACAAGAACATAAGAACACACTTAAGAATGTAAGAACAACCTTGCTGGAACAGGCCACCCAGCATTCTGTCTCACGCAGGGGCTCACCATTTGCTTCAGGCTATTCCCAAGCAGATGTCTTCACCTGCTTATGATTCCCCGCAAATGGCATTGAGAGACATCCTGCCCAGAGGTTGTCCTTAGGCATCCATAATGATAGCCATTGATACCCTGGTTCTCCATGAACTTGTCCAAGTCCTTTCTTAAAGCTGTCAAGGCTGACAGCTGTCACCACTTCTACTATTTATACAACAAAGGGCATGAAATGTTCCATTATTACAGCATACATGTAATATAACGTAATTATATCATGTTGAACGTCTGGGTATTTCAGCGATTTAGGTATCTGGCTGTAAAGCTGAACGTTCAAAGTTCAGTTCCTCCCAGTGCTTCCTTGATAGAGCCTGAACTCAATGATCTGTAAGGTCCCTTCCAGCTCTGCAGCCCTAAGATGGCTCTAAGATTATTGTACTGTACGATAAAATGAATTGAAAGTTATTGTTTGCAAGTAATCACTCCTAAGCTGTGTGCAGAATTGCTATAGATGTCAATGAAGGGTGAGCTTCAGTAGGAAACGAGCCAGCAAGTCTCTATAGTACATTGCTGGCGGCTGATCCTTCCTGGCTCACTACAGAGTAGTGAGTGTTGAGTAACATACTCAGGAGTAAGTCTGCATTTTGAAATGATGTCGCCTTGGCTCCTTTTAGGACACTGTTTACTGGACTGATGGGGAAAATGAAGCAATATATGGTGCAAATAAGTTCACTGGAGCAGAACTGGAAACCGTCGTCAACAACCTATACGATGCTCGGGACATCATTGTGTATCATGAACTTGTGCAACAACCAGGTAACAGCCCTAGGCTGAATAGTGCAGCGGATTCTTGGTAATTTGGTGTGATGAAGTTATGAGGAAAAAATGGATTGCCCAAAGCAGGATTAGGCAGACATCAGGGTCCACCTTGTTTTCTTCCTTGAATTCTAGGATGAGCCAGTGGGAGCCTCCTTCAAAAGATAGCTGGCAAAAGTACCTGTGAAGCCAGGAGGTTTGTTTTGAGTCCCAAACCTGAAATAATCTCTACGTATTCTGTGCTTCCTTCATTTCAGTTGTTAATTGTAAATACAGTTTTTGCTTCTGTTGAACAATTGGAAGGCTAAGGATCAGAACCAGCGATGCCTTTCCATTGTTGGAGGTGTTTCTAATAGTGAAGGGGTTGGGATTTCACTTCTAAAGCAAACTGGAAGCCCTCAGAGGAATAGGGAAATCCAGATTTTCGAGAGGAGTCCAGGAGAGAAGAGAGTTCATTTTCTGTTAACAATGGGGAACTTTTGTTTCACCAAGTGTTTTTGATACAGTTCCTTGCTTTTGTTTAGCTGGAGCATGTGGCAGAATATTCGGACAATGAAACTCCCCTTTGAGTTAACACTTTGTGTTAAAGTTATGGGCAAACTTCGGCCCCCCAGATGTTTTGGACCACAACTCCCAGTATTCCAAGCCTGTATTGCCAATGACAAAGGACTGTGGGAGTTGTGGTCCAAAACATATGGAGGGCTGAAGTTTGGCCACCACTTCAACACAATGCTATATTTAACCCAGAAATCCCTGCAGCAAATTATCAGGTGAGCTTTCAATAATGTCATCTCTTATTTCAGCCTCTCCCTGACCAAAACATCCTAAAGAAGGGCAACGTTTAAGGTTTGAATATGTCAAGATCTTGTGCAGTGTATTCCTCTTTTTGTTTATAAATCTCTCATGGCAGATTGCTATAACAATAAATATCAAGGTGATAAGGGGAATCCTGGCCAATACATGCCCTGGTAGTGGTCCTTGTGAAAGTTCTGAAGAAAAAAATAACACAGGAAGCCAAGCATACATGGAACATACCACTGGTAGCAAACCAGATTTGGTGTTTTAGTGCTTTAGCTAGGATGACCACGCAGCCTTGACTATCTTGATGGAAGTCCCCAAAATAACCTAATATGTTTGGAAACCTTCTACCCACAGGAAAGAACTGGTGTGAAGAAGAAAACATGGTGAATGGTGGCTGTGGGTATCTCTGTCTGCCAGCTCCTCAGATAAATGACCGTTCTCCAAAGTATACATGTGCATGCCCTGATGGAGACACACTGCAAGCGAATGGCTTGAAATGCAGAGGTATACTCATGCACTTCTTTTAGTTGTGTTGAAAAGCACACTTCAAAATATGTGCCCTCCCATCCCATGCAGAAACATTTGCAGATTTGTTCAGGTTTGTCCATTAAGCAGCATCCTGATTGTTTGGATTTTGCATACTCATGACTATTGTTTGCCGTATTAGACATGCATTCAACCCAATCTACTCATTAACTGTGATGTAAACTGACATGAGTAACAATAAAATAACATCACCACTACCATGAACTTTTTAGGTGATGTTGGACAAATGCTTCATGCCCTCATCTGCAGTGGAACACAAATCCTATTCCTGACATACAGGAAGTAATCAATAGTTCAAGTTCAATACTAGTCAGAAGCCTCAGATTCTATCATTTTAGATGGTAGCTAGCCTGAACATAAAAATGCAGTAATATATAAGCATTCTGTGGCACCTCCAACTAAAGTCATACTTGGCACTCTAAAATAATGTTCTCTCCTGCAGTCACAGCTGCCTAGCTTGATTCTTCGCTTAATTGTTGAGCATCTCATGATTCCATGTAGCCCCCCTTGTATCTCAGTCTTCAGTCCTTTGTTTTTTGGAAAACAGCCATTAACTTGGCTTTATTTAAAATATGAAAACGGTTGAAGGGGCAAAGCACTGGAGGACTAAACTCTGAATGCCTCCAAGCCACCTAATCACATGCTTAACTCTTAGCTGCAATTTCACGGCACAGCGGACCTAACATTTTTGTAATAAAAAGCCAACTAGAGATGCATGATCATGCTCAGCTGCCATGCGTGTACCACCTCCACCAAGCAGTATCCCAGTTAATCCAGAGCTTCAAGGTTATTGGTCTATCATTTCAGGTACAGGAACTGATGTGGCAAAAGAGGCAAAAGAGAACAGCAGAACAGAAAAACCACCTGGACCACTTTCTGGAGGTATTGGTCCTAATGCAAGGCAGTGCAATATGTTTGGTGGTATAGCTGGTTAAGTGACTACAAGAAGTTCACACACCTAAATTAGGAGTGGGTATGGGTCTTCTCTCCCAGATCGCCTTGAACTATGAACATTTTCTTAAACCTTTATGGCAATCAAAATAAAAACAGCTGCAAAACATGAAAACTTCTGTGGAATGAAAGATGCCTGTGCTGCCTATTGCTTAGTGGGCACCACTAGAGTTGAGGCAGACATCTCTGGACAGGGTGTTCCAATGTCTAGACCAGTGGTGGCGAACCTTCGGCACTCCAGATGTTTTGGACCACAACTCCCACAGTCCTTTGCCATTGGCAATCTAGGCTTGGAATTCTGAGGGTTGCAGTCCAAAGTATCTGGAGTGCAGAAGGTTCGCCACCACTGGTCTAGACGGTAGCACCACGTAAAAGGCTGTGTCACTTGTAGCCATCTGTTACTCTTCCAATGGCAAATCTTCGTAGATTATCTGAAAGAGTTAGATGTTTCGTTTTATTAGAGGCTGTTTTCGGTGTATTCTTCTTCCAGGCCATATAGGAATTAGGTCCACAAACAAATGAGTAACTGGTGCAGGTCAAAAGCCACAGCTGGTCCTGAATAGGGCTCCCATGATTTTAATTGGCACGTCACAATATCGCTATCAATACTGTGAGGTTTTCCAAGACACACAGTGAAGCATGTCACAGCATTCTGAACAGAAGGCACATGGCTTGTTAAAGGGAAGGGCATGGCTGATCTAACTACCAAAAGCAGGTAGCAGACTTCTCCAAGGTGGTTGCCGTACTTACTGTCTTACATGTGTCAGGTTGTTTGATTTACAGCAGCCCAATGAATTAATTTTATCTTCAAGAGGTCCCATCGTTAACAATCCAACTCAAATATTATAGACTTTACAGTCTTACAATATTACAAACATTACAGGCCATGGCTTCCTTTACCAGAACAACTCATTTTATGTTATGTGTTCCTTTTTCCTATTTCTTTCTTATGGAATTATTGTTTTTTTTCCAGCAAGTCTTGCCTTCTCTTGATACAATTAAAGTACAATCGTTTTTTGAAGTACCT
Organism: Phrynocephalus versicolor; assembly: GCA_023846285.1. Taxonomy (NCBI): domain Eukaryota; kingdom Metazoa; phylum Chordata; class Lepidosauria; order Squamata; family Agamidae; genus Phrynocephalus; species Phrynocephalus versicolor. Next base: position 31,228,942 of record JAHTLZ010000237.1, on the reverse strand, counting down.
ATCCTTGGAGGAATAAACTGTATTCAAAGGCTTTGAGCATGACTCTTAAAAGGAGTGCAGACTTGTCGTACAAGATGGACACTTACTGCCATGTCAGCAAATATATTCTTTCTCAAATTCTTGTCTGGATTAGGTCTTAGTTTGCTCCCTTCAACTCAATATTGTGTCTAAGAGATTCTAGAGTGTGCCTTAGATGTTGATAAAGCGGGTGCTTTCCTGCTATAAAGTAGAGGATGATTATTCTGACCCTAGCAACTAAGACAACTGCTATATGAAGAAGATATGAAGCAGGCCTACAACACAGTGGACAAAATTCTGCAAGAGGGGGGCCCGTAATGTGCTAGCAACCTTCAGAAAATTAGTAGTTGATTTTCAATGTTATCAACTTCCTACCTTCTCTTATGTATATCAGTTGTTTTATTAAGCGAAGGTATATTCCAGATATCAAGCATACATAAAAACGGATTCTAAATTTTCCCTAGGACAAAATCATAGTAGTCCGGTGACAGAAGAGTTGGCTTCTTCTCGAACTTCTTCAGCAGCGTGGGCTATCCTTCCTGTTAGTAAGTATAAAAAGAGACTTTGACTTCAGCCCAAGACAGTGTTCCTAGTATGCCTTGTTTAAGTTCTGTGGGTGAAAAATAGACCTACTAAACCTGTTCTGCAGGAAAATTATTCAAATGAGTTGAAATACGGCAAGCTGAGTAAGTAATCTCTCAATGTCTTCTAGTATTGTTGGCAACAGCGGCCGCAGGAGCCTACTTCATGTGGCGTAACTGGCAGCACAAAAACATGAAAAGCATGAATTTCGATAATCCAGTGTACTTGAAAACGACAGAAGAAGACCTTGCTATAGACATTGGAAGACACAGCAGTTCAGTGGGGCATACATATCCAGCGGTAAGTAGTCTCCCTGTGGCTATGGCTGCCTTCGAATGGACACCAGTTGAGCTATAGCAGAGGTTCCTAATTATACCTAACATTTAAATAAATTCTGCAACACTGGAATGTTTTAAAAATTGCATTTAAAAGATTCAGTTTTATATAATATATAATTATATACCCTATGTAATTTGATTCATGCTCTTAAGGAGTGCCTTGTCAGCTGTCCAACTAGCTTCTTTAGCATTGATAGGGTTTTTTTTTTTTGTGTGTGTGTACATTTTTTTGAAAATCAGGCTCATGAGTTAGGAGACCAAATATATAGCAATTCCTCCAGAAGTTTTTTGATTGCAGATTCTAGAATCCTCCAAATTGGCTCTCTGTCTAGGGCTGTTGGCAACCTTAGACTTAAAAGACCTGGAAGGACACAATCATTTGAGGGACCAAGACATACCAGAAATTAACAATAGCTTCCGGAAAATGTAAGCTTGAGTAGCTCTTTAGTAGTAAGGCATGTTCTATAGAGAAAGTGAAATAAGATAAACATTGTTTATCTTCTGAAATAAAATAGATGAGAACAACTTCCTTGTATTGACTGAGAACCTCTGTCAAGGTAGGACATCATGATATGATTACATTGTCACCACAGCAAACTTTTTGTCCTCTAAACAGATATCGGTTGTAAGCACAGATGATGATTTATCGTGAATACTTTGGTGACTCCCCTCAAGCCCATTTGTGTTCTACACTTTTTGGATGGTAGCCAGACCAGTGGCTGGACAGATTCCTTCCTATCACGGAAGAACAGAGAAGAAGACACACGGAACAAGTTCACAAAACCATTTTCATACAAAGTTGTAAACGGCAGATGTCTACAGTACAGCTTTTAACAGTTATTGGTTACCTGTTACTCTTTAACAACGTATCTATTGCCACCACTGGCCATGTATAAAAGCACTTTCCAAAAAGCCATACTGAAATAACAAGTGCTACAGAAGTACTACCTGTAAATAATTTGTACAGGCCCACTTGTAAATCTTCCTGTGGATAGTCTATTAAGCACTTTGGGGGAAAAACATTTCAATGTAAATTGTTGTATAATTTTTTTTGAATGGTTGGGCAATGGCAATAGGAGAAAACGGGTTACTCATATTAATTGCCAAAAAATTTGTAAACTTTAACTTTTGTATGAAGTGTGAATTTGTCCTCCCTGAACTACCTACAGGGGTGTGCAGAGGACAACTGCTCTGTATCAGAAACCACTGTAAATGTGAACACTGAAATTAAAGAGAAGCAAATCTACATTTATGATTCACACATCATTTTTCTAACTTCATGTTTCAAAGTCATTGTTAAAAGGATCCCAGGTAACATCAGCTGGTCTACAAATTTTATTTCTCCACATTGCTTCTATGTTCCATGTACAATGAACTACTTCAAAGTTGTTAAACCCAAAATAACTAAATTGCAGACAAAAACTTAAGTAAGAATTCAATTCAAAATACAGGAACATAAAAGATACAATAAAATATCAAAAAGAATGATTTAATTACATTCTCAAAATGCAGGAGATTACAGCCTAAAAAGGTATAATCGAAACTATCTTAAAATATCAAAATTATTAAAAGAACATATTTTTAAAAATGACTTTCATAGTCTTTAAGTGTATTATGAGTGTAAAGAAGCTAGTTACATATTTTAAAGTATTCCCTCTTCCAAGCAGACAGACCGATACTTAAGTACTGTACTTGAATTTGCCAGCACAGGAGATGATATAGAAACCTCACCCTCCAAAGGGCTGAACAGCTTACTTGAAATGGTGTGCTTAATTATAAATAATATAAAACATAGGAAACATGCTTTTGCTGGATCTATTGTTTAGCAGGCTTCTTTACACAGGTCTTAGGTCATCACCAAGTAAATGAGGGTAGACAAGGTTTATCAGTGACATTGCCTGGAGTTCACTTAATGTACCAGACTTAGTAGTTACTGGCAAAGCTCTATACTTTGTGTATGAGGCTTCAAACTGACAACTTTGCTGGGGATTGTACCCATCAGTTCATTCAAGAGTTAGTCTAAGGCCACCATGAAGGTGCTTGCATCACTTGTATGGTATCTAGAACTGCACCCAGAGGGTACCTGGCTGTCATCTGATGCATTCAAAGCAATGCTCTAGGATCCTTTAAAAAGGACTCTCGGCCGCGGAGCCTTGGCTCCATGGTCGAAAGCCCTTTAAACATCACACACCACTTCCCTGCACCCCGAGGGGGTGGGGAGAAGCAGCATGCAATACCTAAATGGAGGCAAGCCCTGGGTTCCAGCTGATTGGCACTGGAGTGGTGGGACAAAAACCTTTTGTTTCCCCACCCCAGCGCCAGTCAGCTGGAGCCTGGGGCTTGGGGGAAGGGGGAAGGGTTTAAAAAGCTCCCAAACCTTCCCATACTCCCTCAAGCTCTTTCGGGGTACAGCGGTCCCACAATATAGCAGGACCGCAGTTTATGAACTGCAATAGGGTGGGGGACCACTGTATTCTCAAATGCTTTTATGGCCGGGATCTGATAGCTGTTGTGAGTTTTTTCAGCTGTTTGGCTGTGTTCTGGAAATTTTTCTTCCTGACATTTCACCAGACTCTCTGGCCAGCATCTTCAGAGGGCAAGGACCTCAGAGAACTGGGAGTTCTCTCTGTGCTGTGGGGTGTTCCCTGAGCTCCTTGCCCTCTGAAAATGCCAGCAACAGAGTCTGACGAAACGTCAAGAAGAAAAACTTCCAGAACATGGTCAAACAGCCTGAAAAATTCACAGCAGTTATAATTTTCCAACATTTCAGCTGGTATCGTGGTTATTCTAAACTCTTCAGCCGATTTTTAATTTTAATGAAGCTAAACGTTTTAAACTAAATATTAATGTCAGTGTTTGAGATTATTTCCAATCAGCCATGGAGCACGGAGCAACAGATCATGCTTTTGTACTTCTTTTAAAATTAATTGAAATACCAATGTGGGCTTCTCTGAAAGTTACTTGGGCCATGTTGGTTCTGATTCGGAATTTAGATTTCCTTTTGCTGCACTAACAGTGGAATTCCAGCTCAACAATGCACCAATTTCAGCAGATGCCTTTTACGTCAGCAAAACCTGCTCACTCAACCTCTGCTCTAAGATCTGGTAGCGCAAGGAACTATGTCTGCAGTTGCCATGCTGTGTAAGATCATATACAGTATATATACTTTTTTTGTTCCCACCACCACCTCCATAAAATTCAGCACTAGCTGGTGGAGCAGGGATAAGAATGTGTGTGCACTTGAAAGATGTTTAAACCAACATTTTGTGTTAATTTAACGCTTCTACTTTCCTGGTTTTTTTTTGCTCTTTCTACCATTTCCATTTCATTACTGCTGAGCCTCTCACTTCCCTTTCCCATTAGTGTGAATGTGGGTATGTTCTATTACTGATTCCTCCCCTTTTTTTTTAAATAAAACCTGGGCCAGAGGGGTGGGGGAATGAAAGAAACATTTGCAAACATCTGCACACGGATAAAGCAGCAGACTGAGAACTATTCATCATTAATCCTGCAGATGCACCGAATAAGAAACAAGAGTGGTAGAACAGGCTGCAGGAAGCAGCTAATTAGCACTGCAGGAGATCTTTGCTGAGTAACATTTTGTGATTAAATGAAAAGATTACTTCCTTGCTTGATTCTTCATTCCTGTCTGTAGAATGTTGTTCCCAGACCAGAAGGGTCAGCCAAAGGGCAGTGTTATTGGTCCCAGGAGATATCCTCATATTCATGGGGGGGGGGGAGCTCCTTGTATGTCCCCCCCACCCTGCTAGATTATACAGTACTATGCTAAGTGTTTTTTGAAATGCTTTAATACTGAGAAAACATACCGTTATTAGAATTTGTTTTATTAGTCTGTAGCCCACTACTCACTCACTCAGAATTCTGGCATTAATTTCTGAACAACACACTCATTGATTGCAGCCTAGTAATGCCCAGAGATACAAAAAATTAAATCTGCTTATTGTTGTTTGCTTTTAATTGTTGATTTATTTGCTTTTGTGTAAACTGCCCAGAGTCCCTATTTGGGAAATCAGGCAGATAGAAATGCAATAATTAATTAATTAATTAATTAGATAGAATGTACACCAGAAACAATGTTGTGTGTTGATCACAATTGATGTTCCTATCACGATGAAGTAATGCGGCATATTTTTCACAACAGTACATGAAAGGCTAGAGGTTAACCTTGCTCAGAGACTCAACAAGACCAGTATGCTTACTGTAGTATACTGTAATTGCAATATGTATTACTCCCATGGCTGCAGTCAAAGTACATTCAACCATTAAATACTCATAGGGAAGATGTAGGATATTAACTGCGGATAGCATTAGTCAACAGACATTGTGGTTGTTTGTTTTGCTCTTTCCACCTCTTGATCAAAGGCTGAATATGTCTGAACAGGGATCACTCTAGAACTTCAGCCGTAGGAATCTTGAAGATCACCAGCCATGCTTACCTTGAAAAACAGATGTATAAATTATCTGTATTGGATAAACATGGACAGGATTGAGAGAGCTACACACTTTGCTTCCTACACCCAAAGAGCCTGCAGGCTGACTAATACACAGCTGTAGCAGTTTGACAGCATTTTGTCTGCTATAACTCCATCCTCTGGAATCCTGGGATTGATAGTTTGGGAAGGAATTTCAGATCATCTGCCAGAGAGCTTTTCTGCATCCCTTGAACAATACCAGGGGATTCTAAGTCCCAGATGAAAGTGCTGTCACAATACTACAGCTGTGTAGGATAGATAACCCTTCAAAGCTGGAAGCACTTCGTGGGACGCCAGGTTGGATCCCGGCCTTTTGAGAAAGAACTTGCAAAGAACAGATGATTTAGTTGGTGTTTGAGAACATGGGAACTTTTAAACTTCCTGGGGGAGCGTTACGGCCCCAGTCCAAAAGTGGTGTTGGGGGAATCTGTTGATCCCATCCTGTTCCAAACACAGAGATAAACAACCCAAGTGGAAGAGACCTGGTGGCGAATAATTGGTAAATTTCTCATTATAAATAAATGGTGCTAGAAGGAGAGGCAAATGGCAGGGTTCATTAATGGCCTGGTTTGCCTTGCTAGCAAAATACACTGATTCTGACACTGGGCATCGTGCACCAACCTGACCATCTGTTGCCTCATTAAAAAGAGGCATGAAAAGCAAAATCTGCTGCCGGGAAGGGCTGTGCAGCAGCATTTAAAAATCAGCACCAATTTGTCAGCCTTTTACTAATGCTGTGGTGTGCCTGTCATTGGGGCTATGCTAAATATACCCTTCTGTTCCTTCCCGAGATGAGCAGGCGGGAGTTGTGCTCTGACAGCCTCTCAAGGAAGGACCTGGGCAAGAGCTGCTTTTAATTGCCCACCGTAATAATTACCCCACCCCTGCGCATTCCTCTGCCTTCTCGTCACACCCTATGCCCCCACATATCACGCACGGCACCAGCTCAGAAGTTTCTTAAGCATACTGACATAGGTTTGGTGCCATTCTCTGCTAAACAGAGCAAAATCTTCTCTAGAGAGTTCAGCATTATTGGTTGTAGGATAAAACATATTCACCCAGACAAAGAACTACAGTAGGACCCCCGTATCCGCTGATTCATTATCCACTGATTCAGTTACCCACGGTTGGCAGCCACAAAGCAAGCTACTGTCACAAAGAGCAGCCCTAAAGCAAGCTACTGTCATAAAACAGCAGCCGTAAAGCAAGCTACCGTCAAAAACAGCAGCTGTAAAGCAAGCTACTGTTGCAAAACAGCAGCTGTAAAGCAAGTTACTATCACAAAACAGCAGTTTTGGGGAACATTTTGGTGTTCTCTCTTATCCGCGGTTTTCATTATCCACAGGAAGGCTTAGAACCAATCCCCAGTGGATACTGGGGTCCCACTGTACTATAGTTTGGAGAACTTATTTTTAGACTAGAATCTGGTGAACGAGAATCCTGGGAGATATACTGTAGTGTAGAAAATTATTTCTTTCCAAGTTTCTGACCAGAGATGAGTGGCACAGTATGTGCTTCACTTGTAAAAATCAGATCACAATGTATATCTGATTGTACAACTGGAAATTCACCTCCTTCATTCCCTCCCACAGTCCCTACCACCTGTATTTTCCTGCCATATGGAACTTATTTGGAAGGTGGCAGCTCAAGGGGGTGGGGGGTTACCCGTGACCTAGTTTGCTGACCACGAGATTCTTGTTGAAAATTCCAGGGTTCAATCCTCAGCATCTCCTTAAAAATTGGTTTTAAAAATCAATCAATGCTGCAAATGTAATTTTGGAGGTGTTGTTAAAATGTTTCAAAAGTAACTTGTTACATTACTCATTGTGTTGCTAATTACATTTCTGTTACTTTTATTTTCTTTCTTCTTTTTTCAAATTTTGGGCTGAATAAGAATGGCTGAAAACCCTCAAAACATCCTATGGACAGCTTCTAAAATATCCTTTAAGGCAGCTTTAAAGCTCACTTTTTACATTAACAAAGGAATTTCGCTCCTACTTGTCATGGTATTTTTAAAGTGTGACTCGGGGCTGTCCCAGATCCACTGTCCATTTGCCCTTAACATCCAGATTGTGCCCTGATCCTTTTGCCATTTTTGCAGAACGGCCAAAGTGTGCTCCTCTTATCTCAATTTACAGAGCTTTATTTAATTATAAACTTTTTTCTTGCTCTGAAACCCAGGGGAAGTTGTGCCACTAGCTCCCACAGCTCCTTTTGCTGATATACATCTGTCAACAATCTGTGTAGCAGATTGTTCCATGTTGTAGCCCTTGAGCTTTTGTGGGCTGCAGCAACGAAATTAAAAGACGCCTGCTTCTTGGGAGGAAATCAATGGCAAACCTAGGCAGCATCTTAAAGAGTCGACTAAGATCTGGATAATCAAAGCTATGTTTTTTCCAGTAGTGATGTATGGAAGTGAAAGCTGGACTATAAAGAAGGCTGATCGCCACAGAATCAATGCTTTTGAGCTGTGGTGCTGGAGGAGAGTCTTGAGAGTCCCCTGGACTGCAAGGAGATCAAATGTATCCATCCTGAAAGAAATCAACCCTGAATGTTCGCTGGAAGGACAGATTTTGAAGCTGAGGCCCCAGTACTTTGGCCACCTCGTGAGGAAAGAGGACTCATTGGAAAAGCCCCTGATGTTGGGAAAGATTGAAGGCAAAAGGAAAAGGGGACGGCAGAGCATGAGATGGTTGGACAGTGTCATCGATGCAACTAACATGGATTTGACCAAACTCCGAGAGGCAGTGGAAGACAGGAAGGCCTGGCGTGCTCTGGTCCATGGGGTCATGAAGAGTAAGACATGACTGAACGACTGAACAATTATAGCAGCAACAACAACACACAGAATAAGTGTGGATTTTAAAAACCTCACAGATTATGAATAAGTATTCTCCCTTGTCATATTTTGTGTGTCTGCCAGCAGATAAAGGAATAATCATTCAGTTATAGTAGACTTTAAGAATGTAACTTAAAAGTACAATACAGTAATTAAATAATTAACAAATACAGCTGGCAAGCAGATGTCACATATTATAGTTGTAGATGCTATATAGCTGTACTGAAAACAAGGATCTTTGGGGAATGTTGAGTATAACTAAAGAAATATGAACATAAGGCATTTAGAAGCACTTCAGGCAATGAATTACATACATGCTGACAGTGCCTAAACAGGAAAAGTACGATCCAATCTAGATAAAGTTAAGTTCCTTTTAAATCTCATTTTAGTTAAAGGAATTGATAGTACCACTCTCTTCTGCTCTGCTCAGACCCCACCTGGAGTACTGTGTCAAGTTCTGTGCACCTCAGTTTAAAAGGATGTTGACAACCTTGAACGGGTGTGGAGTAAGGTGACCATGATGGTTAAAGGTCTGGAAGATACATCTTATAAGGTGTGGCTTAATTAGTTATTTTATTTATTTATTTTGAATATTTTTACCCCACTTTTTTTCCTTGGAAAATGACCCAATGTGGCTTACAATAAAGAGGGATGATATACAGCCCAGAATATTTAAGACATATTCAAATAAAGAACAAGGAATTAGGAGGGGCATCTTAGAACATTAAAATGTAAAATTAAAGCTACAAAGAACACACACAAAAAAAACATTATGAGGGGTGGAAACTAACATGGAAATCACTGTTGTTCTTATGAAATCAGTCAATGCAATCATGTTTAGCCTAACAAAAAGAAGGTTAAGAGGGGATATGATAGCCCTGTTTAAATATTTGAAAGGATGTCATATTGAAGGGGGGACTGGTTTATTCTCCATGGGTTCAGAGACTAGGGCTTGGGACAATGGTTTCAAACCACAGGAAAAGAGATTCCATTTAAACATTATGAGGAACTTCATGACGGTTAGAGCTGTTTGGTAGTGGAATATGCTGCCACTAAGGGTGGTGGAGTCTCCTTCTTTGGAGGTTTTTAAGCAGAAGCCGGATGAGGTCTCTTCCAACTCTATGATTCTATGAGAGGTGGGTCCAAATTGAATGTTCTCTAGTAGGGCTCTGAGGCAGTCTCCAATCAATGCAGGACCATTCCAAGGGTGTGATCAGAGAATGATAGATGATTGTGTCTGTGCTGGGAAGAGTCACTTCAATGGGTGTGATTTACCTTAAACCGACCCTTCTGTGCATACAGGAATCCCTCCAGCCCAGCTCCACAAAAGAGTAGACCTTCCATTGGAGCAAAGAGGTCCTGCTGGTTTTCAATCTTTTGTACACTGTCTGATCCCAAAAAACAGATTTCACCAACTGTGCCACAAGCAGTCCAGAGGACACCTATAGCTACATCTCACCACACACTGCATCTTGCTATTTTGAAGTGTTTAATATTTTTTTCCACGCTGGTTCAAGAACAGCACTGAGTGATGGGAAGAGGGAGAAAGAATGGATACTGCATCCCCACCCCCCAGCATGCCTCCCAATGCAAAAAGGCAAGCAATATCTTCCAAACTAATCCATCCTTCGCCAACAAATGTTATTGGAACCACAGGAACTTGCTGTTTACAAAATACACCATCTAGCCCAATAATGTCAACTGCAGAAACACTTGGGCTCCTGGAAAAATTTGGAGGTGGCTCAGAAGCCAAAATGATCACACACACACACACACACACACACACACACAAACCCTCAGAACCAGCAGCAACAAAATAGGCAGAAATCAACAGCTCACCAGGAGACCAAGCAGATAAAAAGTTCAGGCTCCGTGGCGCCTCAAAGAGGGGGCATTTAAGAATATTTATAGAAGCTTTTAAATTTTTAAAATATATACTTTAAAGGAAAGATAGAAAAATGATAAGCAAAGTAATATGTGAGATCAAGAACGACCTGATATAAATTGATACTTCTTAATACATGTATGAATGAATTGTGTGTGGGGGGGGGGTTGTGTGGGTTGCCTTTGATAGTTCATAGTGTTTACAACTGACTTATAATAGTTAGTGTATGTTTATTCTGTGTTATTTTATGTTATTTTATTTTTAATTTTGTTGTTAATTATTGTTCTATTTTCTATTGTGTGCCACCCAGAGTGTCCTTGATAGCGAAATAAGTGGTATAGAAATCAAATAAATAAATAAATAAATAAATAAATAAATAAATAAATAAATAAATAAATATCCTTGTTTCAAGTCTCACAGCCAAATTTTTCCCCACTGTGTTGATACAGCATATTATGAGGATTCATCATGGATAAATGCAATGAAGTGGAACTGTCTGTTTGTGAATGTGTCTTTATTTATTTTACCTCTTAGCAACCTCATTTTCCTAGTTAATTTCTCTAATAAAGATGTTAACTAAGTTCAATCAAACCATGACTGAAAAGTAACCTTTTCAGATTCTTTTCTGGCAGCAGCTAATACTACAAACCTTAAATCCTGTGTTTAAGGTTTGTTTTTCCACTGGCAAATATAAATAGCAGCAGCGAATCTCCACTGGGATTTGTTTTGTTTTATTTGTGTCACTTATACATCCACTGGCATTGTGTCCAACAGTCAATAATCATCTGGCATTTCAGAAATGTATTATTATTATTATTCCACAGGGCATATTCTTTGGCTTGGTGTTTTATATTTTTATAAGCAATTCAAGTGAAATATCAGAATTTGCCAGAAGAAAATATTTCCCTACACATTTTTCCCCTGGCTTGTTAATAGTGGCAACAGAATCCTAAACTGCAGTGAATGAGACAGGAATTGGTGTGACCATAACATAAACCCTTTTATACTGAAAAAGAAAAGTCTACATTCTTGACAGAGGAAGGGTTCCTCCTATAAAGAGAAAGGTGGGGTAGAGGACGGACGGACAGACAGACAGACGGACAGGTTGGTTTGCTAAACAGGACCAATTTCATTTTTGTGAAGGTTACCACACCAGAAACAATTCTGGGCTATTGTTTTAATGTGACTGGAATTTCTTTTTAATGCCAGAGAAAGGAATTATTTCTGGATTACATGGAAAGGGCTGCTGGCAAGTCACAAAGCATTTGAGTCCTTGGCTTCAAACCCCAGCTATTTGGCTAAAAGATTATCTCAGGTTACCAGGAGTACAAAGGACATCTCCCAGAGAAGCTAGATAACAACCACCTCTGTAAGCAATACTTGAGTAAATGAAAATCAGTAAACAACAGATGTCACAATAAGCAGCTATCCCAGATAAGTGCTGTTGATAAGAGTTTCCATTCTTCACAGTTCAACATGCTGATGAAATAAATACCTGATTAACTGTTGCCTCCTCCAGTCCTGAGCTGTGAAATTCTGCAACAGTTGCTTTCAGGAAAATTTGCTCCTGCAGTGAAGCATCCCTGATTGCATTTATATACGGAGATGATTTCATTTGGGGCTTTCATAACATGTGTTATGCTAACCAACCCAGAATCACATTTCTGATCAGCAAGTTCACAGAGCTCAGTGGACCTCCTGCAGATATCAAGGCGATGTCTTGCATCCCCAGATAAAGCCGCCACCTTTGTGGAAACAAACTCATTTGCTCCTTCTTCAAATGCTTTCAAATCATCCATCCTGGATGAGATAATTGTCTGTAACTGTTTGACCGTATGTGGCTGGAAAGACATCCTGGTAAGACCCAGCCTGCAAGCTACTCTGTTCATCATCATTCTCTCTGGCAAATCCATGGTGCTAGCAATGGCTAAGACAGTCAACTTGGCTTTCTTCTTGGTTGGCCACTCAAAGAGATTGTACATCACATTCTGTTTTCGTGTCCACAAGAGATCAAACTCACTGTCTTACATCGTTTCCAAGAGCTCAGCAGCATGGTTTGCAGCTGCCTTCTGACGTGTCAGTAACTTTAAAATCTGCACATAGACTTGGTGATGACTTCATGCCATTAATATCTATAAACTGAAAAGATGGATGCTCATTATTTATTTTGGAGTATTTTAATCCCGCCTTTCTCCTTCAAAAAGGACCCAAGGCGGCTTACAGTAATGAGGGATAATATAGAGTCCAGTACAATTAAGACATCTTCAGACAAAGCCAAACCAGTTTTATTGATTTAGATCCAGTGGCAGTTGTCTTGCTCTAGAGGAAGGAGGTGGAGAGGCTATCTTTGCCTTTCCATGGGAAACAGGCGACTCATGGGAGAATCAATAAGAAATCCCTCATTTTTTTGTAGCAAGAGGCCATTTTTGGATCGTGATGCCCTCCATGAAGGCAACAACCCATTTCATTTCTGGAATGGCCAATGTGGATCCAAACCAATGTCATGTGACTTGCTTGAACAGGAAAACTGGTGATTGTTTACAGTATGAGTTGGAAACAGGTGCCACTCCTGGTGTTGTTTGACTCCAACTTATCTCACTCTATGCCACCTTGGTCAAGGATGATGAGAACTCAAGAAACATCTGTAAGGTTGCAAGTTGATAATCCTTGGCTTCAAATCTCACAATATAGTTGCCCAGTAATGAGGTGGCTCAGCAGATTAAGACTCCAAAAACTGTTGGCTGCAAAGCAGCAGCTCGGCAGTTCGAACCCCAGGTGCCATGCAGCAGAGTGAGCTCCCGCTGATAACCCCAGCTCCTTCCAACCTTGCAGTTCGAAAGCATGTAAATGCAAATACAGTAGATAATAGGTACTGACATAAAAAGCGGGAAGGTAAAACAGTGTTTCCTTGCAGCCATGCCAGCCACGTGGCCATGGACTTGCACAACACTGGCTCTTCAGCTTAAGTATGGGACACGACTAGCAAGCATGTGCTGGGGGAACTTTTACCTTTTTTTTACCTTAATGTTTACTGTGAAAGGCTTTCCCGGCATATATCTTTTCTCCATGCACAGATGCTTTGCTGTGCTCATTTCTTGTTTTAGAACTTAAAGACAATATCCTTCCCATGTGATACTCCCACGTGTGTGTGGATATGGGTCACTACCTTGACCTGTTATAAGCCTCCGCAGTCAACATCTTCTGTTATTTGTTCTTTAGCCATCTCCACGCTGCCCTCTGACCCGCCGTCTCTCAAAAGGTCTTTCCACCCCACCCCACCCTGTACGGTAGGTGGCATTTGTTTCTGTGAAATGTACAGAGTCCATGATATAAATATGTTCTGAATCTGAAAGGATAAATGTATAGTAGCTGTCAACTGTAGGTTTACTTTCCTTGTTTTGTTTTGTTTTTTGAAAGTATGCAGCCCTTCAAACTGACAGCAAGAAGAATGGTCCTGCCCCCAAAAAACTGATTTTTAAAAAAGCAAGAGACTGATAGACTGCCAGTGGTAAAGGACTTAATTCTTTCCTCGAACTTTGGCATTGGGGAGGGCCAGAGAACAATAAAACCTTTCACGGGAAGGAGCTCCGACATTGTTTCAGAATTCAGAGATTGACAGATTTTTATTCTCTCATCCGACAGTCTCTGGTAGCATAAAACGGTCAGGGCAGGGTTTAACTATACAGCTAAACTATTATGAATGCTGGCTGAGCGAAAGATTAGCAGATGCTAAGGATACCCAAGCCTCCTCCGTTCCCAAGAGGAGCTCGTTAGGCTGAAGGTGCTTGTAGAGGGAATGAATAGCATGAGATTCAGGATGGACAGGCAGACACAGTTTAAATCATGGAACAGGAGATGGTTTGGGGGTTCTCTGTCTCGTCTTGTCCCTGTGCATAGCCCACTTAAGTTCGAAACCTAATGAAAGAATATCCTTGTTCTTCTCTGTAGTTCCCAAATATGCATTATCTTAAATCAGCAGGAAAACTTTCCATTAATGGCTGATATCTTTAGTATACTTTCAATACGAACTTTACATAAAATATGTTAAAATGAGAATGAGAAATACAGTGGACCCTTGTATAACCAACGGTTTGCATAACATAAAATCTGTACAACATAAAAAAATTCCCGAGATAGGGGAAATCTGCTTAACAGAATCACCTATGGGGCGAATCTGTACAACATAAAAATGGTCGTGATTAGGGGTTATTCTGTTTTCAATGCATTCCTATGGGAAATTTGTATAAAGGAAAAATTTGCATAACATAATTTCATGTGGAATGAATTAATTCCTTTATACAAGTGACCACTGTATTCATTTCTCCGCTTTGCACTGGGCATCCCTGATTCTAATGCCAATTTGAATTGGTCACAAACAAGTTGAAAGCCAGATTTTCTGAATATGTTTTTTCTTTACAAAATATGGAAAGCTTTGTGTCTTGCATGTCTAATAGTTTTTAAAGTATTATTTTTAAATGTTTGGTACGGATAAAGTGACTGCTGAAAAGAAGAGGGTGAAAATCAATATGCTATTTCCCATACTGCTGTGTTAAAAAGTGTTGACATTCTACTTCATTTTATTTTTCTCCAAATGAAATATTGCTACTAGTCTGCTTCTTTTATATTGCAGAATGTCCAGCGGTGATCAGGCTCTATACCTAAATATATACATAATAAGCTCATAATATGTCTAACACTCAATTCAACCATTTCATAACTTGCTGATGAGGATTTTGAGTAGATATTGACAAGAAGGAATGTAAAAATCTAGACTTCAGGATCAGGAACATGAAATTCAAAGTCATTCTGTACAGCAGACAAACCATATTTGCTACTACAGTATATCTGCATCTCCATGTGCATACATCTGTATATCTGTTATTTCCATGTTCATTAATTGAACTTTTGCATTTAACCTAGGTCCACCTAGGTTTTAAAAAATGCAAATACTGTATCCTAATAAGTAGTGGTAATTATTGGGATCACAGCCAGAGCAGATCTTACTCGGGAGGGCATTGCTTAGCCTGGGGTCAGCTGTTGAAAAGGTCCTATACCTACAAGCCATCCCTTTCACCTCTTTGAGGGATGGCTCTTTCAGGAGGGCTCCCTGGCTAGATTTTAACTGCTGGGTAGGTTCATATGGAAGTAGTCAGTCCTTCAGGTATCTAGGTCCTAAACTGTTCAGGGGCTTTATATGTCAAAACAAGCACTTTGGATTGGGATTGGGCAACAACTGGTAACCCATGCAGGTTATATAAAATCAGTGTGATGTGGTCCCTGGTGGCCCTACCACTCACCAGCCGTGCTGCACAATTCTGAATCAGTTGCAATCGCCAGACAGTCTTCAAAGGCTGCCCCATGTAAAGCGCATTACAGTAATCAATACGGGATGTGACCAGCTCATGTGTAACTTTGTGGGTGTATAACTCAGATGTCTGAATTCCAGTTTTCATCAAATATGGAGGGCTTGTGGAGAAGAGTTGGGAGAAGCTCTCTGCATGTTTGTCCAGTGGAACTGAGTACCATTTTAGTAGTTGTACACTTTCTGTAATGACACAACTCTCTCTCTCTCTCTCTCTCTCTCTCTCTCTCTCTCTCTCTCTTTCCGGAACAACAGTGCCTCATATGGCCTCAACATCTCCTTGTATTCCTCTCTCATTAGGGTTGTGTAATACATTAATTTCTACAAGGGAGGTATTTATTTAAATGAAATCCTCATGACCCATGAAATAGACTGGTTCTCAGCCTCATATTATAGAGTCATTAAAATGTCAGTTAAATTTTACAGCCTGAGCCTCATGCCTTGTTTAATTATAAGGTATTTGTCTGAGTATCCGGCATGGGGCACGGTGCGATCTAGTATGACAGGCAATTTATATGACACAAAGTCTGGCACATGGGGCTTATTGCATAAGAGTTTAATCTGCTTGATTTGATAGGTTTTTGCACCAATTAAATGAGCTTAGAGAACCATCCAAGCTTTAAGGTCACTCTCCATGAAGCTGGGATGTTCCATCAACAAAGGAGGTAATTTTCATTTACCTAAGAGGACAGAAAACTGCATTTGAGGTTAATGATCAGATCTTGGCATACCTGATGGAGGAAGGAAAGATGGTGAATGGGCATGCAGTGTGCCTAGTACTGTCCAAAATCTAGTTGATCATATCATCTGTCACAGTGAGCGGAACAAGCCATGAAAGATAGGTTGGTTTATTAACAAGCAAATGTCTTAATTTTTGAATGCATGAATACAAAGATTTTACCCCAGAGAAATCTCTCCATAGTCTGGATTTAATTGTGTTATTATTGCTGCATGAGAGGGCATCAATGATCGTGTGCTGCCACAGCAAACCAACATTCTATAAGGCAATTCTAAAAATGGAGGCAGCTAAAAAAAATTCATCTTATAAACTAGGCTTCAGATCGGCATCAAATTTGGCACAGTTTTACCAGACAGTCTAATCTTGCTCTGAGCTACATTTATGGAAGTTTTGGCAAAATAGAAGTACTGTCAAATTATTATTTTTAAAAATAAAAGAGTTTTACCCCTGTTCAGAAATAGGCAACTTTAAAAGTCCCCAGATTTAAAACAGATCAGTTAAATTGAAAAAGCCATACATGCGGATATTGGAAGAGAATAATTGCCCCACCCACTCTTTTTTAGTTGGAAAGAATCCAGGCTGCAGGAGTTGGAATATCGATCCCCCCAAAAGCCTCTTAAATCAGAAAAACAACTACTCTGTTATTGGTCCAAACATGGTAGTAATATCTAGCTTCATGAAAAGTAACATTGTATGATGTCAAAGGCAGGGAAGGGATATCTTTAGAAAGAAAGATTACAGAAAACAGGATGAAAGTACATGTTTTCATTAAAGAGGAAAAAAATACAGATTTGATTAAAGCAAGAAATGGAGTGACAGTCCTCTAGAAAGGGAGATATTTTGTCATTTATCTTAGGTAAACATTCTCTCAGGATTTCTGAGACCAGTCTCCTTACATACATTTTTAAAGTGGATATGAACTCCACATTTAGGGCACTCTGAACTTTTGATCCTGTCCAATCAGGACAAAATTAGCTGAAGCCTAGGTAATTTTTTCCTACTTTTTAACTCTTTACTAGCCAAACAGGCTTATCAGAATCATATTTGCAAGGCAACTCTGGGTCTGGTTGTATAAATGGAGACACAAAAGGAATATTTTATTTTTAAAAAATAGAAATATTGAAAATATTCTTTAAAATATTGTCTAATAGCTCAATGCTTTGTGTATCTAGCTGCAGAACCAGAGGTTGGGAATTCTGTTCCCTAATGTGCCTCCTTGACTGGACTCAATTATCCCTAATTATCCCTAATGATGGTGGTGGTGGTGGTGGTTACTGGTTACTAGTTACTGGTTACTGGACACTGGCTTTTGCTTCGTGGTTTAGGATGGTCTTAAGCAGAGCTTTGGTGCCCATATTCTGCCATAATCTTTGTCACAGTCTGCATTCTGCCCCATCTTATCACTCTACAACAGTTTGGTAATATTAACGAAACCTCCAGAAATATTATGTGCAATCACTTCTATATGTATTCAAGATCCTCTAAATGTCCTATCATTACCAACTCTGCTCAGATCTTGCAAACTAACAACAACTCATATTGGATTTTTCTCAACTCCTACTGCCTCCCCCCTTTAGAAATATTGTCTTTTCCAAGTTCTTCTCAGGACTTATTGACTAATAGTGGTGGATTACTTGGTTAAGTCAATGCATCTCCTCTTTTTTTACCTCCCACCTCCATTTCTACAGCAATGTTGATTTGTCCATTCCGTTCTGTATTTTCATTAGATCAGCAAGGTAGGATAATCTCAATTTATTTATTTCTGCTCTAGTGAAAGTTGAGTCTTGACTTAACTGAGCACCCACTTATTTGTAATCTGTGGTATCTGTAAGGCTCTCCTCTGACACTACATTTCAAATGAGTTGATTCCACCTCCACCCTCTATCTTTTTTACTATCCATTGTTTAAGATGGATGGTTCTGACCTTGGTTTCAAGGGACAATCTCTACTAACTCCTGGCCCATCCATCACCTTTGTTCCTTTGTATTTCAAAAGACTAGGGAATATCTTTGGACAACGTGCACAAATGTCCAGTTCCAAAAATTGTACCCTTCATGTTCATAAAACCTTTGTAATTAATATGGTTGCTGTTATTTCAAGTTCATATAAATAGAATAGGTTTTAAAAAGCAATACGATAATAAGGGGAACATCTCATAATATACAAATTGAAAAATTAATTTAAAACTGAAAACAATTTAAAAGAGAAGGGGTGTAGTGAAGGTCCAGAGGAACTTACTCTCATAGGACTGACTTAAGTGCCCGCTAGTACCAGTGCAAGAGGTCATCAATGTTCATAAAGTAGAGGAGGATAAAAGCTAAGTCTGTGAGGGGCATGCCACCAGGGATGTATGCTGTAGTGGCACAATTGTGTTACACTGTTTAGGGAGGGATTCTCCAACATTCACCAAAATAACAAAATGAGGAGACAGGGTTTTTCTTGACGTTAAATAATGGCAAAAATCCATTTTGCCATTTATCCTAAGGGGCAATTAATTTCGTAGTTCTTGAATTGTATCTTGTCTTACACTGTTGATGTATGTGCCTTTCCCCAACATTATTCAGTTTTGTTCATGAACTCTTAGATGTCTTGGTTCCCAGGTTGGGAATCGCTGGTCTTCAGGATTCCCTCTTGGGGTCACTATTATTCCCAAAGAGACATCAAGCAAATGGAAACCTCAGATTCGTCTTTTTAAATCAGGTAACCACTTCTCACCCAAATACAAATCAACGATCAGAGCTGTTTTTCAACATTCTCAAAATTCCTGGAAGAAATGGCAGTGACTTGGGGGGGAAATGGTAGCAGAGGGGCAGAGGCAGTGAAATTATTGTTTTTACCTGTGCTAGGCACATCCGATCTTGCCTGATTTCGGAAGCTAAGCAGGGTCGGCCCTGGTTAGTACTTGGGTGGGAGACCACCAGGGAATACCAGGTGCTGTAGGAGTAGGAGTAGGAACTGACAAACCACTCCAGTTTTCCTGAATGACTTAGAAGATTTTTTAAATAAAAAATATTTGCTTTGTGTAGAGTACCTACCTTGAATTTCTTTGCAATACAGAAGATTAATTGAATGGGAATTTATGAAATTTTGACCAAAACAAGGTACAATGCTACTTAGTACTCAGTGATATACGAACTTATCAATCAAACGGCAGAATTAAAAAGGAAGGACTGGGATACAAATTGATAGTGTCTTGTTCTAAAAACTGTGAGTTAAATCCAGTTGTTAGCACTAACTAGAGTAGATCCTCTGGTTTTAATGAGACTCAGATAACAAGTCCCATTCACTGTGTTTGGAATTTAGAAGTGACTTTACCACACTATGTTAACATCACTGTTACTGTGATCTCCTTACCAAGGAATATGTATCTATGTAATGTGCTGAATGAGTTTTTAAGACATATGACAGCATCAACTCACATAAATATTGACTTTGGAGCAGTAACATTTTTTTGACTGAATTTTAATTATGTGCCCTTGGTGAAGGTTGTACTGTAGGTGTAAGGGATTATGTGACTTAAGAGGGATTTGGTGACTTAATGCTGTAGGTGTTGATTATAGTTGCAATTTACTCAGCAAATGCATCCAGTCTATCCTTTGCTTTGGATATTCATGGATGAGTAAACCTCTCTCTCTCTCCCTCTTAATTTCTTTAGAGATTAGTTATCAGTTGCTTGGTTCTTTTACAGAAATAACTGCATAGATAAGTTTCAGATGGGCACAGTCCCAAAGGCAACTATTAATAATAATATTCATATTTCTGGCAAATGGAATCATTTTGTGGCAGGATCTCACTGGTGCTCAGAATTTTCAAAGGAAATTGTTTGCTAAATTGCCATTAGCAACTAATCTATTGTGTAGTGCACTGGCAGCCCATTGCACCACTGTTACCAATTCAGTGAGAAAAAAGAGAGAAATACTGTCTACTTCAGTGTTGGTGATTCTATGGTACAGTCGCTAAAGGTGGAGTACTCTCTGAGGGCACACAACATCGTCCCCTCACAGCCACGGCACTTCTCCCTCCACTCAGAGCATGCCACTGTGCTCCATGTAGATTATACTATCCCAATGAACTAACGAATTTATGAAATATTGTGGAACTCCAAATTATGAAATTCCAGCTAAAACAAGGGACAGTGGCACATAGTACTCAATAATATATGGACCTATGAATCAAACAGCAGAATTAAAAATGAAGTAACAAAATGATGAATGAATTTCTGAACTGTAAAATTTAGGAATTTACAAAATTATGAAATTATCAAATTATCAAATGTGAATTTAAGAACTTACTATCCTTATGAATTAATAAATTTATGAAATATTGTGGAACTCCATAAAATATGGGCTTATAAATGACCTATGAAATTAGATATCAACAAATGAAATTACAAAATCACAAATTTATCAATTTGTGAATTTATGAATTTACAATATTACAAACTTATGAAATTATTAAATTTTGACAAAAGCAAGGTACAGAGTTACTTAGTACTCGATGATAAATGGACTTATGAATGAAACAGAAGATATAAAGAAACAAAGTAAGAACAACTTTCTGAAATTGCAAATTTACAATTTTAAAATATTAGAAAATTATGAAATCATTAAAATGCAAACTTAAGAACTTACTACCCTGTTTCCCCAAAAATAAGACATCCCCCCCGAAAATAAGACCCACTTACAGTTTTGCCTCTTGCTGAAATATAAGGCATCCCCCCGAAAATAAGGCCTCCCCGATAATAGGATAATAATAAATGTGTACCGTATTCTTCTTCATGGAAAAATAAGACATCCCCTGAAAATAAGACCTAGTGCATCTTTGGGAACAAAAATTAATATAAGATACTGTCTTATTTTCGGGGAAACACGGTATCATCCTACCGTACAGTCTAATGAAGTTAGAAAGTTACTTTGAACTCTAAAATAAACAGGTTTCAGCAGTGTCCAGGAGTGCCTATGTATGATTAGAAATAAACTAAATGACACATCATAGCAGGTAATGCAAGTGCATAATAGAGGCTGTGATGTAAATGGCTTTGTGTATGAACTAGTCATCATTCTTAACTATGTGGTTGCTTACATACAAAATTATGAAAGTTTCCCTTTAGTAAATATCTCTCTATCCATCCATCCAAGGACTTTTAAAATCTCAGATGGGAGATTTTTAACCAAGAAGCAAACAAAACTGTTTAACCAAGAAACAAGCAAAAGATCAAAAGTTTAGAAAATCTTTGGATGTGACTATGTTCTCAAACATCCATAAGCTTAAACACCTACCCACATCCATCCACCCACCCACCCACACCCACACATGTTGGTGTTTCAGCGCAACCAATGTGAGCCGCAACCCTATCTAGATACAGGGCAAAAGCTGATGACTAGGAGCAGTACTACATGCCCTTAAAATATTACAATTAACTATCAATCAGTTTAAAGGTCATCTACTCTGATGCTGCTACAGTAGTAAATACATGTTTGCACAGCTCTTGTATGTATAAAACATTATTACACAGAAAGGTGCCCTTACAGTATGTTTATACAGTGGCTAAGCGGGATAATTGATTCCTGAGGTAGTTGAAATGTCTACACCAGTATTCCTGTCTATGACAGCATTTCTCCGCTTAAAAAAAAAAAAACCCTTTGCCCCTTTTGTATGAACATAATGTCCAAATCGACCCACTTCAAATCTACTTTTCCCAATAATTTCCTCTAAAATTTGAAATATTGCAGGTTTAATTGGGAGGGGTAAGTAAGCGAGAGGTTGTGTGTGTTTTCCTTTAAAACTTAATGGGGTTTTCAGATCAGCAGCATCCCATTCCAATAGATGAATTAAATTGCTTTACATTATAAAAATTGTGTCTTCCTTCCTTCCTTCCTTCCTTCCTTCCTTCCTTCCTTCCTTCCTTTGGCCCAGCTTTTTTCCTTTATAAAAGGAGCCAGGGCAGCTTACCTTATTGAAACGCAATATTAAAAGTAAAAAACAGCAAATGTATTTGCAATTTTGTTTGTATGTATAAATTAGCATATGTAATTATATGCAAATTGGAATCCTCTTTTGTTGTCCTTCTTTGGTGATGCATATCCTCCTTTGGAGAGATGTAAGTGGAGTCCCTTTGCAAGCCAACATCCCAATATCTAAGTTGTGTTTGATTGCTTGCTTCATTTAAATGGCCATGCAGGCAGCAGTGATGCAGGGAATATCTTCAGGGTAGGTAGTGGTTTGTAAGAATTAAATGATCCAAACTCCCAGCAGTTAGCAAGATCTATTATTTTATTAAGTAGACAGCAATGTTGCCAAGCAAACTGTTCATCCTGAAAGAGTTGTCAATTAATGCTTTCCTCAAAAGAACCTCAGAGGAGTCCTGCTGAATGACACCAAAGAATCCATCAAACCCACCACCTCCACTTTATTAATGATCAGTATAATCAGCAAGAAGCTTCTGGCAAATCCACTAACAGGAAGCAAAAGCTACAGCTGCCCTCCACAAAGTTATTGTCGGTCACTAGTATTCATTGACAGTAATAGTCATTTATTTGTCTACCACTAATGTATCTTTCCTTTCAAAGCCATCAAAATATGTGGCTGAAAATGGGGGAAGAAAGATAGCTCAGCTTCATAACTAGATAGAACCATACAAAATTGGTACACACACTGGCTCAGCACTTCTGCCTATAAAGTGGATATAAAAAGTTTATGCACCCCTGTTAAAATGTCAAGCATCTGTCATGTAAATAAATAAGACAAAGATAAATTATTTCAAAACTTTTTCCACCTTTAATGAGACCTATGAACTGTACAACTCAGTTGAACCACAAACTGAAATCTTTTAGGTGGAGGAAAGAAAAATAAAAAAACTGAAATAATATCATATCGCCCCTCAGGTGCCTTTTTTCCAGACTAAGAAGCTCCAAATGCTGTAGTCTTTCCTTATAAGGGAAGTGCCCCAGTCCAGTAATCATTTTAGTTGCTCTCTTCTGCACCTTTTCCAGTTCCGCCATGTCTTTTTTCAGATGTGGTGATTAAGAGATCTGCAGTTTCATTTCTCAGTTCCTCAATAATCCTTGGGTGGATGCCATCTGGGCCCGGTGACTTGTTGATCTTCAATTTATCAATTAACCCTAAAACATCCTCATTTTAAACCTGTATTTGATTTAATTCTTTAGTCAAGAGGGGCCATTCGGGCAGCGGAATCTGCCTGAGGTCTTCTGTCGTGATTACAGATGCAAAGAAGTCATTTAATTTCTCTGCAAAAGTGAGAAATACATGGTGGCACCTTAAAGATGAGTTGCTGTCTTTTCACGTGAGCTTCCATGGAGAAGCCCACATCCTTCCTGCATGA
This sequence comes from Phrynocephalus versicolor, assembly GCA_023846285.1. Lineage (NCBI taxonomy): Eukaryota > Metazoa > Chordata > Lepidosauria > Squamata > Agamidae > Phrynocephalus > Phrynocephalus versicolor. The sequence continues at coordinate 31,205,344 of JAHTLZ010000237.1, read as the reverse complement.
GGAAGTGGACTTACCCACGAAAGCTCACATGAAAATAAAAGTTATCTCAAATAATGGATACCTCGTCCAGGACCTTTATCATAGGCATTGCTAGAAGAAAGTCTGAGACCACTGGTGCCTGTATACAAGTGATGATGATGATGATGATGATGATGATGATGATGATGATGATGATGATGATGATGAAGAAGAAGAAGAAGAAGAAGAAGAAGAAGAAGAAGAAGAAGAAGA
>JAHTLZ010000237.1:31194464-31205103 GCA_023846285.1 Phrynocephalus versicolor | reverse complement strand
GAAGAAGAAGAAGAAGAAGAAGAAGAAGAAGAAGAAGAAGAAGAAGAAGAAGAAGAAGAAGAAGAACCATTGATTTAATTCTGATTTAGGGTGATTCTTTTCCAGGGTTTTCTAAGTAGACTACTCAGAAGTGCCCTGGGACTGTGCAGCTTGCCCCAAACCACAAAGGCTAAATCTACCGAGCTTCCAATCTCTGCAGCCCAAAACCTAAACTCCTTAGCTATCTAACCAGGTATGTACAAGCCATACAACTTAGGAATACTGCCAAGCTACAGGACTGATGGGGGTGAGGGTGGGGAGCAATACACACACATTTGTAATTCTACTTAATTTCAGGGTACTCTCACATGGGATTCATGCATGCAGCCTGATGGGCAACATCAAAGTTCCCCCTAGTGTCTTTAAACTCTCTATGTACCCCTGCAAAGTTCACTGAAGTTACTCCTCACATGGGGTGCTGTTTATTCTAGGTTCAGTCCTAAGGATAAGTATATAACTCACTACCCCCTTTTTTCACCAAGAGGGATAATCATGATGAATCTTTCCTTGTCTTTTCTGAGTTATTTCCCCATAACCCACTTAGGAAAAAAATATTTAAAATGCAAATACTCCTACATATTACTTTGTTTTACATCGCAGACACCTGTACATTCCTCCCCACCCCCACCCTGTTGTCTCTTACTATCTATCCAAATCTGCTTAGCTTTAGCAATATGCATAAATGCTTAGGCAGTGGTTCTGAGATTCACAACTGATTTCTGCTCGCTGCCACATAGCAAGTAGCAATGTCAATCTTGATTAAGATTCATCCTTGTGAGAAAATGGTGAGTTTCTCCTCAGCACAAATCTCAAAGAGCTTGCGCTTTATCTTGGCTGCAGTGCACAGCATCATGTGCTTGCACTGAACATTGTTTGTCATCTTGTTTCCTAAGTTTACACTCTTAGAGGCAGTTACTTCACATCTGTTTTGTCTCTGTTAGTGTTGCATGTAGGGGCAGTACAAAAAAAGTTACTTCACATCCGTCATGCAACTATAGTGATCCCCCGCCTATCGCTGGGGTTAGGGACCTGACCCAACCCGCGATAACTGGAAATCCGCGATATTCAGATGCAGGTCAGGTCGGGTGTGGGAGCCCTAACTGGGGGGGTTGTGTACTTACCCCCAGCCTGGCACTTCCCCGAATGGGACTGTGAGGGCCTTCCCAGGCCTTCTGGAGGCCCGTGGGAAGACCCCCACAAGCCCATTTGGGGCAGCGCCGGTCCTGGGGTAAGTTTGGGAGGCCAGAAACAGCCTTTGCCCCTTACCCAAGGGTTTTTTTTCATATAATATGGTCCCGCAATATAGCGGGACAGCAGTATATGAACCGTGATAGGGCGGGGAACCACTGTACTGAAATTTGTCTTGACCATGCCACGGGAACAGGTGCTATCCTGTACCTGGTGCTAGGGTAGGGTTTTCCCTTGTCACTCTTTGTTCCTGCTTTCTGTTCCGAGACAAGACACCGTGTAGTAACGACTGTCGTGCAACAAAATATCCATTTCTCTCAGAAAGCTATGTCCAGGTTTTGTTTTGTTTTCACTTTTTGGAAGAGAAATGTCAAAAAAGAATTTTTAAGCCCCAAAAAAGGAAAAAGTAAGCTAAACAAATTCAGTGTTTGTCATGGTACAAGACTGTGAGGTAACACTTGTCACGAGACAAGTTATCACAGCCATGAGAACACTGAAACAGGGACAAAACCACATAATTACGACCAACGCTGTCACGGTACAAAACTAGTCGCGGAACAAAGAAGGACGTAAAGTAACTGCCGTATTGACTAATCTGATGTCACCCTGAAATACAGTTATGAGTAAACTGCGTAGGTCCCAATACATTTGCCCAAATCCTGTTGCTTAACATAATAGATTTAATGAGAGGAGGAATACTAAATCAATGGGGATTTGGTGAGTGAACACCTCTGTATGTCTCATTGACTCAAATGGCTCTGTGATTTACCCTATTATGTTAAAGTAAATAACAACTAAAGTAGGCGTATTTAAATCAGTGGTTTATGGAAAAGTTGATTCAATGAGGCTACTTTACTGCGATTTCTATGCTAAGCAAGATGGTTTCACATTCAAACATGGTGCCTACAAATGAAGGTAACATTTCTAAAGATTGCACTGCAAAAGAAACCCATTTGCCAATCCTCTGATGCCATCATCTTTTGTTTCCTTTGCTTGCTTTTATTCTCGACAAATGCACTTCACCTTGCCAAGTCCAACAAAATCTAAATATACCCTCTGTCTTAAAAGTGACTAGAAGACAGCACGCTTCAAAGCAAGACAAAACAAAGAGGAAGAACAAGGTGAGATAGCTGGTGTGTCGTGACGGTATGCACCTCAGAGGGTACTTTTTGTAGGATGTTGATTTCCCAGTGTGCCCACTCACTGTGCTATTACAGTATTTGAATTTGCAAGGTATAGTTCTTTTTATGTTTTTGTTTCATTGTTTTTTGTGGGATTATTTTTAAAGCACCAAACTGGGCTGTTGCTGATGTCATAATTAATTAATCTGCTCTAATTCACTATGGGCTAAGAGAAGATCATGAGTGTAGGTAGTGAGAAACACCATGAACAGCAGAGTACACACCTGACTTTGACAGGCAGATCTCAGGCCTTGTGATTCAAAGGCTGTACCAAACCCCCAACTGGCAAGAAGGCACACAAAATGAGATGAACATTTGACATTAGACACCAGATAACATTATTTGTAAAGGACTCTTTTATCCTATAGTGTTTGGGTGGTTTCCCATGGGGGTTAGAAAGGGTTTGGACCTCTCTGCCCCCTTAGGATGGCTTTTCTCATAGAGTTAGGAAGTTCCTTGACTTGGGATGTTGTTGCTGTCGTCATTGTTGTCGCTGTCATCGTAATCGTCATCCTCCTCGTTATCGTTGTCGTTGTCGACATTGTCATCATTGTTGTCATCGTCATCGTCATCGTTGTCGTCGTCGTCGTCATCATCATCATCATCATCGAACTGCAGAGCTGGAAGGGACCCTATGGATCATCAAGTCTAGCTCCTCTGAAGGAGGCACAGTGGTGAATCAGACTCACCAGTCTGAGACCTTAGCTAGTCAATTATCCAGCAGGCCAAGAGAAGCTTCAGCAACAAAACTGGCCCTACCATTAGACCACATGAGGTATCTGCCTCGGGTGCTATATTATGAGGATCTGCTACATCTTCCTATGCATCTCCCATCTAATATCCTTGTAGAAGCCATGTGTGCCACATACGCTGCCCTGCACTCACTAAGCAGGTCTGCTGCTTTCAGGTATGACAGGGGCTCTATGTCATCGCTCATGTGGATAAAAGGTTGCTACTCCAGTCAGAATCCACATGTAGAATGGTGATGGGCACTATCTTCCCCATTGTTGAAGACAGTAAAATTTCTTGGAACATTGTGCTCAGAATATGTTTTGCTGAAGTTTAGAGCCAGCTATATGTATAGGTATCTGGAGCTAAAGCTGAACTCTGTTAATGGGCTAGAGATGTGATTCAAGTAAACATTTATGACTTGGCAATCATACTTGCAATTGAAGACTGTACATAATTCCTGGTGAGTCCAATCACAAAGCAAAACAAGCTAATTTACATATTTAGGAAGGTGTGAGAAGCCCCTTCTGTGACAATAAGACAGTTGAAGCATTATCTGTTAATCAGCAATGTGGCTCTCTGTGTAATGTCTAGAGTTCTGTTGCCTAAATGTGGAGTAGGATATATGTCTCCCTTCTTACAACAACCAAGTGACATGGAGCCAGCCTGAGTGGTGAAATGATACACAGTTTCCCTTCTGTTCTACATTTAGGCAATTGCTGAAATCATGTTGCTAGGTTACACGTGTAAAAATCAAATGACTTAACATTCCATCCTTTTAGCCAGCAATTAACAAGTTATCAGTGACATATGGAGGGGGGATTGCCCACTGGCTTAGCTTGTACTCAAGAATCTCAGCAGGGACTCATTAATTGCCAGCTAGAAGCCACTGAAAGCTATACCATTCGCCTTTCATTTGTGTAACAGGATTTATGCTTACATGTGTAGCTAGATATCTCTCGTGCCTTTTGTAAACACTAACACCATACTCAGGAGCTGGCACTCTATATAAAGGAACTCCCATGAGTCTTCAACCAACGTGGCAGTAGAGATCCTGAGAGAATTTCCCCTTTCTCTTTCAACCTATAGCCTGCTTTGCTTGAAACATATCTTTTCTTGAACTATAGTATCTCTTTTACCCACAAGTGAATACTCCGCAGTGCATTTGCTCTCGCTTTGTGGCCCACTGTGCTCCTGTTGGGATGGGTTGATCTGCAGCTTTGCATCGCAATAAGTCTTCTATTAGAATACATTTCACTGCTTTCCTAGTCAATGCATCTGAGATTTTATTTGTGGAGAGAGTTGTGGCTTGCAGATTTCTGCTATCTCCAACTTAGGAGGAAGCCCCTCTCAATATAGTAAACATGCACAAGATTGTTCCAGACTAATATTGAATGAGCCAGGAAACCCCTAGTATACCTTTTATGGTAAAGTCTCTGTTTCATGGCTGGGTAAAGGCTGTTTGCCTGGTCCTTAGCCCCATTAGGTTCCCCTCACTCCAGGCTTTTCCCTTAAAAACATAAGATAAATGGTGAATTGCCATTCTTGGAAACTGGATATTGCAGGGTGCTTTTGGTACCAATTTGACCACATCACCCCAATTCTGGCTGGCCTGCACTGGTTGCCCGTTATCTCCTGAATAAGGTTCAAGGTGTTGGTTTTTGTTTACAAAACCCTCCATGGCTTGGGTCCTGATTATCTGGCAGAGCATATTTCCCTAAGATAAGAGCTGGCTTGGCCCACCTGATCCTCCATGGCTCTCTTGCTCCGGGTGGTGGAATTTTACTACCAATCACTAGTCAAACTCAGTGATGTATCGGCGAATTATGCGAGCAGATTCCAGTAAGGCGGCTTTCTGCAGCTGACTGATGGTGACTTTGCCAACTCCAATTTCTTCTAAATACTTGCTTAGCAATTTAGGCACCGCACCCAGCGTGCCGATTACCACTGGGACCACCTGACCGGTTTATGCCCGAGTCTCTGAAGTTCAATTTTCAGATCCTGATATCAGGTAATTTTTTCAAGTTTTTTCTCAGTGACTCTACTATCACCTGGTATAGCAACGTCAATGATCCACACATTTTTCTTCGCCACAATCACAATATTCGGGGTATTATGGTCCAAAACCCTGTCTGTCTGTATTCAGAAGTCCCAAAGATCCCACCAGTTCTAGTTCTTTGCTACGGGCAGATGATAGTTCTGACACAAATTCCAGTGGACCATTTGAGCAACTACATTATGATGCTGTTTGTAATCCGTCTGAGCAATTTTCTTGCAATTTTCTTCTTCTTCTTCTTCTTCTTCTTCTTCTTCTTATTCTTATTATTATTCTTATTATTCTTCTTCTTCTTATTCTTATTATTATTCTTATTATTCTTATTATTATTATTATTATTATTATTATTATTCCTTGGATTTCTTGTGTCTTTTATGTAAACTGCCCAGAGTTCCCTCTTGGGAAATGGGTGCGATATACAAATATAAAAATAAATAAATAAATATAAATTTGCTGTGTTTAACAAGAACAATTGCTTGCTTTTCTTTTTCTTTTTACATTGGCAGCATCTGGTTCCTTCCTCTGCTTTCTTGGGGATATTTTGTGGTCACTGTGGCTCCTGAAATACCCTAGCTGCAGAAAATAGACTCCCAGAAACCACTGAAGGTGCCTGTCCCTGCTCTGTGTGATGTTGAACAAGCTGTATTCTGGTAGCACTGTGGGTTCTTCTTCTTCAGGTGCCATGTCCTCGTAGAACGTTGGCAAACAGTAGCCTGAACGGTGTAAGGATATAATATTGACCCCTCTTCCACAGTTGTGAAGAACTTCAAAGAACAGTGCATGTGGAAACGGTTTGAGATGTCTAAATTACAATATGTGCTCCGCATAATTTTAATACTTTTAAAATCATAATCCTGCATTGAGAACCCTGTTATCAAATTTCATCCGCTTGCAATCAATATCATCTAATAGAACCAGAGAAAATTCAAAATCCCTACCCCTCTTAATCCATTCATCTTCCAGCAATTATTCAGCAGAGAGAGAGAGAGAGAGAGAGAGAGAGATTGGGTCTCATCAGCATGTTAAATGTTCCATTGCTCTGTGCACAGAATAACTCCCGGGTGATTAATTAGCTGCAGTACTTCAGATCTTAGAAACACAGCAGACCATTAATGTAATTGAACTTTACAGTCAGCACAACAAATTAAGAGAGAAGAGCCTTCCTCCCTGCTGTCCCACCCCTTCCTCTTTTCACTTCATCAAGTAGGGCATACACTCGCCCAGAAAACAAGCCAGCTTTCTTCTAATACTGAAGAGCACCGCATCTCTTTTTAAAGATGATGATTTAGCCGGTAGGTGGGCGGACTGCACAAGCTGTTCGCCATGGCCTGGTAGCTGGGACGCCATAGACATGACAGCAACGTGCAGCCCAGGCGGCAGACTCCAACCCCCCCCCCAACTGTGCTTACCAATATCTGATGGCATGTCCTGGGCTTGAGACAGAGAATGAAGAGGGGTTTGGTGCTAGTCCAACTAGAGAGCATTGTGTGTTGTCTTCTGGTGATATAAGTAGGAAAACACACCAAGGATCAAGTTTGTAAAGGCTTCATAGGATTTCCTGGAGTAGGAACTGGCAAGCCGCTCCAGTAATCCTGCCATGAAAACTCCATGGACATGGACACAAGAGACGGTCACAACTGTAATGACACAGCAGCAGCAGCAGCAGCAGCAGCAACAACAACAGCAAGAACAGCAAGAGCAACAATAGGATCTCATCTGCTTCTCCCTCGACTGAAATCCTACCCAAGTCATGATCAGCCTGCTGGATAACCCAGTGGTGTTGGTATTCAGATGTGGAGCCTGAGGTCAGGACTTCAGTTTCCCCCACAGAGCCTCCTTCACAAGGGCTGGACATGATGATCCATCGGGTCTCTTCCAGTTCTGCAATTCTGAAGTGATGATGATGGAGCCTGAGTCTAAGCATTCAAGGGAAACAGTGCCTGAGCAAGTGTGCCTACGGTTACAGCCTGAGATCACTTCTGGAGGCAGCATGCGTTCCATCTTAAAATACAGTCCCGCTTGTGCCGTGTACTCACCTGTTCTTTTTCTGACATTCAAATGGCATTTCTCTTACCGTGCTTTTTATATGGCCACATCTTCATTATTTCTTAAACGCTTTTTGTTCCTTCTTCAAACAATGGCTGTCGTTTTTTTCACTTTTGTACCAATACAGTCCATGGCCTTGGTTTCTGGTGTGCATCTCCCTGGTAGAATTTCCCAAGTTACTGCTGGGCGTGTTTTCTCAGATGTTTGCAGTGACACGCATTGTGGGGGATGTTGTGAACCTTGTGGGGCCACATGTCTTCCATAGCACACTAGACTGTTAACAAGTGTTTTTTAAAAAAAGTCATGTAGAGGAGTGTGGAAAAGCAATATGTCAATGGCTGGACTAGAATTACATTAATAGGTATATCACAAGATAAGGGGAAATGGGGTGGTATAGCTCAGTGGCCTTGGAAACTTAGCCCCTGAGCTAGGGGAAAGAGGCCAGCTGAGATCACTCAGACCCTGTGTTGGTGGTAGGGATGCAGGGCCTGCCCTCTATGTGGCCTTGTGCAAGCTACCTGGTCCAAGAGTGCTACCCCAAAAGAGGGGCTGGTAAAGCACCTCTGAGCATCTCACTCCTAGAAAAGCCAAGGAAGCTTGTCCAAAGTCAAAAGGAATTGATAGCACATTATTAGTGCCGGAGTCAACCTCTGACCTTGTGTGACCAGCCAAAGCAGCATTCCAGAAGCCATTGCTGATCGAAGGGGGTGGGGTGGTTTAGTCTAAATAAAAGGTAAGGATGTTTTAATAGCTTCTTGAATCAGGACCATACTTGGAAGAGTAAGTGGAGACCGTATGGACTTGCTCTGTCTCACCTTTGGAAAAAACTGGACAAATATCTTTTAAGTTCTTTGTTTTTTTTTTTAAAAAAAGACTCTGATTGTCCTCCCTCCCCAGGTGATCCCATTCTGTCAACATTTTACCCCAGCACATAGCAAGTCCTAACATTATTCTGTAAATGGCAAGCATTGCCTCCTCAAAAGGAAATGATCTCTTTTTAAAAAAATAAAAAAATAAAAATCTGACATTGAACTGTTCTGTCCCATCAAGTCAGAACCAATATGCAGCAACCCTAATGGGGGTTTCCGGGCAAGTGAGCTATCAAAGGAGTGGTTTTACCAGTTCCACTCCCCCTAGCGAGTTTCCATTGCTGAGCAGGGATTTGAACCCTGGTCTCCAGGGTCCGGGTCCATCACTCTGTCCACCACCTCACGCTGGCTTTTGATGGCACACAACTGCTTTACTGTATAGGGGAAGTCTTTCGTAAACTCTGGACAAAGTGTCCCATAGCATTTGCCAAAATTTGTCTTGCCTGTACTTCAAGAGACTCATGAGACTTAGGCCGTTACTTCACGCCCCTCTCGTCCCTCTTTGCTGTCCCGCTTGGGACTGGTACGAAAAAGGATTACTTCACGTCCATAGCGTGACAGCAGAATCTCGTCCCGACCATGCCCCCTGAACCAGGAACAGAGCGTGACGAGCCGTACCTGCCCCTGGGCTGGGGGAGTCTGTTGTCATGCTTTGTTCCCGGTTCCTGTTCCAAGAAAGGGGACATGAAGTAACGGCAATGACCGTTTCCCCCTTTCGCTCTAGGAATACTCCGACAACCGAAAAAGCCGACTGAACTCCTGCGCCAGGCCAGACTCGGCTGCCCGCCTGTCCCTGCAGGAGAAGATGGCTCTTGAAGGGACAGGCGGAGAGCCACTGTCAGGCATAGGTTCGTCCTCCTCGGGTCCTGGAGGCAGGGCTGAGCTCCCCTTGCCTGCTCGCCTGCCAGCCCGCAGACTGCTGAGTTCAGGGTGAGTGTGTCTCGCCCACCGCCGCCACTACTGCCGCCACTGCTGCTCGTCCGCAGCAAGTGGAGAGGGCTCACCTGGCTCCTCCTACCGGGCTTCCCGAGACAGCCCACGTGCCCACAGCCTGACAATTTTTTAAAAAGGCTAAACGAAGCCAGGGAAATCCAGTAGTTGTCACAAAACAAGGATGCAAAGTAACAGTTGTCATGAGACAAGTAATCACGCCCATGGGTAAGCGAAAACAGGGATTGAACAGGGACAAAACCATGTGACCGCGAACAACACTGTCACGGAACGAACGTAATCGCGGAACGAAGTAGGACGTGAAGTAACCGCCTTAAAGAGGAGAACTGGGGGTTCCTTTGGGGCATATTGGTGAGCTCAAGGGAGGTTTCTGTAAAGGCATTCGGGCTGCCTTTGCTATGCAAAGCTTGGAATCCTGCTTTCTGGAGGGAAGCCCAGATATGATATTGCAGACCCTTTTCTTGGCATTCTAACTTGTGGACTCAGAAGCAATCGGCCATCTCATAGGCTAGAGGGGCTGAGCCTTTTGTTTTCTTTTGTTTAAGGACCAGAATTAAGATATGGAAAAGATATCCTCCTAGGTTTGTAAAGCTGCCGCTGCAAGATCCCACAACATCATGATATTAGCTGGCTGGTATGTGTGTGTATGCCTGCCCCAAGGAATCCAGTGATCTCATGCAACAACACATATACCACAGAATGTGGATGGCCATCTGTCAGGAATGATTTGGCTGTTGTGCATTAACCTTTGTGGGTTGGTGGAAGAATTTATAGCCTGTCATGTCTTTGCACCCCTTGTGTCATGGCATTGTCGCAGACAGTTTGCTTTCTGTTTCCTCTTCTGGCTCTAATGACAGCAGTTCTCCCTGGTGAGGAATCAAAGCAAAGTGTTCTGCTTATATACCGTCCCATACCAATTCAAGTAGTCTCTGGGCGGTTTACAGTTTTTTATTACAGTATGCAGGCTACACACTGCCCCCCTCCCAGCCAGCTGGGTACTCATTTTACCGACCTCGGAAGGATGGAAGGCTGAGTCAACCATGAGCCTGCTGCCTGGGATTGAACCCCAGGTCGTGAGCACCGTTTTACCAGCTTTCTACTTCAGAGCCATCGGTTCAGAATCCCAGAGGTTCAGGACCCCCACCTGCTGAAGTGGAGGCCAACTAATCTAAAAACCAGCCCCTTCTCAGTGTGGAGGCACTCCCTCCCTACCAGAATGGGGAAGATCTCATGGTACCACCTGGATAGCCATCAACAACTTCCCCTTGTCCTCTTTCATATCTTTATGTTTGCTCCGGACACAGGAAAGCGCTCTAAAGACCAGTCACCCGTATTCATCTACAGTACTTCTGCTTCCTTTTTTCGTTTCCCCCACTCAGAGTTATGCTGCATTAGGTGGCATTTCTTTTTTCTTTTCTTTTTTCCAATGCACCTAAATCCCTCTTGAACTCGAACTGGCTTGGCCTCTTGCCCACATTCCTCATTATGCCAGTCACTCTTAGTCCTTGGGCATCTTGTTTCCAAGTGCCTAGGCAGCAGCAACTCCTGGGATGGAAAAGGACTTTGCTGGATTGACATTT
>JAHTLZ010000237.1:31180164-31194424 GCA_023846285.1 Phrynocephalus versicolor | reverse complement strand
AAATTTGCTTAACATAATTTCATTTGGAACGAATTAATTCCTTTCTACAAGGTACCACTGTATATGCATTTCACTTCCCCTGAGACTGGCAATAAAACGAAATGCCTCTGGCCTCAGAAACCTGTCCATTTCCAAAGTTTTCATGGGGCTTGAGAGGAAGGGAAGTGTACGAAATCAGGCATTCTTCACTGAAATGTGCATGATTAAAAATGTGTGCATTTGCACAACGAGCCTTGTCTGGAAGTAATCATGATCGTGCACCTACACAACGCAGACGTGATAATTTGATACCATGTCCACAGCCATGGGTTCAGCCATACTCTGTATTTGTATATGTATAAATCTTGTAAACTCTACTACATATCCTAGGATTCTGTAGGATGGAACAAAAGACAGCAGTCAGTATAGAATTTTCTGAGTGTAACCAGAACATTTCATGTATAAAAGAGGCTGCACATGCAAAGCAAGGCGATTCTGCCAAAGAAGCATGGAAAGAATGATGCTTAGGACTTTATCTTGATGTGGGTTTGGGGATGCAGGATAAGGAGCACCACCCAAACCTCTTCTCCATGTTTTCTTTTAGAGGCAGGCACTGATCTAGCCCACCCTTTATCTCGTGATACGGTATACAGTATAAGATACATCTACCCATTACTTGCTAAATGTTATTGATCAAGCAAGCTGAGATTAGTTAGCATCATAATGAAGGGTTCGGATTGCTCAGCACTGCAGTGCTCAATGGTGAAGGTAAAGAGCCGCACACTTAGGATGCAGTCCCATTTACCTGCAAGTAATCCTCATTGAAAATATTAAGGCATGCTGTATTAAGTTATGCCACATATGGCTGATGCCATATAACACATTTCTGATTCCTGCACCCGCAAGGTCCCAAGGCTCTCGCACAATCCATTTTGTTGTGGGGAACCTGTTGGGAGACACTGGTTGGGTGAAGTATTTAATGACTGAAAATAAGTGACACCAATAAAGTCATTCCAGTGCTGGTGATTTTTGATAGTTAACGATTTCTCCTAGACCACAGCCCTCCACTGGTTTCCCAACAATGAAAGGCATTCATGGAAGCCTTATGTTGCAGAAATTGGAAATTACTTTAACATTAGCAGAGTTTAAAGTAAAAAACAACAACTGCACAGATAAAACATAAGAGAATAGTTCAAGCTTCAGAGCCACTGTCCCTTCATAGTAGCATTTGTATTTTTTAAAAACCAATCTAATAGCATCTTAAGTAGGAAAGAGCATATTTACTTATAGTTGTGATCTTCAGTTATAGTTAGAAGTATCAAAGGGGAAAAAAGAAAGAAATTGAAGTCTCAGCCATGTGAGAGACTCAGTCTACCATGCAGCCACATGATCAGGAGGTCAGGAGCAGAGAATTACATGTTTGCTTTTGTGGGAAGTAGAAATGTTTTCTTTCTGAGAAAATATAGTGATTGATATATAACATTAACTTAAAGACAGAATTTCATCAAATATACTCTATGGGGTTTGTATCTACTAATTCAACTCTTTGCACTTCACATATCTATCTGCTAAAGCATAATCTTCAGAGTGGCTCATTTCCAGAAAAAGCATCCATAGGATTGCAGTTGTTTAAAAGTGAAAGCTGATGCGGATTTACTCAGAAATTATTCCAACTATTTGCTTCATCCAATGTATAGGTTTATTTAGTAATCTATAGTCTGCGTTTCTTCCACTTTTTATTTTTTTATTTTCAGAGATATTGTTATCTAGAGAACAACAAGCTTCCTTTGGTTATTTTTCAGGAGAAAGTTGGGATAAATATTTTAAATAAATAAATAATAAATAATAAGACTGCAGTTAGAAGGCATTAATGGCAATCCAACATCTACAAGTACACATCTGAGAGTAAACCCCATTGGATACAATGGTACTTACTTCTGGAGTAGACATAAGTAGAGCAGCACCATTTAAACTCATTTTTAATTGTACATACTGAAACTGTTACATCAACTGCTTGCATTAGGCTGCACCGTTTCACGCCCTTGTTAAGTACAGTACTCATAAATAATTTCAGGCATAATTTATTATCTAATTACTGGAGAATGAACTCAGTAGAACTAGATTGTACCCTAGTTGACTTCAGTGTCTAGCTCACCCATAAAGATGCAATTTAAAGCTTGGAGGACCGTCTTCCCCTTTAATCATCCATTTAAATACCCACCTATGTCCACAACTAGTCCACAACTAGCTTTATGTTCTCACACAGAAGGAAGGCAATATTTTTGAGGGAAAGGGACAAAAATATCCTAAATCCTACCAAAGGCTATAGAATCAAGTAGAGGTGGGCACAAACCAGAAAACCCATGGTTCAGGTTCGCCTGGTTCGGGCCCACTCTTGGTTCAGTTTGGGTTCAGGTTCGTATGAATTTTTAAAAAAATGTACAAACTTCTTTTATTTTTTATATTTTTTCTTGATTTTAGAGCACCGACCCGGCCACCCCTGGGTCCTGGTTGGCACTCCTTTTTTATTTTTTTACTTTTTATTTTTTTTTTCAAGTGCCAACCACACAGCCCCTGCCACATCATGCATAAAAACAAAACAAAACAAAACCCAAAACCCAACTCGTTGCATTCACTTGATATTTTCAGATATTTCTATTCTTATAGTTCAAGGGCCTGCTTTGAGGAACAGGTATTGACACCTGTGGGCTCACCATTTGTTTTCCTGCACCTTGGAGAGTAGTTTACTGGCAGTTCTGGAATGTTCCATTTGCCCTGAGCTCTCATTCAGAATCAGTTGGGGTTATTGAGCACGAAGCTCCTGGTGTTTGTTAGCTCTTGACTGCTGATTTGTTAGCTTCTTATTTTACCTCACTGCGTAGATAATAGACATTCTTGTGGAGATACCATGCAGAGAATGATAGATTGCATGGCTCCCTAGGGCCCTCAAAGGCATGTTTGGCATCTGTTAATTGTGTCGATAGATGACCACACAACATTCATGATGAGTGAGGTTGGCACTGCATTTTCTGGCACAGCTCCTGCATTTTTAACCAATGAGTGGCCATGATAGAAGGAAAGCTTTTCCATCTTTGAACTGCTACCCTCAGAAGATGTTTGCTTCTTGCACGCACTCTCGTGTGTTGCTTTCAGAGACAGAGGGGGCCGCTGTGGAAGCAGGACTGCGCTTGACTTTGTCTGGAGGCAGGGGCTCTGGGTTGGAACAGGAAATATTGTGTCAGATTAGGCCTACCAGAGGCGAGTTCAAATCCTCTTGACTCAGTTCTTCTCTTTAAGCCTCACTTCATAGGGTTTTCTGAGGATCAAGTAGTATTAATGGCCCAAAGGTGCAACCTTGAAGGCTTTAAGCGAACAGACCGGATAGAACTGTAATAAATACTTAAAAAATATTTTAGCAGCTTAGCCTAGACTCTTAGGATCATATGGAATTCACTGTCATTACCCCCCTCATAATCAGCTGTCCAGCTTTCAGTGTAAACTCTTCAAAGCTCTTCATTTTATAAGACAAGTGTTCAGGGGCAGGGTGGGGGGGGATAATTAGCATCTTCATTAAAGCAAACCCAGGAAACCATGTTTATTCCACAGTAACTCTGGATATAAAGGAGGACAACCATGGCAAGGACTAAATGGTGACATGTATGAAGGTAGTGATAGGCAAACTTTCGTGGGATCAACTGGAAATCCACTAAATCTCTGTAAGCCTGTATTCTTTTTTTAATGTAGTAAAAGTATCAATTTGATCACCTTTTGATTGTACTGTCTTATACAAAAATCCAATAGAATTACTAGTATTTAAAAACTCTTTCTTAAATGTCCCATGACCAGTTTTAAAAAGCAAGGCCCAATGAAACAATACCTTTTATAATGTCTTGTTACAAACTCATTTGGGTGGGCTGCCTAGATGCCGTAAGCACATCCAATCTTGCCTGATTTTGGAAGCTAAGCAGGGTCGGCCCTGGTTAGTACTTGGATGGGATTCCACCAGGGAATACCAGGTGTTGTGGGTGCCTGGAGTAGGAACTGGCAAACCACTCCAGTATTTCTGCCAAGAAAACTCCATGGACATGGAGTCACGAAGAGTCAGTCACAACTGTAATGACACAACACACACACAAGGTTGGGAGGGCTGCCCATCCTTATAACCCTTGGGAGGGAATTTCACAACTGAGGTAGCATTTCACAAACAACCCCCTGATTAGACCATTCAACAGTGTGCACTTGCTTGATGATAAAATGTGAAACAGCCTCTGAGGAGAGTCTTGGACTACAAATAGACTCATACCTGAGGAGATGGTATTTCACATAATCTGCCTCAAAGTCATTAAGTAGAATCCAGAGCTTGACTTTGGAACAAACTGCAAGACAATGCAGTTGCTCCATGATCAGGAATGGTTGATCTTCAATCTGATGCCAAGCACCAGTATGGCTGCCACATTATTTTTTTTTTACCGATAGTAGCCTCCTAATACTTTTCAGGGCAGCTTCTCATAGCACTAGTTACTTTAATCTAATTAAGGTTCATTTAAGAAGTAAACTCTTATGGGCAGATCTGCCTTCCCTAGGAGTGAAGACAGCTGCTATATATGCTGAAGCTTGGTAAAAACATGTGAACAAAAGTTTGCATGCAAGAAGTTTCTCCTGCTTCATAATAGAGCCAACATTGTGATTCCATCTACATGCACTCTACCGTTTTTCACTTATTTGTTACTA
Source organism: Phrynocephalus versicolor (assembly GCA_023846285.1). NCBI lineage: Eukaryota > Metazoa > Chordata > Lepidosauria > Squamata > Agamidae > Phrynocephalus > Phrynocephalus versicolor. The sequence goes on along the minus strand of JAHTLZ010000237.1, from coordinate 31,189,714 downwards.
ATGCCATGCTGTTATGTAGGCCTGCAATAGTCTCCCGCATAAGGAGATGATGAGGTCTACAGCAGTGCCGCTTCAGCAGTGCTTCAGTTTTAGATGCTCTTGAGCTGGCCAGAGGGCCTTGCTGGTATGTGAGAGGGTTGTCCTCAGAACAGTTCTCTAGGTCCCCACATCAGTCGATCTGAGTCACGTTTTCCATTGAAACTGCTGTCCAAGTGTTTTCCCCATCCTCTGTCTTTGTGTGCACACCCATGCACAAGCATTGGTGAGGAGAGGGGAAACATATTTGTGAATCCATCAACATTACAAGGTCATCTACAGTGCCTCTTCAGACACTAGGCAATTCAGTTCTTCTCTGTATGGCCAAACCTGCACACACACACACACACACACACACACACACACAGAAAAACTGGATCAATCCTGCAACAAGTTTTGTGGTAGCATGTGATGGGGGTTCACAATGGTGATCAGTACATGTTCTCCTTCTTCTGGTTTGTTTGTTTGTTTGACTCATGCTCTGATGTTTTGGGCAGTTGTCCAACTGCCCTTTCCCCATTCCCCACCCCGCTTATTTCTCTCTCAACCACCCTACATACTGTATCGATCCCCGTCGACATGCCTTCAGTTCCAACCCCACCTCTCATTGCACCTCTCATCCCACATGCAGAGGACCGATTCTTCTTCATTTTTAACCTATATTTAAAATTGCAAACCCACACAGGGTGTCTTTTCCAAGTGACGGTGGTGTGGTGTCATTCCCCCAAAGAGGTGATGGTTGTCTTTGAGATCTCGAGGGAGGAGAAGAATACAGGAGCTCGTGTGAAAGAACCATCTCAATCAGCAACTTTATCAAGAAATTTCTTCTTTATGTAATAGGTCTCTGGTGTCTATGCAGATGGGTTTCTTCTAAGGTTGGGGAAACGGTCCAGCCCTTCATCCTAAATTCACTTACTTATGTCACTCTGAAACAGGAAGATATCCAGGCTTCATGTTCCCATCATGTGACACTGTGCCCATCCCGACAAACTTACACTGACAGTGTGCATACCCACCTACACTGTAATGTCTCTCTTATCATGTGTGTCAATATCCCAGAGTAAAGCAAAGAAAAAAGTACCTCAACTTGAACGTAGGTTGCAAGTGAGGCAGCCCCTGTTTACTGCTAACCCACAACACTTTCCCCAATATATTGCCGTGAAGTCCTTTCAGCCCTCGTGAAAGCAAAACACTCAGGAACACTTTAGATCTTGGTGGGAGGTATAAACCACACAAAACAATTGCGAGAAATGTGCCACAGAGAATTGATTCAGAAGGAGAGAAGACGACAACAAACAAAAGGCATCAGTTGATCACTTCTGACTGAGTTCTGTTGTTGTATATTCATGGAAAATATTCAGAGATGTTCCATTCCAACCCCTGAGTCAGCTTTAAGCATCTTATTCTAGGCAGCCCGGTGCCCATCAAACAGCTGCTTTGAGAAAACCTTTCCAAGCAAGTGAGATACTGTCCTGTGTGTATGGGGCTTATTTATACTAGAGATAAGGAGGTGGCTAGAATTCCAGAGAAGTCCATGGGATTTCAGGAAAGGATCCGGCCTCCACCGCACTTCCTTGAGCAGCCGCTTTTTATTTTGCATCGCCTTATCTCCTCCCACAGTCACGTGTTCGCTACAGCGGTTCAGCGGTCCGCACTTCAGCGGTTGCTTAGCAATCGGGCTTCCCCGTTCACACTTGGCTGAACCACTTTAAACTACAGCAGGGAAATGGCAGAAACAGGGGGGAAACCGAAAAAAGGGGGGCATAGTAAATACAACCAAATTGCTTTAAAAGGGATTGCAGGAACCGGTTAAAAAAAAACACCACCCCCAGTGGTCGTTGCAAGAAAAACTTACACAGCAGTCAAAAATGGGCATGGCCAAGGGGGCTCTTCAGAAAAAGCGATTTGAAAAGCGGGCAGTGATTTTTAAGACAATTTGTCTTTAAGGAAAAGGCGTTTCAAATCTAAAGTGCAGTAGCAGTCCCACTAGTCTCCCAGGCAACCCATCTAAGGAGCTGGGCTGCAGCCAATGAAAGTGTGTGCCAAGAAAAGTAGCTTAGTCTTGGAGGGTGCCCTTAACTTCCTTGCTGTTGCTTGCACCGGAGAAAGATTGTCTTTGCCTGAGGAAGGAGCCAATGCTCAGCAGAAGAATAGGTGTCAGATACATAGAATGTCAGTTCCCTGAGACCAACACCTTCAATGATCTTGAGTAGGTGATGGAGAGGAAGTTCTGCTTTGAGCTGTTAGACAGCGGCTGCGCATCTGTGAAGGGTTAGGATTGAACTGCAGTGGGCATGCACCTGTGAAGGTGGGCAGGCATGTACATGCTTAGCAAAGCCTACTGCTATCCCCAGCCTATAGCAGATAAACGCTGGGACGAGTTAGACCTCCAGACATTGCGGATGACAACCAGCACAGTGCTGACGGTGGTGGCTGTTAAGGCTTCTGGGAACTGTAGGCCAAAATAGACTACAATTGGTTTCGGATTAACCAGGTAAACTCTGCGTTAAAAAAAAAAACTCCTTTACTCTTGGTCCTTCTGATGAGAAGATCCCCTTCTATCCGACAGGTAGTAATAGAGATAAAAAGGCTGCCCAGGGGTCTTCTGTTCTTGTTGTTGTGTGCCATCATGTCGAAACTGACTTATTTTTTATTTTTTATTTTTGAGTATTTTTACCCCACCTTTCTCCTTGGAAAAGGACCCAAGATGACTTACAGTAAGGAGGGACAATATACAGCCCCATACACTTAAGACATATTCAGTTTGAGAAACAAGGAATTGAGGGGCATCTTACAGCATTAGAAGGCAACATTAAAACTAGCAGCTGATAGCATAGTGTCAATGCAATCACACAAGGGGAGACACAAACACAAAGTTATAAGTGGTTATAAACACAAAGTCTGTGTAGCTATGTATGACAGATTCAAATAAAAGACACAATGGTAGTCCATCATTCAGGGAAAGCTTGCCTGAAGAGAAAGGTCTTTGCCTGTTTCCAGAAAGAAAGCAGAGACGGAGCTGTCCTGGCCTCCAGTGGGAGAGGCTGAGCACAGCACCCAAGGAGGCCCTTTCATGTGTTCCACTGAGACATACCTGTGAAGGTGGTGGGATAGGGAGAAGGGCCTTTCCTGATGACCTTAGCACCTGAGTCGGTTCATACTGTGAGATTCGATCTTTGAGGTAGCTAGGACCCAGGCCATTTTGTGCTTTGTAGGTCAAGGTCAGCACCTTGAATTGTGCCCAATAGCTGACTGGCAGCCAGTGAAGCTACTTGAATAGGTGTGTAATGTGATCTCTATACCCTGCCCCAGTCAGCAATCTGGCTGTTGCATTTTGAACCCATTGAAGTTTCCTGAAGCAGGTTTCTCCAGGAATGGGCATAACTGGTGTACTAACTTTAATTGTGCAAATACACTCTTGGCCACAGCTGTAACCTGGGCATCCAAGCTCAAGGATGAGTCCAGGAACACCCCCAAGTTGTGCACCTCTTTTTTCAATTGGAGGGTGAACCCATCCAGTACAGGTTGCATCCCTATCCCTTGTTCTTCCTTTTGACTGACCAGAAGCACCTCTGTCTTGTCTGGATTTAGCTTCATTTTGTTCATCCTCATCCAGTTCATTACTGCAGCTAAACACTCATGTAAAGTCAAGATAGCAGCTCCCTTAGAATCTGGAGGTGATGAGAGGTAGAGTTGCAGAGGCGCTTTTCACAATTCCCTCTTTTACACACAAACACACACACACACACACACACACACACACCCTGGATGCTGCAATGAAATGTGACTTGTGGGTGCGGAAAGGAAGGGGTGATCCATCCCGGAATGCTCCTCTTTCTATAATTTTGGGTCTGAAAAGTTGGAGTCTTCTTATAGTTTGGAGCATCACTTTGGAGCATCTTATAGATGGAAAAATACAGTATTTAAGCAAAGGCTTACCAGTTCATCACCCCCAGTGAGCTTCCATGGCAGAGCCAGGGAATCAAACCCAGGTCTCCTGAGTCCTAGTCCATTACTCTATCCACTACACCACACTATGTACCATGGACCTTCTAGCTCGGTATTATCTACTAAGGGGCAACAGCAGTGCCTCAAGACGCCAGAGGCTGAACCTTAGCCCCTTCACACTTTGTGTTTAAGAACAGCTCTGTACATGTTGACGGTTCAATCATTAGCTGCAACTGTTCATCTCTCTATCGACGTAATGCATACATGCACAATAAATATTGGCCAGAATCTTATGGAAAGTCCCAGCTAGAATACCATTGATTCCAGTGTTGCCTCAGTGTTGTCTCACCATTCAACACGTGAACCAACAAGTCTGCTCCAGTTGGGACTAACAACAGGATTTAGGCCACACACATCCTTCAAAATATGCCAGAACATGAATTTAAAATCAGTTTTGGCGGTGGGGGGGGAACTGAATTGTAATCCTCAATAATTAAACAAGTGTGCAAAAAGTGACGTTGTGATGTTGTGTGCCTAATCTATCCCCCATCTGCAGTCATGAGCCAAGAGTTACTCAAAGCATGGAAACTCGTCTTGAAGCCCCATATTTCCAGACAGCTCTGGCTTCTGAGGTTGTATTCAGCATTGTGAAATCACTTGCAACTCTGATTCTGTCTTCACAGCCCTGAGAGCAAGAATCGTGCTTAAAAATAAGAAAGCGGAGACACTCAGGATGAAAGCCTCCTGCCCGTTTCTGTGCATGTGGTAGAGGGATACACATGGCACCATTTGTTAATGCTTATTTTAGTAACACTAATCTACGCCATAACATTAGAATGGGCCCTTGGAGGTTTCAACAAAGAACGGCATTATTTTGTCACTTGTAAAATGGGCTATAATGAGTGACACAGTGCTCAGAACTTATTAACATACAGAATGAGGGAATGTGAGAGAAAATTAGGGACAAGACACATGCAGACATAAAGGTGTATAAAACTAAAATAAGCCATGGGACCCCCCACCCCCACCCATTCTGAATATATATGCCAAAACTGCACAAACAGAAACTCTTTTTTTATTAGCACTAATAACTCTGCTTTTCACTTTTTTTGACTGATTATCCACAGATTTCTGGATCCATAATCATTCACGTCACACAGAGAGGGAGAGGAGGCTGAAACAGGATAATAGCCTTTAAATCCCCTTCTCTAAGCACTGAGATCTTCCCTGTCAGCAAGATTAAAGCAGTCAACAGCAGCCCCCATGCGTCTGTATCCCACAGTGAGTTTTCACAACAACTGGGACTGGTGGTGGCAGGGAAGCAAAGAAATGTGAAGCTCCTTTTTTTTTGTGCCGGATGCCTCAGAGAGGAAGAAGCAAAGGGGGAGAGAGCGGCGGCAGCACCAGCACCAACAAACGCCACGGGTTTTCTAGCCGGAGAGGTTGGGTAGAGAGTTGCATCTCTTGGACGTGAAGGAACCATGTGGAGTGCTGGGCAACAAAGGCCATCACAGATCACCGACTACAAAGCAGAAGTGCCAGGAGCCACCTTGGAATTGGATGCAGGATGCCAAGATACAGTATGCATAGACACACAGAGCGGGAGATGTGATGCCAGATACTGGGGGTCCCTGTCTGAACAGCCTCCAGAAACTGAGAAGAGCTACTTTGGCTTGGAGGATGAAGAAGATGGGGAGAATGAAGAAGGCACATCAATGTTTCCATTCAGCCCTGCCTTTGCCTCTGGAACAGCTGGTACTTCCTCCTCTGTGCTGAACGTCAACGTCGGTGGCCGAACGTACCGCCTAACCTACCAGGCAGTGGCCATCTATCCCAACACACGCCTGGGCCGCTTGGCCACATCCACCGACCGTTGGCATCAGCTAGGCCTGTGCGACGACTACGCGGCTCAAGGCGACGAGTACTTCTTCGACCGAGACCCCGCCGTCTTCCAGCTGGTCTACAACTTCTACGCTTCGGGGGTTTTGCGGGTGCGGGATGAGCTGTGCCCCCGCAGCTTCTTGGAAGAGCTGAGTTACTGGGGGGTACGGCTCAAATACACCCCGCGCTGCTGCCGCATCTGCTTTGAGGAGAGATGTGACGAGCTGGACGATCAGCTGAAAGTGCAGGAGGAGCTACGTGCCGAAGCCGCCGTCCAAGAGAGCGAGCATCTCTTCCATCACATGCGCTATGCGGCACAGCGCCGGTGCCTCTGGAACCTCATGGAGAAGCCGTTCTCCTCCACCATGGCCAAAGTGATGGGGGTGGCCTCCAGCCTCTTTGTTCTCATCTCCGTGGTAGCCCTCACTCTCAACACCGTGGAGGAAATGCAACATAAGGACAAGAGCAGCAGCGAAATCCGGCCCATCCTGGAGCATATCGAGACCTTCTGTATTGCCTTCTTCACTCTGGAGTATATCCTGCGGCTGCTCTCCACCCCGGACCTGCGGCGCTTTGCAAGCAGTGCCCTCAACGCTGTGGACCTCATTGCCGTCTTGCCCCATTATCTCCAGTTTCTGCTGGAATGTTTTGTCGATGACGACTCGCCTCATGGACAAGGCTCTCACCACGAACAGGAAATTGAGAAAGTGGGGCGGGTGGGCAAAGTCGGGCAAGTCCTACGCATCATGCGTCTTATGCGCATTTTCCGCATCCTCAAGTTGGCCCGCCATTCTACGGGGATGAGAGCCTTTGGCTTCACGTTGCGCCAGTGCTACCAGCAGGTGGGCTGCCTCTTGCTGTTCATCGCCCTGGGCATCTCTGCCTTCTCCGCCATGGTTTATACTGTGGAGCATGACGTCTCTAACACAAACTTCACCAGCATCCCTCACGCCTGGTGGTGGGCTGCCGTAAGTATTTGGCCATTCATTTCCTTGCTCCTTCTTCTTTACTCAGACCCGTTGTTTGCTTTGTAAGCAACGGGACACGCTTGCATCCTTGAACATCTGTTCTGAGCTTTGCTGTAACGGAACATGTGCAAACGCACACCCACTTACCCTCAGCTGGCAGCTTTAGTCTATCCGTTCCAGCAGATCAGGCTGTAATCAGCAAGGCTGATCCGGAACAGGGTGGCTATTTGTGTCCGTACTATAACTTTCTGCGGCTGTGAGAATGGAGAGGAGGAAGTTAAAAGGAGGCACATGGTTGCACAGCTAGCCTTAACTTTGCAGTGACCGAAACATAGGTTGATAGCAAGCTTCCAGCAATTTATAGCATATGCAAAACTCATAAAGGGAGGGCTCCATTTTCCGTCTGAGCTGAATTTATATCGGTGCAGCAGGAAGATGTTCAAATGAAGCTTTCCACAACAATAAATGCTTATACGTGGGGCTGGGAACACATCCGTGTGCATCCAGGAGACCAACGGATAAGACAGCTGCCCTTCATGAGATGTTCAGACAACTGGCAGTAGCAGCTACAAATAATATTTTGTTTTATTTATACAGAGACCAGAGGGGTGGGCAAAAATAACAAAGCGAGGGGGACTGGCTGGCTTAGTTATCGGTAACATGATAAGGAGCTCACCACTCTGGCTAACAGGAACTATAAACCAGCCGTCTCTGAAAAACACTGCATTCCTTGCGTCAGTTGGCTGGAAAAAGAGGTCTGGGATATGTTGCACCTGGTCCAAACCTTGTGTAGCAACAAATCACTTGAGATCTTTTGGTGTCCTGTAGTCTGGGCTTAGAGACTGCCAGAGATAATCACACATTTAAAAACCCATAAATGTTTTTAATGTGAAAGGCTGGTGCAAGTTCAATGGATAGCAACGTTGCTTGTAGGCTATGGAAGCAGGACCCTTATAGACAGATAAAAATCAAGACTGTTGCACATGCAGAGGGAGTGTGGCGAATTCATTGCAGCAGCTGTCTCGTAAAGGTGTATGAAAACAGCATACTGTAGCAGTCCCCTCTCCACTACCTGCTTAAAAGGTTTACAGAAGCAGGAGCAAACACATGTCCTGTTTTGAATGCTTTGAATAGCACTAAGTTGTAGAGCTCAGTAGTTTAGGTATCTGGTGACAAATCTAGAGGTCAGGAGCTCAGTTCCCCACAGTGTCTCCTGTGTAAGTAGTCAGCTTGTGCGTAGTACGGGTTCAGCGCACAATAAACCACCTCTGGGTGCTCTCTACTAGAAAACCCTGAAAAGTGTCACCATAAGTTAAAATTGACTTGACAGCACATGATAATGATTATTAAGGCAAATTGTTTGAGGCCTTCTCTAACTAGTAAGTTTAAATACTCTCATTAAGAAGAGGCCTACTGGATCAGGCCAAAGGCCCATCTAGTCCAGCTTCCTGTATCTCACAGTGGCCCTGCCAGATGCCTCTGGGAGTGCACAAGACTAGATATCTGTCTCCTGATACCACTCCCCTGCATTCTTTGGGGTGACTTTTTTAATTTTAGAAAAAAAGGCAAGTATGCAAGAAAGAATTTTGGGGATGCTTCTAGAGTAGGGGTGGGCAACTGTTGCCCCCCCCCAGATGTTTTGGACCATAACTCCCAGAATTCCAAGGCTAGATTGACTGTGGGAGTTGTGGTCCAAAACATATGGAGGGTACACAGTTGCCCACCCCTGTTCTAGAGGAATGGAGACAAGGTGAATCCATATCAACCACTATTGACAGTCATGGCGAGGTGGGAGAGAGCAACACCACTGCTTCTGATAATGCATTTGTAGGAAGGCTTTGAGGACATGAGCCCAGGTTGGACTTCAGATGGCAGAACAGAGGAACCCCTTCCTCTCTCTCTCTCTCTCTCTCTCTCTCTCTCTCTCTCTCTCTCTCATGTGTGTCTGTGCACGCATAGGCACACACTCACACCTCACACACATGGTAGCTCCTAAATAGTTAAATTCTTAAGCTTTTTTTCAGGCAACTCTTGAGGGCTGAAATGAAGGTGGCACTACTGGCCTACTACCATGTTGGATTTACTCCCTTTTAGCGACACAAGGAATTCTTCCCAAAGAGAAACAATTCTGGCAATGGACTCTAAGGCTCGATAGCTCAGCTCTTCACTCTGTTAGGGGGGCCTTCCTTATCAGGTTCAGCCTTAAATATAAGGTTCATGAGCCACCCATGAGTCAGATTAAGGAGTGCCTGCAAAGCTCTTTGCCAGGAAGAACCTCTAAGGAAATATTTTCTCTTGTTTGCTCTTGGTTCCAGTTACAACCTAGAAAGAGCTCCTGATGGTACAGCTTGTCTCTTTGGAACATAACCAGAAACCATGAACCTATCCTATGGACCCTTTCACAGCCAGTTTCTGGTGGTGAATAGATAGGAATAACAGAAATATCCAGTCGCTATGCTGGCTGGATAGCTGATTGGTTTAGGTGTCTATCAGCAGAATAGAAGGATGGGTGTTTCCTTCCCCATTGTGTCTCTTACGAAGCTGGTGTCATGGGCATGCTGCACAGTCCAGGGCACCCCAGAAGAAGGGAATGCGAGACTACTTCTGAGTACTCTCTGCCCGGAAGACCCTGAAAAGGGTTGCCATAGCTCAGAATTGACTTGATAGCACATTATTATTATTATTATTATTATTATTATTATTATTATTATTATTAT
>JAHTLZ010000237.1:31150476-31171045 GCA_023846285.1 Phrynocephalus versicolor | reverse complement strand
GATAGATAGATAGATAGATAGATAGATAGATAGATAGATAGATAGATCTTTATTGTCATTGTCCTGTGCAGAACAAGTTTGGAAAATGCAAGGGAGAAAGGAAAAGATACAGAAAACTGAATGCAGACTTCCAAAGAATAGCGAGGAGAGACAGGATGGCCTTCTTAAATGAACAGTGCAAAGAAATAGAGGAAAACAATAGAAAAGGAAAAACCAGAGATCTGTTCAAGAAAATTGGAGATATTACAGGGACACTTCGTGCAAAGATAAATATGATAAAGGCCAAAGTAGCAAAAAATGATCTACAGGATCTAAAGCCCTTTGGCAGACACAGAATGCTGCCTTTATCTATCAACAGAGAGCACTGAATGAAATCATGACCAGCTCTTTCTTTCCCGTAAATAAGACCATCTGTTGTTTCCTCCTTCAAAACGGCACTCCAACCCAGAAGATTTGTGGGACAGGCAGCCATTTTCCAAATGCGAATGAATACTTTTGGTGGTTGTCGTGATCAATATGTATGAATGTATCATTCCATTGTGTACACCTAATAAGTTCTGTGTTCACTCTGTGTCTGCAGGATGTACATGACAGAATACATGTCAGTCATGAACAACACCCCTCAGAGGGGGAAATTCATACCAGTATTGCAGAACTAGTCTTCATCTTAACTCCACCCAGAGTTTCATGGCTATTGGCTATTGAGTTTTGTTCTGTTTGTGGTTAGTTCTCTTCCCCTGCTTAGAAAGTTTCCAAATGAGGCTCCATGCTGCCAAGTTGGTGAGCTTCAGCCTATTCTATAAAAGTTTACAGCATGCTAAACGGTTTTTAAGATGCCACAAAAAACATTTATTGCTGGGAAGGAGGGCAATAAAAGACGCACTGGAGCTACAACTCACTCGGAATGCGCTCTAACCCTGGAATGCCCAGTTGTCCCCTTCAACATGCATACCATAGCCACTGTGGCAATGGCCATGGTGGTAGAAGAATGTAGCCTACACATCAAGGTGGGTTACTGTAATCTAGGGTTGGCAATTGATATCACTTCTGATGTTATTGGACTGGGGTTCCTATGGATTCCAGAGAGTATAAGCAGTGGTGAGAGAATAATCAGAACTGCAGTCTGAGAACATCCGAAAGACAAGTTGCCCACATTTGGTCCAGGCCTTTTTTCTTCTTACCAATCGGTCTCAGTACTTTCTGGACTTTGGGAATACAACCTTCAGCATTCCTGGCCATCATGGTTTGCAATGATGGAGCTATAAATTAGCAAGATCTTGGGAAGCAAGGTTGAGCTGACCATTTCAGGAACTGGGAGGCCTATCACTACTCATGCCCTCATTTGGTCCTCCTGAAGCTCACTGGGGTTCCTTTGGGGAAGCAGTTGCCTCCCAGCCTCACCTACTTTGCATGGTTGTTGGGAGGACCCCAGAGGGAGGGCTGAACCATGTGTTCTAATTCCCTAATTCTCTTGGAGGAAGTGAAGGGGAAAATATATTTTTAAATAATTCCAGCTGAGAATGTGTGCACCTTTCATCACTCCTGGCTCAATCCAGAGCTAGTCCAGTTCACAAACCTCTACAAAGCCTTCTTTGCCTTTTAATCACTTCCATTATATTCAAGGTGTATTGAGTTTTATACTCTAGACCAATGGCTCCCAATCTTGGGTAACCCAAGTGTTCTTAGACTGCAACTCCCAGGAACCTCCCCCACTGCGGTGCTGGCCAAGTTTTTGGGAAGCGCAGATCAGGAAAACCTGGGTTACCCAAGATTGAGAACCACTACTCTAATTCCAGGTGGATTTGGGTGAGCTTTTGAGTAAGTACAAGAGCTAATTATTGTGTTGCTCTTCAGTCGCCCTGAAGAGGAGCACCTGTTGGAGAATTCATAGGAATAGTTCATTTCCCCCCACCCACCCACCGCCTCTTGCATGAAACAGATGCTAATGTTCAGGTAACAGCATCCAAAGAACTGTACCTGTATGGTTTCTGTACACATTATGCTTTGACTTATTTTTCCAAGGGCAGTTTAGGAATTCCCACATAATAAACTAGCTTTGAGCTCTGTAGCGGAATAGATTGTAAGGCCATATGTTCAGTGACGCATTTTATAGGCAAATATGAAATAGACAAGGAAATATATATGGAAATCCTTGTAAACCCATTAATTAATTTTTTTAAAGGTTTCCCCTAAGTCATGTACATGCATGCCTCCACTTCCCTCCGGGGGGGCGGGGCAGGGGGACAGGAGCTTTTCCACCCCCTGTTGTTCAATGTCGTTCCAGGAAGCATCAAAAGGAAAAGTACCAAGAAAATACACGCCAGTAGTGGTTTAACACCTGTGAAAACAATGCTTTTGTTTGGAAAGCTTTGTCAGCTCCTGGCTTATGTTTTGCCTTTAATAAGCTAAACATATTAACTCTATTTTGCTTTTTCCTCCCTCAGAGATTTAATGAGCTCTTATGGGGCACTGAAGGTGAACTTTGGCAATGTGTTTCCCTTATTGTCAACAATCATACGTGAAGCAAAGCAAGAAAAATGCTAAGGAGAGACAAATTAAGAAACCTAGACCAGTGATGGCAATTGGCAAACCTATGGCACGGGTGCCAAAGGTGGCACTCGAAGCCCTTTCTGTGGCCACTCGACATTGCCCCTTCATAGCCACCTGTATACAGGTTCAATTACTTATTGGCACTTTGCAAAGAAAATTAGTGGGTTTTGAATTGCAGTTTGGGCACTCGGTCTCTAAAAGGTTCACCATCACTGACCTAGACATACATTTTGCCCTTTACTGGAGACCAAGTGGAGGTAGCTCTCTAAAAAAGAACATCACCAAATCAGTGTCGGGGGTGGGGGGGAGGGAAATCTGCTGAATGCTCAGATACTATGGCAAAGATGCCACTGAACAAAAAGATTGCAGATCTGGAGGAATGTTGAGTTTAAACATAGATATATAGCACATATAGGAGAGTCTACAGAGCAGATCCAGCTGATTGGCCCAGCAGTTCTGTTTCTGTGGCAGTGAGGTAAATAACAGAGCTTAGAAATATTACTTTTCTGGATTACAGAACTCCCAGCCAGCAGACTCTTAGTAAATACTGCATTATTTGATTTAAAATTCAGCATTCATAGAAGTCCAAAAATAACTACGCCCTAAAAGCTATGTACCTCAATCATCAGGGGAGAAAATTAAAAATCCGATGCCAATTGCTTCTGCTTTTTAAAAATGTCACTTTTGAAGATATATTTACGGGTACATTTTCTTGTCATGTTCCGAAACATTTGGCTTGTGCAGGCACACAGTTTACATAACCTTTATTAACTTCTTTATACAATAGTTCAGAAATTACATGACGTGCACATGTAATCTGCTTGTTTGATCCTGCATTAATACTCCCAAATGCCACAAAAAAAAATCATATTTTGGAACATATCTGCTAAGACAATTTTAAAGTGGACGTGCGAAATGAACAACGATGAATCATCACAGGCATATTTTGAGTAGGATCTGCCACTGAATGCATTAGGTTGGCTCAACAAGGCACAATGATACTGAAGAGGACAAGACCCATTGAAACCAATAGGAACTCAGTTATTCATCCTCAGGATCCACCGCAGTGTTTCTGAGCCTATAGCTGATAGTTCAGGAACTTTGCTATGATGCTTTTTCTAGGCTGTTGTGCAAGTTTAAATTCCCAGTTTTCTCTCCCTCTCCCCACAACTTTTGCTAATAGATTTTCAAGATTAGTTTGTGATCTATATATAGGAAAACTGGGAAGGTTTCCTTCCTGTTCTCTATAATCAGATAGATTCTTTCCTATCAGAATGTTCAGCTGGCCTCACATTTTTTGGAATTAAGATGCCCTACAGCGATCAGGGCAATGCTTGCCTCCGAAAATCCCTGGGGCTGTTTTTGTGGACCTTCCATTGCCCTCATTCCTCACCAGCAGAAAAAGATGAGCAGCCTCTCTGAAATCCTCCGAGAGCAATAATCTGTCTTTTAAATATGCCACACTCACTCCCCCTCCAGTGCTGAACACTTCTTAAACACCCAATCTTCAGAACCAGGAGTGGATTTGCAGTCACATCTTCCCTTGACAATTGTTTTGTTTTTCCAGATAATGCTCAGTAAAAATATTTTAGAATGTTACAAAAGCTTAAGACATTTTCTTCCCATTCCACCACCACCACTCCCATGTGGGGAACCTTTCTCTGTGGGGCATGCTTCCCCGGGGGGGGGGGGGGTTACAGTTGAAGGCACACCATCTTGACTCTGCCACGTTGCATCCCTAGGAGGAAGTGGCCTTCCATTTCCCCTTCATCTTTGCTTTGAGGCAGGACAAAGGCTAAAGGGCATTTGCTCCCTGTTAGAAGCACTGTTTTCATTAGTACAGTGGACCCTTGTATAACAAACGGTTTGTATAACATAATATTTGTATAACATAAAAAATTCCAGAGATAGGGGAAATTTGCTTAACATAATTGCCTATGGGGAAAATTTGTACAACATAAAATGGGATTACTCTGTTTTCAATGCATTCCTATGGGAATTTGTATAAAGGAAAATTTGCTTAACATAATTTCATTTGGAATGAATTAATTCCTTTATACAAGGTACCACTGTAATCCAATGCGTATTCATTAACATTATATAGCTCAATAAAAGGGGGCTGCCAAGGCAGGCATGCCAAACATTATTTTGTTTTGTGTCTGAATCTCAGCTGGCTCTGAGAAACAGCATCTGTGTGTGTGTGTATGTGTGTGTGTGTGTGTGTGTGTGTGTGTGCTTTCTTTGCACTCGTAAAATCTGTTTGTGTGGCACTTTCCCAGCAAACTCTCACCGCACCCCCCCAAAAAAAAACTCACAGAGAAGGAATATGATAAGATAATACAATAATCTTGGAACTACAGACCTGTTTGGACCTTTCCTCACAGGGGAAGAAATGTCAGTCAGTGTGAATGAAAGCTCACTTGAGAGATAAAATGCATACCAAGTAGAACAGGCATGTCCAAACTTCAGCCCTCCAGATGTTTAGACCAAAACTCCCACAGTCCTTTGCCATTGGAAATACAGGCTTGGAATTCTGGGAGTTGTCGTCCAAAACATCAGGAGGACCGAAGTTTGGACATGCCTGAAGTAGAAGAACCTTTAAGTGAAAATCACACTGCTCCAATTCTGACCCCTCCCAGATGTGCCCCCAGTTTCCCAGGCCCATTGTCCCCTCCATGGAGCTGCTATTATGCAGAGAGGAGAAAGCATTCAGCAATTGGTATTATATGGCTTCACTTTTCTGGGTAAAAATAGCTCTGCCTATGTATATGTTTGCATTCATGAATTGCCCCCCAGAAAAGTCTTATGTCCCCTTCTCTCCAACACAATTCCAGTCCACAAGAGACCTTCATGTGTCTGTTTGTATCTCCTTCCATTGTCAAGAAATACACCCATGCATCCAGGATTACCTCTAAGGTGCGCACGCACACTCCTCTGCCCACCTCTGTGAAAATTAGAGGAAACTTTGCATGCATCTCTCATGCCCTATCTATTACGGTCTTTTAATCACCATGTGGAAAAGGTCTTAGGAGTTAAAGCTTCAGAAAGGATATGCAAAGTACTGTAGAGTCCAAAATACCATGCCAATAATACTGGGTGACTAATACACCAAGCAATATGGAACAGCTAAGTGGGCACTGAAGTAAGGAAACATCTCAGATAAAGACAATGTGCAGAACAACTGAGCGAGCTTAGAAGCATTTTATCATAAATGACAGTATCCTAATGCATACATATTGAGTTTTAGGCACCCATAGCTTTCATTACAATAATCACATAATCCAGGAAATGGCAAGTTAGAGCTGAATATCGCACATTCCTGGCAAAGCCCAGTCTGCTTTTGTTAAAATCTGCCAATCCTTTAAAATCATTCTCAAATGGGTTATTTTTCATTATGCACTAATGCAGAAATATTTGCACAACATTTTTTATAAAAAAAAAAAAAGATGGAAGATCACGTGCAGTATTACAGCCCCATCAAAATCATAAATAAAGGTAGGGCAGGAACAAAAATCTCTATGTAAAAGAACCCAGCAAGACTGAAAATATCAAGAGAGGTCATGGAGGATTATTTTGCACAGTAGTACCGCGTAAGACGAATGTCCCTTAAAACAAAAAACTTGTAAGACGAATGAAATTTCCGGGAATAGGAAAACCTTGTAAGATGATTTTTTCCTATGGGATGCTTCACAAGACAAGTTCAATGCATTCCTATGGGAACCATGTTAAACTGCGTTTCGTGGGATGAATTTTTCGTAAAATTATTTGACCCATAGAGCGAATTAAATTTGTCTTAAGAGGTACCACGGTAATGTGATAAAATTAATGTGTTATCCCTACCTATATTCACCCATACCTTGATGGGAACTCCCTGAGAATGGGTGTGCAGGCACTGGTCATGTCGAGGATAGATTATTGCAACGCTCTTTACACTGGGCTTCCCTTGACCCTTATTTGTCGACTGCAGTGGGTGCAGAATGCGGTGGCCAGATTGGTGGTAGGTGCAGGCAGATTTGACCGCAACACCCCAATTCTGTCCCACCTGCACTGGCTGCCCATCGCCTCCCAAATAAGGTTCAAGGTGCTGGTTTTGGTTTACAAAACCCTCCATGGCTTGGGACCTGATTATCTGACAGAGCAAATCTCCCAAAGGTCAGAGCTGGCCAGACCCACCAGAGCCTCATTGGCTTTCTCATTTTGGGTGTTCACCCCCAGGGAGGCCTGTAAGCTTGTGACTTGCATTTGGGCCTTCTCGGTGGGTGGCCCGTCCATGTGGAATAAAGTGCCCACCGAGATGCGCCTGGCTCCACCCCTCACAGCCTTCAAAAAATTACTGAACACTTGGCTGTTCAAGGAAGCTTATGGAGATCACTAATGTTTGTTTTGTGCCCTTGTGATTTGTTTATTTTTGTTAGCACTTGTTATGCTTCTTTTCTTCCCCCCTCCCTTGGTTGTTTATTATTTGTTTAGAATTGTGGTGGTTTTAATTGTTTGTGCTGCTCTGTTTGTAGACCGCCCAGAGTTCCCTTTGCGAAAATCGGTGTGGTATATAAACTTAAATAAATAAAAATAAGTTCATCACACTCCCACCAAGTTGGTGTGGGTATGGATGGGGAAGGCATTATTTCTTGTAATGCTTCAATAGTATTGCCAATGCATATTCTATGCACTAAAATAGTTACTTGTGTTACCTCAGAAAAGATGATGCCTCAACTTCAAGTGTTTCTGGACAGCTACAGTTGGGAGCCAGTGTCCCCCAGATTTGTCAGTCAAATCTTCCAAAAAAACTGAGCCCTCAGGTAAATCACACGGCTGGTGATTTGGAAGGTGTTTTTGTGACGTCACATCAGGTGGTGTGGAAGACAGAACAGCCAAGGACAGGGACCACCACAGTTGTTTGTCTCCCTGGAAGGAGGACTGGCATGAGTGTCCCATTCTGGCTCCTTTCCCATCATGGAAGCAGGAATCCACAGCTGAAGGGAGAATGGCCACATCAGTTTGTATTCATTGGAAGCATCAATTTGTATGACTACAAATTGACAAATTAGCAAATAATGAATGAATTTTGCAATTCATTTCTTAAATTCATGCTCATCTTTAAGCACTACCTCCAGCCATGCTTGCCTGGCAGGCTGCTTGAGAATGAATGATAGGGAGTGGGATAAGGACAGAGGCTTAGGGAAATGGGGCAAGTCAGCTTATGTTAAATAAAACATAACATTACAAATAAAGCATTTTTAAAAGTTATCCTACCTCACACGTGCACCATAGAAGAATGTCAGCTTATTGTAAGGGCACTGCATAATCATGAAGTTGAAGGGGTTCCTAGGGCACCTTGTAAGCAGAACAAAACAATTTGCACATAAAAGATATCTTAGTTTTGATGGAATGGCTAAAAATAAGTACAATATTGGGAAATGTTGATTCAGTTAGATCCAATACAGTGAAACAGCAGTAGGATCATCTAGAGAACCATACCTCCACTGAACAGGGTTGAAAGTATTCAGTGCAAAAACAGTTTGGGTTTGTGTTTACACTCGTCTGTGTAGGGCAGAAGAGACTACAGTGGTACCCCAAATTAAGAGCAGCTCGACTTAAGAGCAATTCAACTTAAGAGCAGAAAACTGTTGGTGTTTTAACTGCTGCCTTACAAATTTTAGATATGGTCTGCTCAACGTACAAATAGTGGTTTTTCATTTTTTAAAACTTTTCTTTTATTTTTAGATAGGTACCCCAACTTAAGAGTAGTTCGACTTAAGAGCATGCATTCAGAATGGATTAAATTCGTAAGTTGAGGTACCACTGTATTCATTCTATGTGCTGGGCAAGCTGAGCCCTCAGTTTGTGTGCTTCCAAAATCCAGGTGGTACAATATTCACAGTGTTCACGGGTCCATTCCTGGACCTTCCGGTTCCCTTTGAGGTGTGGCTAGGAAAACATGCACAGGCCAGAGCAAAAGGATTTAAAATGCAGATGTAGCACCGCCCTGCATCATACGTTCCTCCATCAAAGGATGGAACACAGAGGTGAAGATCCAACAAAGGCACAAGACTTAAGTAATGAATTAATGCCTCATCATAAACCACAGGCTTGAATTTGCAAGAGTAAAGCATGGCTGTTGAGGACAGGAAATTTTAGAGATGGCTGATTCATGGGATCACCATACATCAAGCACAATTTGACTTATAACAAGTTAAAACTTTATTTTATGTTATAACAGTACATATTCAAGCCAGTTACCATGGTGATTGGGTATTTGGTATTTGCTGACTTGTAGTCCAAATATATATCAGAAGTAAGAAAGTCATCAGAATTATCTATCTATCTATCTATCTATCTATCTATCTATATGATAGCAGAAAGTGAGGAGGAATTAAAGAACCTCTTAATGAGGGTGAAAGAGGAGAGTGAAAAAATGGGCTGAAGCTCAACATCAAAAAAACTAAGATCATGGCCACCGGTCCCATGACCTCCTGGCAAATAGAAGGGGAAGAAATTGAGGCAATGACAGAGTTTATTTTCTTGGGCTCCCTGATCACTGCAGATGGCGACTGCAGCAACGAAATAAAAAGACACCTGCTTCTTGGGAGGAAAGCAATGACAAACCTAGATAGCATCCTAAAGAGCAGAGACATCACTTTGCCAACGAAGGTCAGGATAGTCAAAGCTATGGTTTTTCCAGTAGTGATATATGGAAGTGAAAGCTGGACTATAAAGAAGTCTGATCGCCGCAGAATCGATGCTTTTGAGCTATGGTGCTGGAGGAGAGTCTTGAGAGTCCCCTGGACTGCAAGGAGATCAAACCTATCCATCCTGAAAGAAATCAACCCTGAATGTTGGAAGGACAGATTTTGAAGCTGAGGCTCCAGTACTTTGGCCACCTCATGAGGAGATAGGAGTCCTTGGAAAAGTCCCTTGGGAAAGATTGTTGGGAAAGATTGAGAGCAAAAGGAAAAGAGAACGGTAGAGAATAAATTGAACAGTATTTTGGTCATTCAAGATGGATGCTTATCTCTGAATGACTTTTACATTGATTTTCTATTATATGTCTCTTTTAACATATTATGGATTGATTCTCAAAAGGAAACCACAAGCTTGAGTTTACAAAATTCAGGTGGATATCGAGGTAAGGACATGTTGCCAATTGAGTGTACGTGGGGTCACCATAAGTTGGAGGTGACCTAACAGCACATAAAAACCACCACAGAGTGCCTTGCCATACCACCTGGGATCTAGCCAGAGAATTTGGAGAAGTTCCTTTTTGGAACAACAATGCCGCCAATGATCATTAAGTAGCGGCCCTCTTGGTTGAAGGATGGTGTAAACTGTTAACTCAGAAATAATATATCTGGCTGGCCATAAACTATGGTTTTTCCTTCAGGAGCTTTTAAGCAAAGGTTCCCCCGCCCCCGCACATGCATGCTAGTCATGTCTGACTCTAGGGGTAGTGCTCATCTCTGTATTCAAGCCGAAGAGCCAGTGTTGTGCAAGTCCATGGCCACGTGGCCAAGTTTTTAGTTTTCATTTAAAGAGAGAGAAATAAATAAAAATGAATGTGTGCTGTTCAGCTACGGAAAGAATGTAATTAACACAGGCATATTGCATATAGGGAATCAACATCTGACACGAACAGCAAAGTTTTGTGTGTGTCGAATATTTTAACAAATGATCCCTTTTCTTTCCTGACCTTTCCTTCCTCCGTGCAGTCCCTGCGGTGAAAGCCCACCTCCCAATCTAGGCGGCTTTGAAACGGGATTCTAACTCCCTTCTGCCACTGGGATGCTCAAAACCCTTGCCACCTATTTCCAAGCCAGGCGCTATGTAGGGCGGCCACTTGGGAAGGGGGGGGCATTTCTGCTGGCCTTTAAAGGTATTACCTGACCCTAATCAAAGCTATCTGTTTCACTGTCACAAGAGGCAATCCTGTTAGTGGATCGGCTTCCTCAGAGACTGCTCAGAGGAGCTCCATGTGGGCACCCATGGCTTTGGTCACTGCCAATTAGGTTTATTTGAGATTAACCTCCAAGTGTTATACAGGGTAATCAAGCTTAGGCAGCTTGCATAAGGGCAGAGTCAGCACTGTGCAAATGGGCCAGTAAACAAATTGCCCTCCTGAGCCTTCCTTGCCCTGGGACTCACATACACCCAAGTGAATTTGCATCATTGCACACAACCCGGAGGTTGGGAGGTCGCAAAAACGAACTTCTGGCCTTCTCCATTGTCCATGAAGATCACTCCCCTGAGTATTAAGTTCTACTCATGCTGGTTCACTTTGGCACATCGAAAATGAAAGCCTAGGTAACATTTGCAAGGCTGGACAAGGGACACTATGAATTCCAAAGAAGACATTTGCAAGACTGGACAAGAGACACTATGAATTCCATAGCGGCCTGCAGGTCTCATTTCTACTTGCTTATTGTTCATGAGTTAGATTTCTTGGAGCACTACAAGGGACCCAGCTGCAAAAATAAATTCCGAGTAACAGGAAGAGACTCTGGTCACATTTTGTCTCTGTTCACTGAATTAAGTGGCATTTCTCCAGGTAAGAGCTACTACAAAGTGGAAGCTGCAGCTTCACGGACAGCCTACCTGTGCATTATTCATTGTGGGAATTTGAGCATCTCAGTTATCATCAACTGCATGAAAAATAATCTCTCATATTTAGCCCTAAGAAAATGATTTAAGCATACCACCCGTGTCGCACACTAAGGGAAAAAACATTTCCATGGGAACAGCATACAAATGCAGAAATGTTTTGCTGCTCATCCAAACAGTTTCATCAGTCTGAGGAAAGTGAACTACTAAAAAATGGAGGACTCGCCACTAGCTTTCCTCAGACTGACAAAACTGTTTGGATGAGCAGCGAAATGTTTCAGTCTCTCAAGAAAAAGAAGCCCTGCTGCCGTGACTCAATTTCCAGATAAACTCACCTGGATGACTGAGAATCTTCACAGAAAAATGCCGAAACATTCTTCTGTGCAGAATAAAGGGAGCTCCACCCACCCTCCCACCCTCTTCCCTGCCACCTCTGAAGGAGAGAAGAAGCATCACAACACCAACCACTTCCAGGCAAAGGAAAAGCTATTTGTGTAGAGGGCAGTGACCCAATTCAGACCTAATGCTCCTTGATTGCCGATCACCACAAGCTCATTTGCTTCTGCTACACCCTTTCCTTGTCAGCAATATGTTACTGTCTCTAGCAACCAGGTCGATCCTGTTTTTGCTTGCTTGCTTGCTTGCTTGCTTGCTTGCTTTATTTATTTATTTATTTATTTATTTATTTATTTATTCATTCATTCATTCATTCATTTATTGCATTTTTATAGCCCAGCAGGAATCAATGCCTGCCACTGATTGTTTGCTCTTAAACGAGAAAAGACAATTGGGACATAAATCAAAGGTTTCAAAGACTGTGCCTTCTTGGCAGGAGCTGGACTTGAGGATCCATAAGAACCCTTCTAGTTCTGCAGTTCTAAGATTATTCGTATATGCAGATATCCATATCTTTCTGTTTATCCATCTCTCCGGGGCAGCTGTTTTTACAAAAACTGGAACAATGATAATAGCCCATTGGGTGAAACAGCCAATTTCACATTGACATTTAACTGGTGCAGTGGTTAAACTGGAGTACTACAGTCAAGCCTCTGTTCATGACCCAAGATCAATCCTAACAGGCTCAGGTAGTTGGCTCAAAGTTGACGCAGCCTTCCAAGGTTGGAAGTCAACCAAGCTCACTGGAGGGTAAAGCATTACTTGCATCACTATGTTGTGAACCACCCAGAAAGTGCCCCAAACACTATGCACCAGTATACAAATTACAACAGCAAACTATAGTAAGGGGTAGTTAATACAGTACTAACTTATAGAGAAGGGGTAAGGAACGTGTAGTCCTCCTATGTCATTTGGACTGCAACTCCTATGAATCCCATCTACTATAGCCAAGGGTGAGAAATTGTGAGAGTTGTGGTCCTGCAATACCTGGAGGGCACTTGTTCCCAAATTTTATTTATTTTGAATATTTTTACCCCACCTTTCTCCTTGGAAAAGGACCCAAAGTGGCTTACATTAATGAGGGACAATATACAGTCCAGAACATTTAAGACATATTCAAGCCAAGAACAGGGAATTTGAAGAGGCATCTTAGAATATTAAAAAAAGTAACATCAGAGCTTCCAAGAGTACGCAAGAAGAAAAATCCATTATGAGGGGTCAAAAGCAACACGGAGAATACTAGTGTTCTTATGAAATCAGTGAATGCAATCAGGTATGGTAATCCATATAAAGTCATATAGTAGGAAGTCCCTCATTCAGGGAAAGCCAGAGACAAGATTTGTATGCCTGTAGAAATGTCTTGCAATTGGTTGACAATGAGGAAGTGTAATGTCTGAATGACACTAACATTCCCCCCCCCCATAGCAATTGGCCTGGATCTCCCAATCCAAGACTTGTGCTGCTAAATTTTGTGAAACAGCAGCATTGTGTCCATCTGCATGTGTTCCTTTGTTTCTTTTTAGGACAATGGACTTAAAACACGCTACTCATTACTTCAGTATGCTTCTTTCCATCTGCCTCGGACGTACCTTGGATTATTTCAACTGAGAGGCTCTCCTCAGCGTTAGATGCATCTTAGGACGATTAGTGTCAGGTTATTGAACAGGTGGTTCAGCGTTATAATCTATTTATTCATCCAGTATCCAATTGTCTGAACATACGAGGCTGACTGAACTGCCACTACAAGTAGCCAGGCTGATAACCATAAAGTGTAATATCCGAAGCAAATGGGTGCCTCCCATGCAACTGGATTCTTCTAAGTTCACCTAGGCTTGGAAATTTCAGCTTCATCTTGTTTTCCCAGGCCAACAGTTTTAACACAAGTGCTGAACCATTCTCAAGGAAAATAGCATTCTAATTCAATCCAAAGGTCTGAATGACCTTTGCTAACAGAGGCTTTCTTTTATCTGGGAACCAAGAAAGGGAAAGTGCTTTGATGGTCCAACCAAACACCCATAAGAGGTGTAAATTTCATTAGCCTTGTTCTGAAAATCTTCTCAGAGGTCCTGAACACAGCAGGCTCTCCAATTTCAACACAGCTACAATTTCAGAGGTAAAACATTGTCAACAGGAGTCAGTACTGTACTCTCCAGAGATGAGAATCAGTTTCCTCTGTGACTTATTTCCAACCGTTTTAAGAGAACACATTAGCAACGGTCCTTAGCGCCTGGTGAAACATTCCCTCAGCTCTTGTGGGAACCAAAGGATTTCCCAAGGTTTTCTGCGAACACGTAGAGTTCTTATCCATCCATGGCAAACGCCATGTTGAGTAGCCCACACAAACTGTGCACTTCCTTTCAACAACTATACATGCTTACTTTCAGGTGGCATACATAGATGCATGAACTAGAGACACCGTTACTGGCAGATCAGAGACACACACACCCCAATGTCCTTGTGACTTATGTGTATTCTGGGCACATTGTTGTGTTCAATGGTGATGTATATACCAGGTTTTCTTTGCAATTCAGACACTGAGCCCACATCATTGTTCTTCTCCCCCTTCTTTTTCTTAACGCCAGTGACAGATGTTGCTGGCTTCCGAGTATGCTTTCCCACCTCTCCTACTAGCAGAATACAGAGCAAGGGAAAGAACACTGGTTGACTGTATTAACTACAGACACCCTTGGGCTGCAGAGGGGCAGTGGTGATGGTGGGACTCCGTAAGGAGGCAGAGGAAATACAAGAACATTGGCACTGTACAGCCGGAAGGGTGACTAAACTCACCTGGAAGAGGGAAAACTCGGACTGGAAATGTAAGCTGGCAAAGGTCCTGGGAATGGCTGGTGGGGAATGAGAAAGCCAAGCAAAGACGGGAAAAGCCATTATAAAATGGGGGAAAGAAGCTGTTGGGCCAAGTGATGTTGTGAATGGATAAAAACCTAAGAACATAAGCAGAGCCCTGCTGGATCAGGCCAAAGGCCCATCTAGTCCACCTTCCTGTACCTCACAGTGGCCACACCAGATGCCTGTGGGAACGCACGAGACTAGATATCTGATACCACTCCCCTGCATCTGGCCCTTGAAGGACCCTGGTTTTAAGCCTGGAGATTACACATCTCCATCATGGTTTGTAACCTGTAATGGACTTTTCCTCCCAAGAATCTGTCCAATCCCCTTTTGAAGGCATCCAGGCCAGATGCCATCACCACATCCTGTAGCAGGGAGTTCCACAGACTAACAACGTGCTGGGTGAAATAATATTTACTTTTGTCTGTTCTCACTCTCCCAACCCTCAATTTGAGTGGATGTCCCCTAGTTCTGGTATTTTGTGAGAGGGAGAAGAGTGTCCCTCTATCCACTTTATTTATGCCCTGCATTATTTTGTACATCTCAATCTCCATGGATATATGATAAACTAGTGAGGAAAAACCATGCAGAAGCTAATGACCAGACAGGGAATTTTAAATGGTCAAAATATACTTGTTTCCAGCCACAGCTACAAGGAAGATTTTATTCTCCAGAGAACAATCCAGTTAACATTCCAAAGTAGCCAAAAATGTTTATTAACAAATATAGTTACCTGATTTTTTTTAAAAATCAAAAACCCAAACCAACACTGTCCTTTAATTTTAATTTTAAAAAGGAGGAGTTTGCTTATTTAGAAAACATGTCCATTTAACTACAATCGTTCCAATTAAGATGACAATTTCTCCAGCAATGCTCTTCTTGCTGCTGGGTCATCTTTAGTCCTTTGAAGATTGGGAATGAGACTTTTCAGTCCATCCTTGACTCGATTCACCACGTCTTGGTCAGAGCATTGAAGAAGGCTAAAAAGAGGGGAATAAAAAGACAATTTCAGCAATCAAAAGCATAATACAGAAATATAATGGAAGCAACAAGGGGGGGGGGAACAGACAGCAGATTCGCTTTGCCATGATTCAAATTGGGATCAATCACCCCACACACAGGCATGGCAGTTTTACATAAAATACCATTTCCCAATCTTCATTTGCTCAGAGTGTGTTTTACATTAAATTAAGTAAATATCTGCATCAGGATTGAATATACTTTGATTTATCTTCTGCATGGAATTGCTAGAAAAATAAACATATTTTTATTTAAGAAGTGTTCCTTGCTTTTAAAATGAGATATACCTCTGCTAGTGTTTGTGGAACTTTACATTCATAATGGACTGTTTCATAATGTTACTGTGTGTGATGAAATGAGAGGTACATGGGATATGTAGTAGTCTTGTAGTTAAAGAGCAAAGAGTTGCTTTTCAGGAATCTTGCAGCTGCTACTCGCTCATCGGATGAGGCTGGCAGAGAGAATTCAGGAAGACACGACAAGTTGAGGACCAGAAGAGCTCCATGAGGAAGGAAGGTGTGTCAAGAAAGACAAGAGATGTTTGGATATGCAGATTAATGGACATTCATTGGGTGATACTTACAGAAGGATCGAGAAAGTGGGAGTAGGCCAGGGAGAATGAAGAAGATTGTTTTTTGGAAAGGAGGGGGAGAGAAGCCATGATTAAGCTAGCAATGTGTTTTATGTACCTTATTAGCTTTTAGAAATGGATTCCAGACATCAGTTTGTTAGAGTTACTTAGAGTTGGATAGATCTATTTGTTATTTTAATGCAACTTTTCTTGGTATATCCGAGTTCTCTAAATTCTTGAAGATTTTTAAGATGTTTACTTAATTTTCCTTATTTTTGTATTTTAATAAACATCATTATGTTTTTTAAGATTGCCTCTATGTTTTTGATTAAGGTGAGTCAGGATGAGATTTGAAAAGAACCCACAAAGGTGTGAACAGGTTTTCCGAGCCCAGGAAGGTGGGAATAAGAACAGAGACCATTCACAGGGCTGAGAGTTTTAGCACCTCAGCTTCCCAGTTCCTTTGCGTTGTAACAACAGCTCCGCCTCCATGTTTTAATTCATTTTGCTCCAGAAGAAAAGCCAACAGGTGCAGAGATGGACTTTAAGGGAAGGAGCCACAGACTGTTTCAAACACCAGCCTTACCTCAAGCTTTATCAGCTTTCCAAATCTGAGCCAAAGTTCTCTCCTCTGGGAACCAGAGGTGAGAAAAAAAATTACTTTTACTGGATGACAGCTCCTAGAATCCCTCAGACAGCGTCACTACTGGCCAGCTGGCTAGGGGATTTGGGGACTTGTCATCCAAATGAGCAGGCCCTGGTGACAACCCAATATTACTGCCTGTTCCAACCCAAGACTCATTGCTATTGCTGCACAAAAATGGCTACAAGTAAGCATTGTCAGACTCCATGATATAAGTACAAAACGCAATACAGTGGTACCTTGTATAAAAGAATTAATTCGTTACAAATGAAATTATGTTAAGCAACAAATTTCCCATAGGAATGCATTGAAAACAAAGTAATCCCTAATCACGACCATTTCCTGTTGCACGGATTCGCCCCATAGGTGATTCTGTTAAGCAAATTTCCCCTATCGCCGGAATTTTTCATGTTGTACAGATTTTATGTTATACAAACTGTTTGTTATATGAGAGTTCACCCTATAGTGAAAAACCAGTCATAAATTGGCAATTATAGGCAGCAACAGCAGAGCCCTTAAAATGCAGGTGGTGTGGGTTTTAAGCATGTTGGAATAAGGCATTTTTCTGGGGCTCAAAAAACATCCAGCCAGGATGAGTACACAGAGCTCCACAAAAAAGTACTCAGAGTCGCTTACCTCTGAAATCAGGCTGACCTGAAGGCGAGTATTTGACAAAACTGCCTCAAAGCACAAATGAAATTTGATATGCAATACACATTCCCGTAGCTAGCTCAGTCTCACCAGGGGTAAGTGCAGGTATTGTCTTCTGAGACAACAGCCATCGCAGCTTGTCAGGTTTTTGGTTTAAGACAAATCTATCCATTCCTGCACCTGGTGAAGATCGTATAAAGGCTTGATCCAAAAATGGGATCTGAAACTACTTTTGCTCACAAGGCTGGGACAGGAGCCCACTGTGTTCTCTACTGGAAGCTCAGCTGCCTCTAAAAGATCTGCTTCAAAGGGTTGTTGAGTATTCCACAGAGAGAGAGCATAATTGTGGTAGGGAATGTTGTCCCTGCGGTGTATTAAAGCAAAGTATGGGGTTTATATACTGCCCCAGAGTGCTTAAGGCACTATCTGGGCAGTTGACTATTTAATGATGCAGGTTATATATTGCGCGTATACACACACACACACACACACACACACACACACACACACACACGGGGGGGGTACAAATCTGCCAGTTTTCCCCCAATAGCATAATATATAGGAGACATTGGGTATTCATCTGCAGCAGGAAATATTCACTAAATAAGGTATGCATATTGTATCTCAATTTACTTTCATCAGACATTGTGTCTTCTGGCTATGGATGTTCCAGTGGAACAGACTTGATTCTACATACACAAAACTGCAACCCATTGGCATCGTCTGGCAGTGAGAAAATATATCACAATTTGTCCTTACATTATGGGGAAAGGGCGAAATACTCATCAACGGTGACATTTCCTGGCAACATTCTCCAGTATTTGGTAGGGAAGACCACCTTCATTTCCTTGATTTCAAGTACAGCAGGCTGGCCAACTGACAATCAAGAGATTCTTATCCCACCCACTCCCATCCATAAAGACAAGGAAAAGGATACCAGAGCAGACAACGAGAACATTGTCATCCATCCAGAGAAGTTTAGATTGCAGATGAAAACATGTCTGCACTGAAAGTGGCATTAACAATAGGACTGAAACTCCAAGAGAGAAATTCTGATCTGGGCAGTGTTCCAGTTTGTTGACCTTCTTCCACGTTAAGGTGTTAGCAGGGGGTTGTGACTCTTTTTTTTTTGGGGGGGGGACAAAGAATCTGTGTGTCCTGGTAAGCAACTGCACTGGCAAATTCGTTTTTCGCTTGCAGCTGAAATGTTATTTTAAACATAACCTTCTGATTCAACAGTCACATCCCCTGTCTTGCCTTTTTTTTAGATACATAATAAGGATTATGTTGCCAAACCAAACAGAATGAGAGAAGAATTAATGTGGCTTGTGGAGTGATTAAAAATCTGTTTCCTCAATGTGACCTAAAATACTTCTGCCACATCTGAAAGCAAAACACTGCTTGCTTGTACTATTATTACAAGGGGCGATTTCTATGCAATCTTCAAATATAGATATTCAACACCTTTGGACACCTTATTCCAAGTGCACAACTTCCACATAATGTTAACTTTTATGCTGCACCCAAAAATGCATAACGATTATACTGCGTGTTTGCTAAGAGGCTTACCCTTGCCCTGTGAACTGAACACAGTGGGTGGGGCTGACCTTCCTGTCTGAACCCACCTACAGCCCGTGGGGCACGTCAGGGGGACAGCAACTCCCCCAGTGAGTGGTGGCCCTTGGTCCATTACTCTGCCCAGTACCACAACACTGGGTATCTCTCGAAATTTTATCACAGAGGTTATGCAAGGGAACCTGCTTCAAAGACTACCCGCTGGCCAAAGTTGCTGTAAATGGTCCAAGTTTTTGTGACACTTGCATCAAGTGGTAGGAGAAAATAACTTCCTTGTCAAACCCGTTCTCACAGTTTTCTCTCTTGCATTTGTTTTTGCGTGAGATCAAGAGAAACATTCACTTCTGAGGCCACATCAGAGTTCGCTCAACGCGCCAGACTGCCATATAATTCCACCGAAAGCCAAGTAACGAGAGCGGAGGCCGGGCAGGAAAAGGCAGCTGTTCCTAGTCCGAAAGCCCTTTAGATTAATTTAAACTTGAGTAAAAAGAGAGAACTGGCAGATTGTGTCATCAATGTGACAGCACTGCTAACAGAAGCACTGAGATGAAGATATTTGAAAGCTAGTATCTGATTTTTTAAAAAAGAACCAGATTCATGTTAACACCAACATTCCGAATTCTTATACATCGAGCAACAAAATAAAATAAAATAATCCAACATTACTGTGTACCAGGAGAAAGTAAAAGGAAAAACTTGGTGATACTGACTAAAGCAGCTCCTCACAAATCTTTGCTCACCATCTGTGTGGGGGATTAGAGATTTTAAGAGGAACTACACGTCTTTGTCAAATGCAAGAGATCTGTTCCGAAAAATCCCTATAGGTCTCTATTAGAAAGCCAGCGGTTGCGCGTTTAAACTCAGACGATAAACCTATAAGAGGATGTTTGATTTAAGCCTGCAGCTTTCTCAGTGAGGCAAAGTGTTGGGAATGTTATTCTGTCCTGGGCCACAAGTACTAGAGATTGAGAACGCCAGAGAGGTGACACTGGATGCAGTGACGCGGAGAACGAGGCCCATCTCTCCCAGACAGATTTCTCCAGCTGCACTTCCGTCCACCAGATCACAGCAGCTTTACTTCCCTTCTGCCATCCCGCTTTGCTTTTGCTGGATGCGTTCCGAGCCCTGAAGGCATCTCTTTGCTTTGGACGAACCTGGTCAGGCTGAGAGTAGTGACCAAGTACCTTGGGGGCTGCTTTGCTACAAAGAGCTGGGCTAGATGATATTGCAGTCCTGGAGCCTCGTGGCGCAGTGGTTAAATGCCTGCACTGCAGCCAAAACTCTGCTCACAACCCTGGGGTTCAATCCCAGGTAGCCAGCTCAAGGTTCACTCTGCTTTCCATCCTTCCGAGGTAGGTAAATTGAGTCCTCAGCTTGCTGGGGGGGAGGGGGATGTGCTCCCTGGACAATTAACTTGTAAGCTGCCTAGAGAGTGCCTTGAGCACAATGGGGTGGAACATAATCAGCACATTTTCTTTTGCTTTTTATCCCTGCAATTCTATGTTTCTCTGAAAGAATGTAGTGCTTTTAAATGAACACTGTGTGTTCATTTGAATCAAGCACAGAGTGGAATTAGATTGAATGGCTTTTTAGTGGGATGGTGTTGTGGGGAGGGAGGGAGGCTGAGCCAATTTCACTGTACACTGGTTGTACAATGACAATAAAGGTGATTTATTATTATTATTATTATTATTATTATTATTATTATTATTATTATT
>JAHTLZ010000237.1:31127708-31150466 GCA_023846285.1 Phrynocephalus versicolor | reverse complement strand
TATTATTATTATTATTATTATTATTATTATTATTATTATTATTATTAACACTGTGTGTTGTTGAAGCAATCTCAGCCTCATCAGCAAATCAGCTGTTTTGTCAAATAAAAATTATAAAAGGAACTTTAATGCAAGAATAGCTTTTGTTAGCCACAGAAGCAGGTGTAATAGGACCCCTATAGCAACAGAGGGGTGGTTCCCCCCCCACCCCGATATGCAGATATAGAGGTCCTATGAAGTACAGTGGTACCTTGTATAAAGGAATTAATTCGTTCCAAATGAAATTATGTTAAGCAAATTTTCCTTTATACAAATTCCCATAGGAATGCATTAAAAACAGAGTGATCCCATTTTTATGTTGTACAGATTTGTCCCATAGACGATTATGTTAAGCAAATTTTCCCTATCTTTGGAACTTTTTATGTTGTACAAATTTTATGTTATACAAGCTGTATGTTATACAAGGGTCCACTGTAACAAGAAACAGGAGTCAGCAGGATGTGCACTTTTGATATCGACACTTCTGCAGACAAGGAAGATGCCAATGGTTTAGTTCAACTGCACGGTCAGAGAGACTCATCCTAAGAGCAGTACAGTTATTTGTCAGCTACTTACTCCAGCTGTGTACACAGGAGTATGAAATAGCAGTGTCAGGTCAGGTTATCATGCTTGCATACATTGTATACAACCCAGCCAATAATGGCTATATCATAAACGTTATTGAGAGGGCCACTTGTCATGAAAGTGCTGCTGAAAGTCCTGACATCTAAGCTCCCAGACGGCATAAGTTCCATCACCACCAGGTACTATGCTCGCCTCCAAGAGCAGTCCAACACAGACATGTCGTGCACTTGAAGGAGAGCAGGCAGCCATATTTTGAGCTTCTATGTGATCCCCGATAAAAACAAACAGCATCTTGCATTCATGGATTCCCTGGCACATATTCTGCTTGTTCAGCTGAAAAGAAAGTCACAGACAGTATTTGCACTGAACACAACACAGTAATCTTTAACAAGTGGAATCAACAAGGCTACCGGCTGCTTGCAATGACACAAACAGCGTAAATGGCTGAGAGATGGTATGGGAAGAAATTGCAATTAAGATACAGCCTTGAGACCTAAATGGCATCAACGGCATGCTGAAGAATTTAGAGGCACAGATGTTTTACATACCGACACAAAATAATAGCACCACGGTTCACGCTGGCCCAGGTCTTCAGGAAGTCAATGCCGACATGCTCTACCAAGGTTCTTGCAAAACATCCTGGTGAAGGTAAAGTTCAGCTTAGACACCACATGAATTTATTAAAACAGCTCACGATGTGTTTAATACTCACAGACTGTAATTCTACAGCTGACGTACGAGTAATAATGCAACTACCCAATGCATGTGTTTGTATACACAAAACTTTAAACCTTAACAGAATTCTTTGAATGCTGCTTTCACTAACCACTCATTTCCCATGGATCCACTTTTAAATATCACCTCATTTCATAAGAGATTTGTACTCCACCATGAGGAACCTGAATTCAAGAGACCATGCCAGGTCAGGCTGTCCAATGCTTCCCCATTCCTCTAAAAGTCCTACAGAAATGGCAACATTTAGGGGAACATCTGAAGCCTGTGATTGTCACAAAAGGCATCTATCCTCATAAAGGGTTATCCCAAGAATGAAATCAGACAACCATTTCCAATGATATGAAAATTCATTTCAGTATCAAAGTACAAATATATTCATTGTTGCAATGATTCCTGGCAACGTTAGCTTATTTTACAACCTTTTATTTAACCACGTTGCTTCTATGTTCCATACACTACACCAGAGATTTGGAGGAAGGCTTTATAAACTCTTTTAAGATTTTTTTTTCCTTGTGGGCCCATCCATGTCCATTGTAGATGTTTCAAATACAGACCAGTTTATAGTCAACAGCTGGTGTAACTTTATGCCACTTGCATCCCATGGTGTTCTTTATGTGTTTAGAGATGTACGAGTATCAGGTGAGCCCTGCTGGGACCAGCCACAGGCTTATCTTGTCCACAGGACAACTAGATACTCTCAAGAACCTCCTAGCTCAGGAGCCCATCAAGCTCAGGAGCACATCAGGTTCCCAAGTAACTGGGAGAGAGAGCCAAGTTGCCTCTAATGTTGGTGGTGATGCACTGTAACCGTGGCTAGTGCATCTGTGATGTGTGAACACAGTATACAAATTTACCAACTGTACCTTCATTGCCACTCTGTCTCTTTTTCTCGTCTTCCTCAATTAACCATTTCAACACCAGATGACCTGCTGGGTGTTCGGCAATGTGAAGCTGTAGAAATAACCAGAAAGGTCAACTCAGAGCCCTGTTAAAATGCTAGAAGAGCCAGACTGAAGCCAATCTTATTTAGAAGTGTTTCTTTTGCTGTACAAAAAAGTGGTGCACTAAACAGCACCGTATTGAGAATACTCAGAGACACCTAGGTCTTTATTTTCATATTAATCAATGATGGTCCAATCACATAATGCTGCCCTTTCCATTGAACTTCAAGTATCTTCACCTTTCGTTTTTAGGTGCTTCTGTCTTTCAAGGCCTCACCATTTGTTTTCATTTATTATTATTTTGAGAACGCTTAGCCCATACTTTGCAAAATGCTCATGGCAACGGCGTAGGCTGGTCTTTCAATACAATGTTTGAGGACTCAGATACAAATTGTGGACACATCCCCAGACCATAGTATCCACTTCTCTCCTTCCATGACATTTCCAATATACCGGCATACTTTAGGGGGTTCCTAAAGGCTGTGGAATGTAGGTTAGAATCCAGGACAAGTAACACTGACATTCTGAAGTCGGGGGAGAAATTGTGCTTTTGACATTCTTGACACATAAGCCGCCCGTAGACATCCAATTACTCCTCTGAGAAGGAAGAGCCTACTGGTGGTCCAGGCTGCCCCTGCAAGGGGCCCCTGCAAGAAAGGCCAAGAGACTATTTCCAGCCACTGGAAGCGTTCGCAAACCCATGCCACTGCCAGAAGGTCTGCTCCTAACATTAAAGGTCAGGGAGTCTTTCAAAATTGCCTCTTGCTGTTTTTTTTCTCTATCATAAAGGTGTACATTATCCTTTGGACTATACAGTGGTACTTCTACTTACAAGCAACATAAGAGCAGAAAACTGTTGGTGTTTTAATTGCTGTCTTACAAATTCAAGATGCAGTCTGCTCTACTTACAATTTTTTTAAATTTTTTCATTTTTAAATTTTTTTTAGATACAACTGCTTTACTTAGGAGCTGTTCAACTTATGAGCATGCATTCAGAACAGATCAAACTCATAAGTAGAGGTACCACCACCACCCCTTTTCTCATTTCACCATATTCACAGAATTATTGAGTTTCCAACTGAATTTATGAGCTAGATCTGACTATTTTAGGTGGAAAAGCTTGAACATCTTATCTGAAAACATAAAAAACATATTCCTCTGAGCTGGCTGGCAAATCAAGATACAGTGGAACCCTGACTTATGAGATTAATCCGTTCCGAGTGCATGCTCGTAAGTCTGTTAGCTCATACGCCGGGGAGCAGTTTCGCATAAGAATGCATTGAAAGTCAATTAATCTGTTCTGGAGGGACAGATTTCAGTGAATTCCTATGGGAAACCACTTTAATCTACCCGCAATCCCCCCCAGGTGCATTGGGGGGAGAAGTGGCGGGTGGTTTAAAATGTCTTTAGCCACTAAGGCAACGATTTGCCTCCGTGGCTAAAGACATTTTAAAACACCCGCCAATGCTCACCCACACGCCATCGTTAGGGGAAACCCCATTTTAATCATAAGGCGGCTGGGGGGGGGGACCAGAAGCCCGCTCGTAACTCGGGATTCTTGGCTGTTGGGGTCATACCACTGTACTGTAAACTAGAAGCCTTGACAGTCCTCTCTTAATTTATTGTATTTCAGCAACTATGCCACAGGATCCTGCCCCCATCCTGCCCATTCAAAGACCATTTCGTATCCTGTCGCTCGTTCCTTGCCAAGCACGGTTACCTGCCCATCTTGACCCCCGGGAACCATTTCCTTTGCAGCAAGGCTAGCGATGGCGTTCATGGCAGGCTGGACGTCACCCACAGCATGCCTGAGGATTCCGGTGGTAACAATGAAAGTAGCTTTATCCATCACCATTTCTTCCACATGGAGATTCAGGTAGTTCAGCAAAGCTGGAGAAACAGCTTCCAGGAGTTCACGGCGGCGCAGGTCTGTGTCTTTTTTACTGGTGGTTTCAAGAAAGCACAAAGAGCAGCAGTCAGACGGACAGGCCAACGCTGTGACGGACAAGGTAACATCACAATTTCTGTTGCCCAACCTCCCGTACTTTCTTCCTTCCCATGAGAAAACGAGCACAGCCAGAGCCTTTTTGGAGACATCAGTGATCACACCTAGAGAAGCGAAGGCTCGGGAAAAAAATGGAAAATTTTTGGGAAAATGTTTTTTTTCCCTGCTTTGTAAAATTCTGCATAAGGGTAGACATCACTTAAAATGCCATAAAGGGAGTTTTTAACCCTAAGCTAGACAAAGGGGCTGGTAGAGAATTTTTCCTACTGTGGACTAAGAACATCAACAATATGGTTCTGCACAGAACTTGCAGTCACCCACACCACATTCAGGGTGAAATTAAAAAAAAAACCCTTTAGGCACGGGCACTTCCACATAGATGCAAGCAGCAATGGCAGAACCTGGGTGGGGTGGGGGGTGGTAAATATATAACCTGTCCTGAATGAAGAACACAATGTATTTATTTTTAAATATCTATACAAATTCAGTATCATTTTTAGGCTGCCTTTCTCTCAATAAGGAGATATGAGGCAGCCTTAGGCTATTCTACACTCAAGTAGAGCAGCCTTTTGTTTTGTTTTGTTTTCCCCCGCCTGCACCATCCGTCGTGGAGAGAATTGTCCCTCCTTATTATTTTCTTTTTTTTTTATTAGTACCTCTCTGCTTTATTTTTTTTCCTCCGTTGTCTTTGTTGTATCGTTTGAATTGTAAACCGCCCAGAGTTCCATTCGGAAGATGGGCGGTCTAGAAATATAACAAACAAATAAATAAATAATAATAAGCGCCTCCAGCAGCAGCAGTAGCAGCAGTGGATTCCTCAGGTGACCTGGCCCTGGGGGCAGGCAGGGAAGAAAAACACCTAAAAGGGAGGGACGGGATGGCAGTGAGAGAGGGGAGTGGGGGGGGAATAAAATGGCCAGCCTCCCCCCACCCCTGGCCTGCTATCATTGGCCCAGGAGGCAGGAGGAAGGCCCTGATGAGAGAAGGGGGGAGCAAGGGGCCCTCAGGCCCAAGTGACAAGGAAAAGACCTTCGAGCATCTCCCCCCCCCCCCCGCACATACACACACCAGCATGGTGAATATGGGTTCACACTGGTTAATTCATAGTGTCATTCTCCAGCCTACATGTTTATTAAGAGAAATGCCCAGAAGAAAAACCTGTTCTGCTAGTACTTTCTCCCACTGAAATATTTGTCTCTTCAGCTGGCAAACCCTGCTCAAGACAAACACCCCGCCGAGTTCCCGGAACCACTGCTTTTTTCTGGATCTGGCCAGCCACGTCACTTGGCAGAATAAAAAACCTTTCAAAAGCCTTGACTGACGAGGCAGCCGTGTGAAGTTGCGTTCGGCAAGGCAGCTATTTTGAAACAAATAAATCAGAAATGGCACAGTAAAATGTGGAGAAAAGTTTAAAATAAAAACACCGGCGAGTGTCAAGGCAGAAGCATTTTCGGGACTTCTATAGGAAGCTTATAGAGCAACAACCACCACTCCCTACCTAAAACACAAAGCACAAATCTCACTCAACTGAAAGATTTTGAAGAGGCATAGGACCTCCTTATCCACCATTTCACTTATCCATGGTATGAAGATAATAAAAGGAAAAAAATCTCAAAAAAAGACAATCTTCACATGCATTACCAGAACCATCCACTAGAGTGTGACAGAGAGAATGCTAGGAATACTTATTAGTGAAAAATACATAGCATGAGCTTTGGTACCCTCTCGTGGACAGTTCCGGTAATACATGTGAAAATGATTTCTCATTCCCACCCACCCACACCCACGCCACAGATTGCAGAGCACAACTCTTACGCAACTCAAGTAAAAATCTCATTCGCACAAAGGGTTTTACAGGAAAGAACTAATTATGGCTGACATAAATTCAGGCTAAGATTAGGGGAGTTACAATGCAGCCAGTTCAAACAAAACTGCAACTTTTACTCACCTATAAGCATTCCCATCTCCCTGCTGAAGGATTTGGATCAGGGCAGGTGAAAAGTATGCAAGATCCCTCGGACTTAACAGATACAACAGGACTTTCCTTCCATATTTGTTGTTTATAATATTGGCTAAAGAATCAACCATTTCCTGAACGTTGGGTGAAGAAGAGGAAGAACCTTCTTAATATTGGAAACATTGTTTGCCACAAACAATTCTAGTGTCAGTTCCTTGAAGATGGGTCAATAGTTACGCTCACTGTTTACACTGCTACATTTTTATTCAAGAAAATCTCACCTACAACTGAATTGTTTATTGATTTGTGGCATGATGTGTAGATGTGCCTGTAAAGCCAAGGACAACAAACAACCACATGCATGCTGTAATGATAGCACACCATTGTCCACCCCCACCTGAAAACAAACATTGTCCTTGTTTATTTCAACATATATCCAGTATGTGATCACCAGAGGAAGGGGAATTGTGTAAGTGCTTTCTCTACTCCTGCAGAGCAATTGCAGTGTAACCAATCTCACAAGTAGTGAAAGACCAGGCATGCTGGCGCAGGAGGAACCCTCCTCCTGTGGATACCCTTTTGTGATCCCATAATGCAGGCAATTCCAAACTTCGGCCCTCCTGATGTTTTGGACCACAACACCCAGAATTCCAAGCCTGTATTTCCAATGGCAAAGGACTGTGGGAGTTGTGGTCCAAAACATCTGGAGGGCCAAAGTTTGGACATGCCTGCCATAATGCAACTGGAGACTGGCCTATATGCTTTTAGAAAGGTAAAAGCAGCACACAGTTCGGGTGTTTTCAATGCAGATGACCACACTAATTTTGAGGGCATCTAAGGTTTGCTCATCACCACTTTGGTGCAAGTTAGACTATTTATATGTGATAAAAGGTAACTAGACACCTTTCCCCCCTAAAAGACACTATTCCTCCAAGGCTTGTGTGTGTGTGTGTGTGTGTGTGTGTGCACGCGTGTGTGTGTAACTCACTGTCTCAGTAACTCGCTACAAGACATCTGCAGTAGAAAGATTTAAAAATATTCTATATTGCTTGCTTCTGTTTTTTTTTTTAATTCTTTCTATTACAAAGGTCCAAGTATGTTAATGAGACTTTAAGTGCCAATTAAGGAGAAACGGGTAGATTCTGGGAAACATCTGGCTATTCTCCTCTGTACATCTACTGTGGAGCACAAGGAATCGCATCAAAAATTCAAAACTCTGCAAGAGGACGTCCTTCAAAAGAGCCATGGAGAGGAGGGCCACCCTGCCCACAAAGGTAGCTGGGGAATCTCCATGGGTGGAATGGAATCTTCATAGGTGGGATTATGCCTGCAAGCCTGACATTCCCTTTTCTGTGGCATGCAATGCATTACATTGGACCTCCATATTTTAAAATAGCATTGAGCTGCAGGAATCAAATTACCCTCCATTAATACAGAAAAAAAATAATAGCATCCCACTTGCAGACACTTTCTAATCCATGCGAAATAAACTACAGTGGTACCTTGTATAACAGACAGCTTGTATAACAGAAAATTTGTACAACATAAAAAATTCCGGAGATAGGGGAAATTTGCTTAACATAATTGCCTATGGGGAAAATCCGTACAACATAAAAATGGGATCACTCTGCTTTCAATGCATTCCTATGGGAATTTGTATAAAGGAAAATTTGCTTAACATAATTTCATTTGGAACGAATTAATTCCTTTATACAAGGTACCACTGTACTAGGTAGCTGACTGATTTAGTTTAAATTTATACGGCTCTTCACCACAATTGAGTAAAAATATTTCTTTTCTTTTTGAAAGACAGGATGACATGGTCTGAAAATCATTGCCGACTTTCTGACATAATTTTAATATTACTACTAAGTAAGCAGTAAGTAGACTTCCGAGACGTTATTACTTACAGATATAATCAGCTGTTTCACAAGTTTGGTATCATCAATGCAGTCAAATGCCGCCAGCAAGACCAAATATGAAAATTCACCCTGAAATATTAGGAACAATATAAACCACAAAAGCATGATTAGCCAGGCCAGTAGCATTACCAACAGCAGCTCTTTATTTCAATTTAAGGCAACAGCTTCAAGAACTTAACTAACAGCTTTTGTATGTTGCATGGTAGGTGTATTTAATAGACTACTGCTGCAACTTACAAGTTGATCTATCGACACTCACTCTGACCAAAAGAGATACGCTAAAGAAAAATGTATTCTAAACCTCTTTCTTTAGATTCCCGATTCTAGCTGAGTCAGGAATCAAGTCTCAGCACAAGACAGATCTGTTTTAGACAAGCCCAAAGACACGATCAAGAGCTATCAGCAGACGTTAACATGCTATATATGCCAGCAGCACTGAAGTGTCTGTTTTCTATTGCCTCTGACTTCTGGTCCTTCGCTACAGAATTCTCCTCTACAGGTCTGTCCAGATTCAAATGGCTTCCCAAATTTCAGTGTTCAACAAAAGTTAGAATCCCTTTGCATTTGGGAACTACAGAAGAGAAATGGCCAAGGCTAAGTCTTTAGCTGGTTGTCTGCCACGTGCCTGGTTAACCTCTGGCTGTAGAATTAGTCTCAATGACTGCTCCCTCAAACATTCTGATGGATACAGGTTTTGGTAACATGATTTTGGCCACAAAGTTAACTTGTGAATGCACAGCGCCGCATAGATCATATGTTGTGCAAATCAGGATGTAAGGGAAATGTCAGTCTTACACTGCAATCCGGAACTTAGCAGGGAGGAAGACCCATGACCCATAGTGGGGGACACTGCTGAGTCCACAAGCACGAGATACGACTGCGCACCACTGTGTTATGAGACAGTACTTTAAAACTACTTACAGTCGCTATTTTTTCTACATACGTCTTCATGGTTTTGACGACAACTTTCCTGTCCTGATAAAAGAAAACAAGGGAATGTATGTCACATATGAATTCTCTGGCCAGACTCCAGACATTCTTACAGAGCCAACAAATTACTGCCAGAAATCACAGCTGTCCATCAAATATCTAATCTGTCTTCACTGACACCTTACAAGTTGGCTGACAGGCTCAATCCAAGTCAGCACTAAAGACTTGCGGTTGAAGGGAGCAATCTGCAGGTTACCGAGTCCCTGAACTCCTTTCAATCCACAAATTCTGCATAGGTTCGCCAACACTGGCCTAGAGTTACCTAACACTTTCTGCAACATTAAATTTAAAAATGCATGGGTTTTTTTTTTCCCAGACTTGGGTTGTACCACAAACAAATTTGCCTCAGTCACACACCACTGAGTGACTACTAACCATGAAAATGAAAACCTGGAAGTTGAGTCATGGCAATTGGACTAAAGAAGTCCAGTTGCCATGACTCAGCTTCCAGATAACCCCACCTGGATGCCTGAGAATCTTCACAGACAGATAAAGGAAAAGTCAGACTAACACAACTTTCTAGAAAGGTGACACAACTTTTGGACAATTTCATTGCACTCATCTGTAATACAAGATGGCGATGCAAATAAGCTGCTTTGTACACAGTACCTTAGGGGTCCCATGCCACAGGCAATGCATGGCTACTCGAGCACCATCATGTGTGTGTGCCAAGTAGATTACGGCTTCTCTAATTGCTTCAATCATTTCCTAGACACAAAGAGGCATTATTTGTAGAAATCTGTTCCATGGTTACTAATAAAATACAATGCTTGAAATGCAGGAAACAACATTTCACCACCTCTTACACCAGTCATGTCCAAACTTCAGCCCTCCTGATATTTTGGACCACAACTCCCAGAATTCCAAGCCTGCATTTCCAATGGCAAAGGATTGTGGGAGTTGTGGTCCAAAATATCTGGAGGGTCAAAGTTTGGACATGCCTGTCTTACACCCTACTTTGGCCACACAAGCCTCTTCCCTATGAAACTAGAGGAGACTAAAGGTCACTTATGCTTTGAGACAAACGGCACAACAGTCTCCCTTTTGGTGGGAGTCAGATTTTCCGAACAAACAGGGGGATTGAAAACTTGTGCATGCCTCGTTCTAGGAGAGAACTGCATCCCCTGGAAGCACCACTTTCCTTTTAAAAACTGGCATTAGAAATTGGCAGAGGGAGGCCACAAGGCTATACGTACAACACGCTGGGTGAATGAGTGCCATTCGAGATGACAACTGGTGGAAGGACACAAGGGAAGGGAACCACCTCCAGTTCTGAGGAAGAGCATCCCATAGAGAAGGTTGTCTTCCCAACAGGTATACCGAAGGGGGGAAGTGGGCCTCTCTTGAAGCTCTTAAGAGTCGAGAAAGCTGAGGTGGGAAACAACCGTGCTTCAACCAGCGCTTTGAACTGGGCCAGGAAATGGACCATCACTCAGTGAAGCGTGTTGTTAGTCTGTGGAACTCCCTGCCACAGGAGGTGGTGATGGCACCTGGCCTGGATGCCTTCAAAAGGGGATGGGACAGATTCCTGGAGGAGAAGTCCATCACAGGTTACAAACCATGAGGGAGGTGTGTCATCTCCAGGCTTAAAACCAGGGTCCTTCAAGGGCCAGATGCAGGGGAGTGGTATCAGGAGACAGAGATCTAGTCTTGTGCACTCCCAGAGGCATCTGGCAGGGCAGGAAGCCGGACTAGATGGGTCTTTGGCCTGATCCAGCAGGGTTCTTCGTATGTTCTTATGTTAAGCTGTGATAAAAGGAGAATAATATGCTCCTTGCAACTTGGCCCAGTCAACAGCTGGGCAGTATCCTTTGGAACCAGGGTGATGCTTCCAAACAGTCTTCCAAGCGTAATCCAAGCAGAGAGTAACCAAGCCATATGTCGTCTCAATTTATGAGTTTCTGGATCAGAGTTGACTGGTTTTCATTTCAAAAGCCTAAACAGCTAGATAGTCATTGAACATTTGGTTCCCAATTCTACTATTGATTCATTAACAAGAAAACAGATCACTGCAATAACTGTAGTGACTGATGTCTGTCTGCTAATACTTACAGATCTTTGCTTAGAAACTGCATGAGTAAAGAAGTCCAAGAAAACTTTATGTACCAGTGAATGTTTTACTACTGCTTCTCTGTAAGATGAGAAAGGGGGGGAGAGAAATGTACATTTTCACCTACATAATAATAAGCAATACTGTATTCTACTAGCACATTGTTGTATTTGCAATAAGTGCAGGACCTGTCCAAATGAGTATTTGACTTGACAAAGAAAAATGCTGCCAGGATGCCCTCACTGAATTATGGCATCTCCATTTTCAAAGAAAGCCACCTCACATACTTCATAAAGGGTCAAAGTAGCTATTAAACAAATCACTCTAGTGAGAATTCCCATGTTTCCACTTGCTTAATGCTACCCCTTCAAATTCACTAGCACATCCCTGTGTGTAAAAAACAACCCAAAGACATACTTTTAAGACAAGCCATTGTTCTTACTTTTGAGCCATTGGAGTGAGGATCTGTTTCATTTCATCCATAATAGCCTCCCGCTTGTCAGGATGAGCCATTAGCACTTCGTTCAGGGTTGAGTTATCCGACTGAAACAAAAGGAAACCCAGGACCCAGAATTTTAATGACATTGGGAATAGACAAGCTACACCAAGTGCAAAGCAACACACACCAAGGTACCCCTCCAATTAGACCGACATTTCCACCTT
The DNA here is from genome assembly GCA_023846285.1 of Phrynocephalus versicolor. Classification (NCBI taxonomy): domain Eukaryota; kingdom Metazoa; phylum Chordata; class Lepidosauria; order Squamata; family Agamidae; genus Phrynocephalus; species Phrynocephalus versicolor. The sequence goes on along the minus strand of JAHTLZ010000237.1, from coordinate 31,138,579 downwards.
TGGCACTGTGACTTGACTGTGTCCAAGAGTCGTTAGCTCAGGCATGTCAAAACTTTGGCCCTCCTGATGTTTTGGACCACAACTCCCAGAATTCCAAGCCTGTATTTCCAGTGGCAAAGGACTGTGGGAGTTGTGGTCCAAAACATCTGGAGGGCCGAAGCTTGGACATGTCTGTGTTAGCTAATTCGAGGCCGCCTCATTCAGAGGAACCCGGAGGAGGTCACCACAAGACCGGCGTATCCAACAGAATCCCCAGTCTGGCTCTGCCTAATGAAGCCAGACTGTTCTTAATTTCTGCATAAGCTTAATTAGAATCCGGGGGTAGTTCGCAAGAGCAATGGGCAAAACCTCCCAAAACAGCTGACGTTTATTCATAAACAATTTTGAAATGGTTAAAACAAGAAGGTATGAATGGCTCTTCAATTTGGCCTGAGATACACCATTTCCAAAGAAGGACAAAGTGTCTAATTAGGGTGCAAAATGGAACTCTGGTTAATTGGTCTCTCATTAAGGAAAGCCACGAGGCACGATCAACGATTCATGAAAACTATGGAACAACACATAACGAGAAGAATGAGAGAAGAATTTAACTAATAGCATATTAGCATTCAAGGTCTCAAAGCTCTTGAAAGAACTTCATTAAGATTGTTTAAAAAATTAGATGCTAGAATGGATCCATTCAGATTTCCAAACACTAAAATTCCTAACAACTTGCTGCTCAATTGAGTGTCCACCCATTATTGCTTTTAATACCCTTAAAGCTGATACTTCTGATCAACAATAGAAGGAAAAGGTTAATTCCAAATGAAAGATAGATGTGTAAACCATGTAACTCTTTTAGCTTTACATTTCCTTAAGACTTCAGCATTTAAAAATACCAATCTACCGCTGCATATTAACAAGACTGCTCTTCATAATAACTGGTGGAGCAAATTTTAAAAATCCATTCTATATCTCCGAAACTAAGTAGGAGCTGAAATCTATTTTGCCAGCAGACATGTCACTAATCAAACAAGGGTCTTCAACAGTGGTTTCCATGATTGACTGGACCCAGGCGTATTCAAGATAAACTCTGGGGGGTGAAGCATCAGGGCAGATTTGATTTGAATCAAATACATTTAAATCATGGTTTAAATTTTTTAAAAATCAGATTTTTTATGAGTTAAATTAAAAAATCTTTTCCCCCAAAATTTAAATTGCGATTTAAATTGATTCTTTTTTTTTAAAATGTTGATTTTTATTCACACTGCAAAGTAGGGTATTTTCAAATTCCAGGTCATTCTCAATTGGTTAAGTTACAGAAATATCTACCCATCTGGCTGTAGCAAATAACAGCTTTAATCAAGTTACTGGGATATTATTGAGAATCACAAGAAACAGAGATCTATTCTTAAAGCAGAAGATGTCCTATTCTGCCACCTTCTTCTTCAAGTGCCATGTTCTCGTATATAGTTGGTGATCAGTAGCCTGAACTAGTTTTAATCTAAAGCTATTCTAAATAGAGCAGCTGGGCTCACTGCACACCATTGGCTTAAGTTCTTGAGCCAGAATGTTCTTCTATGCCCCGGACTACAGTTCCCATCTATTTTTGCTTGAAGGATAACCTGCAGCAGATTGCACATTATGTGTCCGAAATACAGTGGTACCTTGTATAAAGGAACTAATTTGTTCCAAATGAAATTATGTTAAGCAAATTTCCCTTTATACAAATTCCCATAGGAATGCATTAAAAACGGAGTAATCCCATTTTTATGTTGTATGGATTCTCCCCATAGGCGATTATGTTAAGCAAATTTCCCCTATCTCTGGAATTTTTTATGTTGTACAAAGGAGGGCCAGATTTGGTGGCTGAGAATGGGTCAGGGTCCGGTTGCTCCCCAACCCTGCCACCTCACTGCAAGCCCCACCCACTGACCCATAAGCCCCACCCACTGACCCCTTGCAACCCCACATGCAGGAAGGAAGGAGGTGACCAAGGGAGGGAGGGAGGAAGGTGGAAACCAAGAGAGGAAGGAAGGAAGGTGGGGACCAAAGGAAGCACAGGGAGCCTGTTTAAAAAAACATGGGGTGAAGGAGGGGGAGGGAGGGGCGGGCCAGCCAGCCGCGGGCCACTCAGAATGTCCTGATGGGCCGGACTTTGGACAGGTCTGCTTTATGGTATTGAGCATATTCTGCCTTATTTACAAGTAATTCTTTACAATTATGCCTCTCCATCCACAGCTGGCAAATGCTATGCTCTTCCCCAGATAAGGACCTCAATTTCCCAGGGAGGCAAGTCAAAAAGGCCAAGTACCACCAAGTACATCCAGGTGGGCATGTCTTCAAGGCTCCTGATATGGAACTAAGTTCCTTTATTCTCCTTTATTCTCTGCCTTCCCCATCCTCCGACACAAGCCACGGCACCTTTAGATATTGAACAATGAATGAAAGAGCTACAAACTTATGTGCAACGAGGAAGCTGCCTTAATATATCACCTTGTACACTTGAAACGTATTTCCATACAACTCTTCGGTCAACATGTTTCTTTGCTCCAAAATGGCTTTGTCGTTATATGCGTACTCCACCACAGCCGATGCTTCGGCATGACGCAGCAACTTCCTCACTTCGCCTTTGAAGCTTTTGATTATCTCTGCAATTTGTGGCTTTGTTCTGTTTGAGACGCAAGCGAACAGCAACAGAGAGCAGAACAAAAGAAAGACAGAGCAGACTAATGATTTACATCTTAAATATGCACGCACACATGCTCTAAATCCTCATCAAAATACTTATCTACACTTTCCATTAAATTCAATTTGAAAGTAAGTAAAAAAAAACAGGCAGCTCATGCAGCAGAGAACATGCATGAAAGAAGTTCACAGTTCGGACAACTTTGGCAAAGAAATCAGATCTAGCTAGCACTATAGATGGAGACCCAATAGCTAATATCACTGCATGAGGAATTGCTTCAGAATTAGAAATCAAGAAATCGTAAGCAGCATTTTTCAGGTTCTGGATCAAGTGTCACCAGGAAGAACAAAACTCTCGAGCTCCTTATTGACATAAGGAACTGCAAAACTTTCAACAAGCACATGCAAGTATTACTTCAGTATAGTGCTAGGTTATAAGAACAATCCATTCAATCACCTACAGTCAATTTAAACACGTTGAAGTAGCACATGCCTGAAAGCCCAAAAGTGGCCAAAATTCATTGCATAGTAAGTTACACTTACAATGAATCAGTGGATCCTATGGAGAATATGACTTACTAAATCCCCATTGATTCAATGGATGCACTCTAGAGCAATTCACTGCACAAGCATAGGATTTTGGCCAACAAAGGCAACTTGGCCAAGGCTATCAGGAAAGATTCACTGGCTGACCAAAGATTTGAACCAAGAGACCCTCAAAACTTCTCCAACCACCCTGATTTCCCAGATCACCAGGGGGGTGTAGCATGTAGCCTTGTGGCACGGTGGTTAAATGCAGCTAGGACTGGGGTTCAATCCCGGGCAGCAAGCTCATGGATGACTCAGCCTTCCATCCTTCCGAGGTCGGTAAAATGAGCACCCAGCTTGCTGGGGGGGGGGGGGAGCACTGTGTAGCCTGCATACTGTAATTAAAAACTGTAAACCACCCAGAGACTGCTTGAAGTGGGATGGGGCGGTAGATAAGCAGAAACACTTAAAATGCCCAGAGAAGGCTTTAAGCAGTATGGGTTGATATACAAGAAGCACGTTGTACATCCTTCAAATACTGGCTCTGCCTGTGACATCCAGCTACCCCAACCTGGAAAAGCCATGCAAGCAAAACAAGAACCAAGCACATGGATAAGCAAAGTACTTACCCATACACAAGAAGTTTCTTCACAACGTTTCTTGAATATTTCGACTTGCTTAGTTCAACGAAACTGCCTGCAGGATAAGAAATCAACACTCAGTGGCAATAATAAACAGAGAAGCACTCTCAATGCAAAGGCTACACCGTGGAGAACTATATACCTTTTAATTCTTCAAATACCTCTTGCCTCTGCTGCTCACTGCCAAACTGAATGTAACACTGGATGACACGGGTTGAATCATGAGCGAACGCCATCTGTGGAGGCAAACACCCAAAAAAGTCTTGTGGTACCCTGGAAACTACAGATGTTTAACTGAAACAAGCACGGGCAACTGTAGCCCACTTCTTGAGATGCAAGGCACAGGACTTAAAGCAGGCATGTCCAAACTTCAGCCCTCCAGATGTTTTGGACCACAACTCCCACAATCCTTTGCCATTGGAAATGCAGGCTTGGAATTCTGGGAGTTGTGGTCCAAAGCATCAGGAGGGCCGAAGTTTGGACAAGGCTGACTTAAAGGTTATGCCAAATAAAATGTAATAGTCTTAGTGGAGGCAAATGAATCTACGATTCTACACCATTAAGGCAGTATTATATCCTGTGCATTTTAGCACATGAGCGTTATCGTTAGCTACAACAATGCTTCTGAACAAAGATTATAACTAAATGGAGCTATGAAGACACAATACCCTGACACTAAAATAAATGATATGGGCTGACTAAGAATAGTACATTATAGAGGGGAGGAAATGAATGTATCTGGAGAAAGTGGATTTGTTCTTATCCTGCAAATATTTGGCATTCCTGCAAATTTGCTATATACAGTAGTAATATTTCATATTACTGGAAACCCCTATCACAGGATTTTCAGGTCTGATGACATATAAATGAGGAACCACAGAACCACCTATTCTGCTTCAAAAGACATACTCCACAACTAGAGATCTTCCAGAACAAACTGTAGCTGGTAAAGGCTCCATCAGGAGAATGGAATAAGTGAAAAAATGGCAGGACAGGGACCCTTATGCAAGTAGAAAGCCCTGCCAGCAGAAGGGCCTTTACTGAGTCAAATGAGTTGTGGCAGGAAAATTCTTTATATCATCCATTCCACTAATATTAATTTGATGACAGATAGTTCACAACAACCTACTTCCCACCCCCAAAGTAACTCAATAGGTAGTAAACATTCCTCTCTTCATATACAAAGGTCAGCAGTTTGATAATGGCATTTCCCAGGATCTTTTATTTATTTATTTATTTATTTATTTATTTATTTATTTATTGGATTTTTATACCGCCCATCTGGCAGCGAGGTCACTCTGGGCGGTTTACAACAATTACCAAATTCAAACAATTCATACAATAAAACCATAAAATAGTAACACAATAAAATAAAAATAAAAATAAAATTGTTAAAATTTTACTTTAAAATGTTGCTACATTTCTTACTGTTTTTATTTTCCCCTGAAGTAGCTCCTGCAGTTCACTGAGAAGTTTGTTACGCTTGTCTTTGTCACAGTCCTTCCTATCAAAACAAGTACATCCAATGTTAAGTCAACGCTTGCAACAGATTGCCTTATTTCAGATGTTTCTTTGCCATCTCATGCTGAAACATAACTTTTGTATTTAAAAGAATGTGGCCCAAAAGCAGTCAAAAATGTTGTGCGCCAGTAGCGGTATTTTATCTTGTTTTCCTGTATTAAAGATAATCACTTCCCAGTTAGTGGTAATTTGAGGGCAAATGCAGACATATGCAAAAAGCTAAGTCTTTATGGCAAATGTATTTAAGGTATCATTTGACCTGCCTTTATTTTCAATTACAGCAACACAAGTGCCCATAATTTCAGTGAAATCCATGAGATGATTTAGTGTCAAGGCCTTAATCAAGATTTTGTTTCACGGGAAAAAGGGGGTACAGAGTGAGCACAAGGCAGTAAATGCTGCTGGAAGGGGGTGCTCACGCTATCCCTGCAACGTCAGCGCAAAAGTTGAAGAATCCAACTGGCATGGATCCACCTAGTTTCCAAACTAGAGCAGACTCACCCCAAATCTATGGGACTGATGTATGTGTTAATTCAGCCTTCAGCAGCTGGTTCCATGAATATAGCTGGGGCTAGCAATTGGATAAAGGCTAGTGACAGGCCCAGGGACATCTAAAAACATCAGTGAAGTGAACCTGGGTTTCCCATGATCAGTCAAAACACCCAGTAAAAGAGTAACATTTCAGAAGGCTCCCCTCGCAAGATACCTCCTTGTCTAAGATCTTTATTGAACTGTGCAATTTTTTACCTTTAATTTACAATCCAGTTTTCTAAGAACCTGACATGTAATATATGAGATACAGTCACACACACCCCCGCCATTTCACGGTTCAGGTACCGCAGTCCCACTACATTACGGGATCGCTGTACCTCCACTGCTGGGGGGGCAAGGGGCGATCGGGTCGCTCCCCGCAGCCGCCCCGGGCCCCTCCGAAAAGGCTTGGAGCCGCGCGGGGGGGGGGTGGCGGGGAGCGTTGCGACCCCCCCCCCCCCGCCGCACGGCTCGGAGGCTTCTAGAGGGGCAGGGGGCGGCAGGGGGGGCAATCGGGTCACTCCGCGCCACCCCCCGGGCCCCTCCCGAGAAGTCTCCGTGTGGGGGCGGCGGCGGCGGGGGGGTGGCGCAATCTCCACTGAAATGCATTGTAAATGTTGAGCCAATGTTTTCCACTGGGGAAAATTTTCTCCATTGAAATGCACTGGCAATGCATTTGAATGGAGACGGCCCTGGACAAGAAGTCTCGGGCGGCGCAGGCAGGCGGTGGTGGGAGGTCAGATCCCCCTGCCGCCGCCGGCGCGCGCCACCCCAAGACTTCTGCGATCGCCCCCTGCCCCAGCCCCCCCCCGCTTCCACATATCGCGGATTTTCATGAATCGCAGGTGGGGTGGGTTCCTAACCCCCACAATTGGCGGGGGGTTACTGTAACACAAGAAACATTATCATCTGATCTTCCATAGTATAATATCAGATACAACAATGTTTGCACATGTTATAGTAAAACTGAAATGAGCTCCCACCCACCCGCTTCTAAGGGGGGGAAAATCCAGCCTGAAATTCCATTCTAGAGAAAACAGAACCCAAGCCATCTTTACCGTCGCAGGGTTTCCCAAATCTGCTTTCCCTTGAGCACGGCCTCATAGTTGGCTTTGTCACTTAGCTGTCGGCTCTGCTTCAGTTCCTTCTTTTTCTTCTTGATGTCATCCCACTTAGGCTTCTTAGGCGGTAACCCTGCAGATAAAAATTAAAATTAAAATTGAAACCCATCACACTGCCTGCCCTGATATGCATCCAGTGCCATCAGATTAGCTGAGCACCCTGCCACTTGCCTGAAGCAGCCCATTCTGTGAATGGGATCGAAATCTAACATAATTCACAGATTTTTTTTTTCCCACTTAAGGCTGCTTCTAGGACAGCCCTGGAAGAAGCACCATAGCTGATGCAGTGCCACTCGGCACAATTCTAACCATCAGCGGGAGAGGCCATGTTCTAGATGGCACTCGTGGCTTCTCTCTTCCACTTTCCTCTGAGAGTGAATGTGGCTCCTCCCGGAAGGGGCATCTCGAAGAGGCACTTGTTGATGGCAGCTCTTTGACAGCTGCTCCTTTGCAGGCTGTTAAAGGCAGGGCAGGGCAGGCAGCCACAAGCTCTCAGTCCCTTTTCACTCCAGAAAAGCTGGGCAACCGCACACGAGGACATTCCATTACACAATGAGCATCCATCTTCTTTTGACTCAAGAGAGAAAATAAAGATATCCTCACCTCCTTCTTTATCCTCCTGGCGCTTGCGCTTCCTGGGCAGGTTTTCTGATGGCTGTTTACTCTTGGACTGTTTTGAACCCATTTTCCCACAATTTTTGTTTCCTCTCTCAAATTTCTTGGATTTGAATTTAGGCTTGCCTTCTTCACCCTCTTTCTGACTGAACTTCTCTAGAGACCAGGATTTCATTTTTTAAAAAAGAAAGAAGAGTTACCAATGCAGTATCTATCAGTATCAGAGACTATTACATTTTCCCCAAACCCTGCTTTGAAAGCGATACCAACATTTCTTTAGTTTCGTATAAATTCTGTATACCCTTTAAGTGCTGTTCTCTACTCCTTATACGGGTCTAGTTAGCACAACAACTACACTTTAGGATATTATTCATTCTGTTTTCGGTAGCACCCCCGTATCCGCAGGGGATTGGTTCCAGGACCCACAGGCACTCATCTGTGACATTGGCGGTGGCGGCAGAAGAGGCGCCTGCATAGTCTTGTGGACACCTGTGGGCCACACGGGTGCATCTTCCACCGCCACCACCAATGCTGCAGCTGCCGCCGCCACCACAACAACTGCTGAGGAGACAGCAGGTACGTAACTCCATTTCCCTCATGTTGCCATGCTGACCTGGTGGTCAGGGCAGGGGTGAGTGGGGGGTGTGGGGTGGGAGAGGGAGAGGGAGGGGGGCCCTTTGCTGCTCTTCCCCCCCTCTGGTGGGGTGTTATTTGGATGCCCCCTCTCAAAACCACGGCCAGCAGGCACCTGCACACCCACAACATCAGTGGTGAAGGCAGAGATCCACAGACCGCCACAGTCCCAGCCCCTCGCACTCCTGCTTGCCAACCGCAGATAACTGAATCAGCAGGTACAGGTATGGTTCTGTATATGCTGCCCATCTACCCTAAGGATATATTTAAAGGAAACGACCATCTATTTGAACTGAATAATTTTCTTATGCACAATTAAGTGAACTAGAGTGGGGTTTTTTTAAACCCATAACCTTCAGGGATACAATTAAAGAACCTCCAGCTACAAACAATCATTCATCATAAGAAACACAAAGCGTTTAACAGAAGTTCAGCACAGTGCCTCATGAAGTGGGCCTACTAGTTTTCACCATGCTTTTCCAGGCATTATGGGTCGCATCAAGATGCATCTCATCCACACAGTTATTACCCTAGGGCAGTGGTGGCGAACCTTCGGCACTCCAGATGTTTTGGACCACAACTCCCAGAATCCCGAGCCTGTGTTGCCAATGGCAAAGGACTGTGGGAGTTGTGGTCCAAAACATCTTGAGGGCCAAAGGTTCACCACCACTGCCCTAGGTTAACAGTACAACTCATTACAACGATTCACCGAAGCTCAGTTATCTGTCCAGCTGGCGTGGGACAATGAGAGTTACAGGCCAAAGCGCAGGGTGGGAAATGCAACTTAAATACACTTTTCTTACCATTGTTTTTCTTAAACTTCTTTTTTCCAGGGCCCGATTTTCCACCTTTGCCCATGAATCTCCTTTTACCTTTGGCTTCCATTAGGTTGTGCTGTGAAATACAGGTAACTGTTATTGCTTGTGAGATAAAGAACTTAATTAATTGCGCTGAGAGGTACGTGGGCTGCCTTCAACAACATATGCTTATACTATTTCAATTTTAAGTTTAATTTAGTTTGGTTCAATAATATTTATTTATTTTCATTCAATAATTATTTATCCCAGAACTGAGAGCCAAGGAACTACTATAGTGACACCTGAATTGCATTGGAATACAATGTTGCATCACCCTCATTACAGATGTATGCATAACATTGTCCTTCTCTACCTTCTGTGTGTGCGCTGCATCGTTACAGTCATGACTGACCCTTCGTGACTCCATGTCCATGGAGTTTTCTTGGCAGAAATACTGGAGTGGCTGGCCACTTCCTACTCCAGGCACCTACAGCACCTGGCATTCCCTGGTGGTCTCCCATCCAAGTACTAACCAGGGCCAATCCTGATTAGCTTCCAAAATCAGGCGAAATCAGATGTGCTTAGGGCATCATTGCATAATCCACTAATGAGCTTGCATGCTTTAAAACTATCTCACATACCCCTAGCATTTATGCAGACTGCATGTGCTTCTTTCAGCTTCAACAGCCTAGCAAACAAGATGGAGGAGTTATCAGTTCATCCAACTCTCTCCTTTTCTACCAAGAACAAATAAGATTACTAATGCTGACAACCCAGAAGGTGTTGGATATTTCAGATCACTCTTGTCTAGGGCAGTAAAAGAGGTCTCCAACCCCCACTTCCAGCTTCCATGGACATTTTCAGGACTCTTGCTTCCTGAATGGGTAGAAAACTGTTACAGCAAATTGAGGAAACAATTGATCCATAGCTTTGACAACCTTGATACACTCGCAGAATGGTGGGAAATGTATTCCACTCCTGGTGACAACAGGTATTATTTCCTTATCCTTACAATAACTGGGTGTACAGTCATAAAGACACCCCGCCCCCGCAAAAAACACACACAAAGAAAAAGAAAAATGCTGTGTGTCCATCTCCCACCCCCAACAAAAAAGTTCCAGTTCAAACCTGGCACAGTTTGGGATAAGAGATTTTTCTTATCTCTACAATCATCCTTCTGCTAAGATTGCTGTAAATACTTTTAGTATTAGTTGACCAGCTGTTTTTGCTGTACTCACAGTCTTTCAAAAAAACCCAACAACAATTAATCCTTCTCCATCTAATAAAAACTTTCTTGCCTAGTGACCTAGCTGAGCCTCTCATTTTATATGTGCAACCCCCATCTCTTACTCAGGGTTGCTCACTTTTTAATACTATGCAGAACATCAGGGGCAACTTCCTAACTACGCTCCAGCCCTGGAGGCATTCAAGGGAAACTGGGAGGATATCCTGTGATTTGTATTCCTGCATTGAGCAGGGGGTTGGACATGATGGCCCTATGGGCCCCCTTCCAATTACATGGTTCTATGATTTTTATCAGTTAAAATATACTTAGTCATAAATATTAAAAACTGGATATCAAGCGTAACAAAAATGATTCAGTTATGTTGAACCTTTGACCAATTTAATTGCTAAACTGATGTTTTTGGAAAGAAAAACACTTTGTATCAGCGGTGGGGTGGGGTGGGGAAGATGAAGGAACAAGATTGCTATCTGATAGTCATAGATAGATAGATAGATAGATAGATAGATAGATAGATAGATAGATAGATAGATAGATAGATAGATAGATAGATAGATAGATAGATAGATAGATA
>JAHTLZ010000237.1:31098880-31125947 GCA_023846285.1 Phrynocephalus versicolor | reverse complement strand
ATCATCATCATCATCATCATCATCATCATCATCATCATCATCATCATCCTCTTGGAACAGCAGCGCTGGAAGGACCCTCTGTATCGTGGAGTGGAGCCCAGCCTCTGCCAGGGAGGCACAGCGGGGGAACCGAACTCCCAACCTCTGGGTTTGCAGCCAGAAACCTCAGATGCTGAGCTATTCAGGGGCTTCGGACTGCCCTTGCTTCGACCCATTCCCTGGGGAGGGAACTGCATCACGGTGGTTGATATCCAGTACAGTGGTACCTTGTATAATTCATTTCAAATGAAATTATGTTAAGCAAATTTTCCTTTATACAAATTTCCCATAGGAATGCATTGAAAACGGAGTAATCCGTAATTGCCAACGTTTTTCTGTTGTACGGATTCTCCCCACAGGCGATTCTGAGTTAAGCGATTTCCCCCTATCTCCGGAATTTTTTATCTTGTACAGATTTTATGTTATACAAACCGTTTGTTATAGGAGGGTCCACCGTAGCAGTAAAACACAACGAGAGCAGGTCCAGGGAACCTTGGAAGGTTTGTCGATTTACTGCTGCATTTCTGTCAGGAGGTCTTAATTCTAAATTGACTTACAGTGGACCCTCGTATAAGCGGTTTCCTTAACAGGAAATCCGCTTGAAGGAAAACATTCTGGAGATAGGTTTGCTTTAAGGGAAATCGTTTTCATTAAAGCGATCCTTTCTGATGCAAACCCGAGCACATTTTTGCAACTGTCTGATTGCCCCCAAAGTGGTTCTTGACCATGTATCTTTCAGCTGGTTTGGACTTCAGCTTCCCATGGCTGCAGAGAATGTGACCTGGGATTCTGCGTGTTCAAAGCGTAAATTTCTGGGAGAGTGAAACTATCCCATATTAATGATATCATTAATGATATCATTAATAATGATCCCTTCTTGCTTAGCCTCAACCATCTCCATATTGTAATACCGTCACTTTTCTCTTGGATGGTCAGAAATCCAACCTATGAAGCATGCTGTTCAAAATTCTGCCTGTAAGAATCACTGCTTGTAATGTAACTATTAGAGACACAGGTATCCCAGAATAGGGAAGGGGAAAATTTATTGTGACATTGCTTCCATTGGGAATAAGGTCTAAAGCAGGCATGTCCAAATTTTGGCCCTCCTGATGTTTTGGACCACAACTCCCAGAATTCCAAGCCTGTACTTCCAATGGCAAAGGGCTGTGGGAGTTGTGGTCCAAAACATCTGGAGGGCTGAAGTTTGGACATGCCTGGTCTAAACTTTGTTGCCACTCTACAATGTGCTTGTGTTCTCTAAGCTCAAATGGTTAGACGGTGCCATTAGTAAGTACTTGGGAGAATTATTTCAAACTGAATTTTGAACAGAGTTACTTCTGGTCAACAACGTCATCATCATTCCAGTCAGTTATGACTTATGGCAACCCTTTTCGGGGCATTAGAATTACTCAAAAATAATTTACCATCCCCTTCAGGGCACAACCTGGGACTGTGCAGCCTGTCCAAGTCCATACAGGCTGGCTCTTTTCCCAGGAGACAGCAAAAAAAAAATCATGACTTTTAAAAATCAAATTGATTTAAATCATATTTTAGATTTTTTTAAAAAAATCAAATTGTGATTTACAGTATCAAAAAATCCAATTTTTAAAATTTAAATTATGATTTAAATCTCTTCAAAGGTCAATTTTAAACTGTGATGTAAATCAATTTGATTTAGATCAAGTCAATCCTACCAGAAGACACAGTGAGGAACTGAACCTCGAAAGCACTGAGTTGTCCAGCCAGCTCACCTCTGTGAACAGCATTTCAATATTGCAGCTCGTGTTTGTAGATGGAGAAAGAGGAATGTCTGGCCCTATACTGCCTAGATGCCCTAAGCACATCCGATCTCGCCTGATTTTGGAAGCTAAGCAGGGGCGGGCCTGGCTAGTACTTGGATGGGAGACCACAGGGAATACCAGATGCTGTTGGCGCCTGGAGTAGGAACTGGCAAGCCACTCCAGTATTCCTGCCAAGAAAACTCCATGGACATGGGGTTACGAAGGGTCGGTCACAACTGTAACAACACACACTCACACTGCACTGGCAGATATTTTGGACCGTAAAACCCAGTCTTTATCCCTGGCAATATAAACCACTGATTCTGTGCGTTGAAGCGCAGAACCTCTGGGGTGTCCAACGTTGCCACCCCTCCTCTATAGACAATGGTCTGCATTTCCCCATCATTGTTCACTGCCAGCCATGTTAGCTAGCGCTAGTGAGAGCTGCTGTCTCACAACATTCTCCACTTTTGCTGTATACTCTTCTACAATGTACAGACAAATATTTCTTGGGCCAGCCCATGCAAACATAATCAAGTTTCTTATTTAAGTTTGTGGAAAATGTTTCTATTGAGTCTATTTGCTAATTAGTTAATTTGCTTCATAAATTAGCTAATGGTCTGAAAGCAAAGTAGTTGCCCAAATAAAAGAATTAAAGCACTGCACCAATTTATCAAGTTTTTGTTGTATAAACAAATAATGCTAAATTTATCCTTTAGTTTGAGCACGTTAGTTTGCGTATGAAAAGAAAGGTTTAAAGTGGATGTGAACAAACAAAATGTACGGACTCCTCTCCCATCATTTTCAAGTGTTGAAATAAATATTATACACAGTATTCAGTAAAGAATACATTCACCACCAGATGGCAAGAGTGTCTCAAATATGGAATTATCAATACAAGCAAAGATATCCTTTCAGAAAATTGGAGGATAATATACAGTTTTATCACATACTGGCGTTTATTTATTTGTGTATTTCTGGTACAATTTAAAGAGCTGGTTATGATCTATGAAGACCCATGCCGCTTGAAATTGTATTTTTCCACAGACTCCTGCCTTGAGTTTCAGATCTATAGGAAAGGCCCTAAGAGGTTTGTTTAGTGAGGATATGAAATAGGCTTTTCTCTGTGCTGCTCCCAGGCTTTAAGGCTCCATGCCAAAGAAGGCTAAGATGACACCCTCCTTCATGTCCTTCCTCCACTAGCACAGCCTGCACTTACTTGTATAGTATAGGCATCCTTCAGTCTCAAAAGACCATGGTATCATGCTCTGTATAGAAGCCCATGTTGTTTCCACACTGCATGCAAAACTGAAGTGGCCTCTTCAGAGCACAAGGCCTGGGTAAATTAATATGGAGGTTAAGACTGTTACCCAAGCTGCAACCGCCCTCTTCACATCGCTGGAATGGTCTTAAAGGAATGGCAGAGCCGATACGATTAGTTCCAGCTGCATCACAGGAGTTACCAGAACATGATTGTACACAGTTATGAACGGCCTCCGGGACTCCGGCTCCAGGTTTTGTCTCAAGGTTAATTCTTGAAGCCTCTTCCAGAAATGGATATAGCCACAAGGCATTGCAGGTTTAAAATCAGAGTTTTCCTTCTCCTAGAAGATGGTTCTTCTGTTTTATCTGTTGATGGGGCCTAAAGCCCTCTTCTGCCTTCAAAACTGTTGACCATCATCTCCTGTGACCCTTTATTTATTTGTAACAGTGTACTATTTATTGTCCATGCTCCCATGCTTCCTTTCTACTGCATATACTATACCCCTTTATTTACTAGCCCAGAAAATTTTAAGTTTTCCCACTGCCTGCCCTCTGGACTATGTAGCAGCTCCATGATCATGCATAACGTTGCTGCGAGCGGTGGCACTCTGCTGGGGGGCGGGACAGGACCCAGAGGAACTGGGCAGAAGGGACCATTGAACCCCCCCCAGTGGATAAATCCTTCTGTGCCCCAAAAGGATTTCTGGAAGGCTGGGAAACCCTCTAGGCTGGTTTTCTGATAGCAGAGAAGGGAAGTCCATTCTGATTCTAACTCAGGTGGCCTTTCTGATCTTCTTCCACAGCAACTTCTACCAGATTTAGCCAGCCAATGAAACGGTGAGGGATCAAGAGAGCTGCGGTTCCACAACATGTGTGGCCCATCTCATTTAACACCCCCCCCAAAACACTGTCAATCATGACTGTGCCAGTCATCTCTCTGGAGTGGCTGAGGTCTCCTGCCTTTCTCATGCCTATGATCCCTAGTGTCAAACCCACCACTGAGCTAAGCCAGCAAAGTCAGTGTGAAGCGGAACCAGCAGTTGCAGTCTGAGCACATTTGGAGCGTTGCAAGCCGCCCGCTCCTAGAAAAGCTGATCTGCAGAGAAGATGAAAGTGGCCTTCTTAAACACTGCGCTCATTTCAACGGTTGCTCAGCAGGACTGCCAAAATTCAAGTAATCCAAAGCCAAGCCGTGTCCCTAGAAAGGCAGAAAAAGTGCAATATTCTATACAGAGAGCCAGAAGGGTGTACCTATCTAAGGAGACGTAACCATGGCTCTGACGTGACAGATAATTATGGCAAACTGCGGGAGCCACAAGGAACTTTCTCCCTTAGTCCCCAATTTGCCATTATAGAACAGTTGGTGCTATTGATCCACGCCTTATGTGACTGTTACTGGTTAACTCGAGAAATGCAAATGCATTCATTTCCCAGTGGGCTATGCAGCATGTTCAGCACAGGTTTTTCACGCCAAGCCAATGCTAGAAAGCTGGCAGTATCAAGTGGCACTGAGAAGAGCAGGGAAATAATGATGAGCTGCATCTTCCCCACAGCCAGCTCACTCTCCGACCTCTGTAGCCTTAACAGCTGTGCAGCAGTCTAAACAATTCCTGGCAGAATCCTTTTATGGGACTCCACCAATAGAGCAGAGCTTTGGGGCTCACTATTTCAGAGCCAAAGGCTTGTCCTTTGCATGTGAGCTGTCCAAATGACATCCTGGAAGCAAAGACAAAAGGAGAGCTGCATTTTGGGAACTAGGACGATGCTCTCAGACACGACGCTCATGGGGGGGGAAGCAGTTACAACCACCACCTCATTATAATTTATATTTAAATTTTATTGGAAAGATTAAATGCATCATGGCAATTGCTATCTACAGATTGTATGAAATATACAGAAATGTGACTCTGCTGCTGCCCTTGTTGGTAAGAGTTTATTCTACGTATCTGCGGACGTTCACATGCTGAGTGATTCAGAGCAGTCCTGGATTGCTTTTTCCAACTATTAAAAATATCACAGACCATTTACAGACCTTGGTCAGGTAATGCGACTCATGCCATACGGCGGTGGGACAGTAATGGTTGACCAGCTGGGAATCAACTCCAGACACATTTCAAATACTGAAACCGACTTAAAGATGGAGCTTTCTATTAATTTCAAATTATCCCCATTACCCCCCTTTATATATGTATAGAAACATGAGGTAGATTTTGCTAACAATATTCCTTGTTGGGGTGTGGAATGTGAACAAAAAACACGGGAGCCCCAATGCTGCAAAGATAAATTAAAAGCAATCTGGTGGCCATTAGATATGGAATCTGCTCCGACATAAACCAGGGGGAAAAAAAACACATTACTTCAAATGCGGAAACAAGGTTCCAGTTCTACACATATTTGCTCATTTTCATTGATGTCAGTGGAAGGGATTTTCAAGTAACTATGCAAGTTGCGAAAATGCCATTCAGAACCATAGGAAATACTTGTTTTGGGGTTGGGAGGTTGGCTTGAAAAATACACAAATATTTTTGTATATATTTGCAATACTTCCTTTCACTATGTACAAGTCGGTTTCACGGACGCAGCAGCGTGTCCAGAATTCTCTTCTGCCACTCGACGTGGACAACTTAGCAGAGGTGTAAATCCTGCCTGGTTCCTCCAGTAGATGTACACCATATAATCTAAGCGTACCTTTAAAAACATATTTCAATAACATGAATGTTACAACGTGCACAATCGTTTTAAAGTTGTAAGCTTTGTACAGAAGTCTGCAACAGAAACAGGAGTGCGATTTATCCCCAGGTTTTAAAAAACTACTACCTTTTTTTAATCAGCTTCAGTTGAACTAAAATTATGGCAAATCAGTTTTATCAACTCTAGCATCTGCTGATATACTAGGTTTTTTTATGGCTAGCTGTATTAAACTGTCTAGTGGAAATGCGAAAAAGGCACAAGCTTTTCCCTAGAGTTATATCAAAGGATGCTGCTGACCTATACTCGGCATGGTCATTCTCATCCACTAGCGAGAGTCTGTGTTTGACCCTTTCTCAACTGCAGTGTTTGAGGTCTTACAGTATAATTCCTGTGCAACATCATAACCTCTCTTTTGTCACCCATTACAGGCAAACATGAACTACTGCAAAGGACATTTTAATTTGATTTCTACATAAGCCTGCCATCATTGTAGTGTGCCTAGACTTTGACAGGGACATTGGTATAAGGAATGATGAAGCACATCTACGATTGCTCTACTTTCTGCATTGACCTTAATATCTGATTTTCCTTCAGCACATTGGTTCAGTTCTTAATTGCAAGGTACTGCTAAATCTTTCATCTTCCCTGGGGTTTTTTTTATCTGTAGGCATACAACTGCATATGAAGCAGCATGCTCTTATTATAAACACCTTTTCAGCATCAACTAAAGAGTATGAGGTACAGAAATATTCTGTACTGTATATTTGAAGGAAACGATCCACAGAGATCACAAAAGTATATAATGCTAAGTTTCTAAAGCTTCTTTATTTTCATTTTTCCCATTCTAACATATTTTGTCCAATGTGCATCTTGAAATTAACTTAGAGCATACACGTGTACTGTTTCCTCTGAAGTGCTTTTAAAAGTGTGTGAGTGAATGAGGAAGTTTGTGTGTGCAGGTATGGAGGCAGAGAACATGTACTTATGTCAGAAGAAAAATATAGCATTCTGTGAGAAATTACTACATATGCAGGTTGTATGAAAACCCTAAAGCCTAAAGGACTGGATCAATGAAAAATATGTCTATGTAGAACTGCAAATATATTTCTCAGTACACCTGAGAAACAGTTAAATAGCTATACAAGAGGTGGGAATCTAGCGTTTAAAGAAGTGTATCAAATAGTAAATATTGGTAAAAAGGCAGACTTAGAGGATATCATGCTAAAATACACACTGGATAGAATTCTTCACAAAAAAACAGGGTGGAAGGATTTCATTATTTATCCAAATAGTTATTGTTATCCTGCAGCAAGGATGGTATGTTTGATGTGGCAGTAGTCCCAGCTACAACAGAGAAGAACAGTGCTAGCTTCACACCTTTGGTGTCTTCTAAAACACAACCACCACCTAATCCTCCATTTTGGCCAATGAGAGGTAGGGAAATACACTTGGGCATAAATGGGTAAACAATACTCGACACATTTTTGGAATCTGTGAACCAACACCTACAGAAGTCCACAGGGATCCCTCCCTCTCTCCTCAGCCTCCCCCCCCCCAACTTCTGGAGGTTTTCATCAAACAATCAGAATCCTAACAGGTGTTTTCATGTTCTTACAGGTGATGAATTCAGACTCTGGCAGCCATTTCATCTTGGGGAGAAAATGGGGGGGAGGGAATGCATGGGTGGGACTAAGCACTTGGACAGCTAAAGGTTTGGCCATTTTTTTTCTGAGAGGCTTCCTGTCCAGGGGCAAATGGGCAGAGAATACCACACCCATAATCCCTTACAGCTCCCAGAAAGTTTAGGGCCCAACCACCCACCCCTCCACAGGAGGAAAGTGGCTGCTGGAGTTTGAATCCATTACCTGAAAGTGCTTGAAAGCATTTGTTAGAACTCAGTCTGCTTGATTATATCGCCTTAAAACCCAGATGGGGGAATTCCTGCAGACTTCTAGAGGCTGGAATTGGCAACTTCTGAAAATGCCATGCCTAATAATACTAGGGACTAACATTAGTTCAGAAGTGCTAGACAGCTAAATGGTTTAGATATCTGGCTGCGGATATCCAAAGTTTATGAGTTCAGTACCCCACTGTGGTTTCCTGAGATGAGCTGGACTCAGTGAGCCATAACATCTCTTCCAGCCCTGTGGTTCTAAGGTTATTATTATTAATTCTGAAATTACCATGTTTGGGTAACACATCCACATAGCCTCGGCATCCTGTTTTCCCACAAGGTGCTGGGACACAGCTATCATCATCACCCTCAGCCAACAAGTGGGTTGGGAAAGGCTGCCTTTGACCCTCAACTCTTGCTTCCTGTTCTGTGATACAGCAGAACAGGGAACATCTGCCCAGATGTTGATGGAATGCCTGAGTGATGTTCTCAAGTGTATCCCAAAAAACTGCCACAAAGACAACACATCCGTTTCAATGCAATGGCAGCTGAAAGAGCACTTCCCAGTGATGGGCAATTTTCTTTGCCTCTGTGAAGGCAACACACAGATAAATCTGATGCTCTCTGTGGTTCTCTGATATCACCAGGGTCAATATATTTATGACTTACTCAGGTTCCGTCAGTTAGGGGTCTGACTGTGGGGCCAGAGGTGGGGAGTTTAACTCCCCACTGGGTCTCCCAGCACAACCAGCCTGTCTAGCCTTCACCACCATCATGACTGTTATCATGGAAGGAAAAAGGAAGAGGAGCTCTCTGGAAAAACAGAGGAGCAAGTAGTTTGGGTCTGGAAGGAGATCAGCAAAAGTGTACATGCTCATAAAAGCCAAGGTTGGGGTGGGGGGGTGGGGGGCAAGAACAGTGTTGGCCATTTTTAAAGCATATTTCTTGCCTCAATGACCTTGTGGTGAGAAAACTTAACACCGCTCCCTAACCTTAGCACCGAGTCCCACAATCAAAACAACAAATTGGCAAGGTCTAACTCTAAGCAATATGTGGTGTTCACTAGGAAAAACTATAAAAGTTGTGTGGAGAGTAAATGCTAACATTTTTTTTTTGTCTTCTCCATAGTTTTTAATGATTCTACTTATTTTTCAGCAGTAGGAAAGCTGTCAGGAGAATTCTGGGAGTGATAATCCAACAATGAAAATATGCGTTATTTCTATATTATTAATAAAGAAATAAAGGTACTCCTGGTCAACTTTTACAACTTGGTTAATAAATCATTTAAAATAGCCAACAGCATTTCTTACCTAAAAAATGGATTCTTTAAATCAAGGACATTGCCTGATTTAAAACCCGTCTCATCCACTGCAGCCACAATCTGGATATCATAACTCTGCCTGCAACATAGAGAAGATATATCATATACTGTATATCACACAATTACTGTATGTCTATACATCCCATCTTCAGCATTAAGTGCATTTAAAGTAGGTGTGTGTGTTTTTCTTGATTCACACATATAACGACACCTGAAAGTGCCAACTATAGTCAATTGGCTTGGCCCAAAAGAATCAGAACTGTTCGACATAAAGGAATCTTCACTAGGGATTAAAGTGAATTTTGGAATTTCCAGTATAAGACAAGAAGGTCTTCTACATAATTGTATTCCTGATGGCAGGATTATGAAGTACAGTCCAGACAGTTTTGAGGTCCCGGCCCCAAAATTTGCAGCACTTCCCTGTTGTACCCGTTCTATACTACTGTTTTGTGAATTGCAGTAATTAATCGTGTGTTATGGATGCATCACTTATATTGGTTAGAGATGGGCATGAATTGATTTGTTCCAGTTCGTCAAGGCAGCAGCGCAGGTACTGCTGGCTCCCCTCCCCCTGCCTCCTCAGCCGATCTAGCCACTCACCCAGCTCAGTCTACTAGCTTTCGGCAACTACTCCACGGATGATCTTCCACTCCCGGCTACAGCACAGACTTCTCTGCCCCTCCATTTTTGTGCCAGCGGGCAATCTGCCAAGTTGGGTGGAGCAGAGAATCCCAAGCCATAGCTGAGAGTAGAAGACGACTTGGAAAGCTGCCAGAAGCTAGCAAACAGGGCCAGGTAAGTGGCTGTTTTTTGAGGCTGAAGAGGCAGAGGAGGGGAAACAACATCATCTGTGCTGCTGCCTTAAGGAATAGAGAAGAAACCCCTCTGTGCCCATCTCTAAACTCAGACTGAAGATGTGTGAGAAGAAGCGTTAAAGCATCATGACTGAAATCCTGTTTCCACAGCTGTGGTTACCCGATGCAGTCATGGGAAAGCCATGGGGGTATAGGACTGGGGAAGGGGAGTCTAATTTCTAAAAATCACAGCTGGTAGTAAAGTCTGAGAACTAACACAGCTCATAAGCAATACTTTGATTTTTTTTTAAAAAAGAGCCCCTTTAAAGGATCACTTATGTGTTAGCAACAAGTAAAAAGAAATGTAAATCACCTCTCCATTTTCTATTTCTCAAGAGGTTTAAGTGACTTCAGCAAAGGGTCAGGCAGCCATTTTGATTCTATCTCAGGGATCATATGCTGGAACCAAATCAAAACAGAGTGCTCCTATCCACAAAAGGATCTGTAGACCTTGAACAGGGATCTATAAACATACTGGTAGGCATTGATTGGTTGGGGGGGGGCACACTGGTTCATGATGGCACATATGTCATGTGGTCACTGGAAGAAAAGAGCAAACCAACCCATCCACAATGCAAACTAAAAGGACAAATATCCTTCTGACTGCACACTTTGTTGCCTTATCTATGTTCCCTCCTGTTACTTTGTTTTTCTTTTGTATGTTTCTGTGAAGATTATCAGTCAACCAGGCGAGTTTTAATCTCTTAAAAAAAGAAACGTTTCAATCTCTTAAGAAACGAAGCCGTTGCCATGACTCAACTTCCAGACTTTTGTTTGTTTTGTTTTATTTTTTGGCCTGGTAATGCTTTGGTGGCCTTTGATTTCAGCAGAATTCCAGTTATAGATTCTCTGTTGCTCCTTCCAGCTCAGCAATGAGAACAAGTGGAGCAGTGGGGCTGATTATTATAGATGCTGTGATACAAAGCCTCTGTCCTTATTCAGATCACAGGATATGGATATGAAACTCTTGCTAATTTTTTATTCAGTTATTTCATGTTTTATTCTCTCTTTAAAGCTCCTATCACATGGCTTTCAAAATGTTTTGGTCAAGGGATTAATTATTAGAATTACATAGAACAAAAGGCTGGGGCATTTTAGAAAGCTTTTTCTTTAATGATACAGAATATATAGGTTTTCTAGAGCACATTAGAAAACCCAGTATTCTGTCTTGGTGTGTTGCTTAAATGTAATGTCATTCTCCTCTAAGTACCAATAGCAAGTTTTAAAGGATTTATTATCAGTTAAAAATAACTCAGCCACCAAGTTATTACAGTACATAGTAATAGCCAAAACGTACATAGTATACAATATTTTCTTTTGCACTGAGAAGAAGAGTGCTCAAAGGCAAACAAGGTAAATAATTTTGGAGTAAGTGTCAGATACACTGTTACACTAAATGTTTATTACCTCTGCAGAATCACTAAATTCAAGAAAAGCTGTTCTTACCCATTACATTTGCGAAAAAGAATATCAATGTCATTATGCTAAATTAAGTCATTAAGTGCATATAGTTTAATAGCAGCAAAATATTTTTGAAATAAATTTAACTTGGCACAAATGTTAAAAATGACTATTTTTAAAAAAAGATTATTGTGACAACTAAATATGGAATAGCCTTGATTTGCTATAATGAGGGCTGAGATGCAAACTAGAATCTATATTATCTCTTCATTTCCACCAATTTGCAAATATTTCACAAGATAAGCCTTTTCCCCAATTATTGCTGCATTAATTCTCAATAACCCAAAGAAGTAAACAACAATCTTCAGCGAAGCATCAGCAGCACCTTCCTTGCTGACTTACCGTTTATTTGCTACAAACAAGACTTTCCCTGAAAGCGTTTCCCCTTCCTTGGCAAAAAGAGGGGTCTGAAGAAGGCAACGCACTTGGTACCAGTGAGTCAGAGGTTCTGTTGGAGCAGTTGATAGCCAAACTGTCATCCTTTAAAAGTAGAAATTAAATAAATATGCAAGCATCAACCAAAGAAAGTGGAACCAAAGGTTGAGGGCAGCTCTAAAAGAATTATCTAGATTAAGGTCCAGAGAAAGATAACATGAATTCTGCATACAGAAATTCCCAGAATTTTGGCCCTAATTTTTTTTCCCCTCTAAGAACCCAAGGAGCATCTATTTGAGGTAAGAGTATTTCTCCCAGTAGAGGCACCCCTTCCATGAGCACTACTCTTGGAGCAAAATATTAGAAGCCTGAACAAATATCCTGTTTATATCAAGCATTGCTGTTGTTGGGCAGCTGGTGGCACAACTAGTGATGCAACAGACCCAATTAAACAGTTTAACCAATTGCACAGTGCTAGTTGTACACACAGAAATTCCCAACAGAATACCGTTCCGGAGTACGAACCCAGCATGAAACTACTGAAAGAACACCTTGTTAGCGTAGGGGCAATTTATCAAATTCCCAGAATTTGTACAAGTGGTGCATGAGTAGAATTCCAAGCACCTAGATCTCCACAGTGCAACTGCCTGTTTGCAGAAAAACTCCGCTGGGTATCATCCGTGTGCTAATATTGTAAACACTTCTATTTCGGCATAGAGGTCCTTGCACTAGTAAAAACATGGTGCTAATTAGAGATCTGAGCCAACATTACTTGTTAAAATGGCGGCATCATATCATAGGGAGCATACAGCAATGCCGAACTATTTCCTTAATATGCTAAATGAAGATAGGTTACCAAATAAAGCAATGATTTAAAGAAGACATGTGCCATGGGGGCACACCTGTGATTTTAAGTGAAATTCCTTTGACTAAAAGCTTTCATGTTCATGGCCACTGACTACATCACTGCTAACCTCTCACTCTCTTGCTTTCTCCTTCATTAAGGCAGGTACCCAAGGAGCTAAACAGAAATTCAGCACTGAAAATTAGCACCTGTGACTCCCATTATCATCTATTTCATCATTTCATCTAAGCCGTTCTGGACAGGGTGCCCCTGGTGGAATGGGCAGCCATATAGAAAACATGTTGCTCTTCTGACATCTTGCTGTCTTAGCTTGTCTCACTTGATGATGGGAGCAACCTTAATCTTGACAGTCTGGAAATGAGCCCTCTGGAGGTCACACCTTCCACAAGCTCAAACCAGTCTAACAGAGGTCACCGCTTTCTCATACCGTAGTAAATTCCAGATCTGACTGTTGCAATGTGTTCTATGTGCCTTTGAGGAATCCTTGGGGGGCATATTTTGGGCTCTTTCAGGTGGGACATCCATATCTAATTCATTTCCACATTATGTGATGGCTTCAATGGGACCCCCTCTGACACTAAGATGCTGTTCCTCTAATTTTAGTAGGTACATGTATAAATGGGTTTTCTTCATATTTTTGTCCCTCCCAAATCATTGAATTGGTTTTGTTCTCCTTTATGGCACTTTCCTTCCAAAACTTGCCTCATTTTCTCATTTTGTAATTTTTCAAAGTTTGAAATATTTCACAAAAATGTCTTCCAATACAAAAACTATACATGATCTAGCTGGTATGTGTGACGTCATCATTCCAAAGATGTGTAAATACAGGTTACTCCTCCATGCTATATATGAAGCAGAAGGAGGACATGACTGACAGAGGCTTCGTTAGATGGCTAGATTGGATTGGGCTAGATTAGGCTGAATAAGGTTATTTAAGGTTGTTAAGAGGAGTAGTATGCCATTTGACGCAATCCTTGCATCCACACAGCATATGCCTTTCAAGCGATCCTATCTGGCTAACCTCCTTTTAAAGAAAGGCGGGAGAAAAAATCCCTCCTTGTTCTGGGAGTAAGCTTTCGATTTGTTTTGTTCTAAAATAAATGGTACATTAGTGCTGCCCTAACCAGTTTTTTTTTAAATGCACCTTTGTCTTCTCCCTCTTCCCCTCTAGGGAGAAGCAGGCAAAATGTTTAATTTCCCAGTGTCAATAAATGGCTAAGCTATCTGCCAAACCCATGTGTTTTTACTCACACTGGAAAAAAAACCAACAGTCGCTTCTGACAGGAATACAGAAAGGTACAAATAGGAATGCTCTCAGGATGGACTGGTTGACACTTGCACAGACATCATGACATATCCTCAATGAGTCACACCCAGAGTTTCCTGAATACTTAAGACACGTCTACTTGTTACAAGTGCATTTTTTTCTTCTCCCCACAACTACATTGCAAAACATCTAGCTTTCTTTTTTCTTTTGTGACTAGTCCTCATGGGATAAACACCCTCCAAAGCAAGGGTGATTCTGCAGGCATAGGTACTGTGGAGTGCCACCTCTTGACAAAAATGCTATAAAAGCTGCTCTCTTGGAAAATATGATGAAATAAAATATCCCCCTGCCGCCCCCAAGTTGCTATTTTAAGGGGAAATGGAGGAGTGAAGAATACGTACAGTGAGCCGACAAAGGCCACATCGAACCAAAATGCTAGGCCATGGATGAGGCCAGACTGCATCATCTGGAAAACAAAGGGGATTTCCACTCTGCAGAATGAAAACAATTTTTTTTTCAAAAATAGTCGCCATAAGGTGATAACTGAAAAATCCTCAGATGAAACAACACCATCATGTTTATCTAGAACAGGGAGTTGGGCAAATGGTGAATTAGCTTGCCAACAAGGCAGGTCTTCCTCGGCAAAAGAAATGCTATCTCTTTGGCTACTGCATCAGCTGCATGAGGCATGGACACCAGCAGCATTCTGCACGCACACACACACAAGATGCTCACAGTGACTCAGAAAGTGGTACCCTAGAAATCAGTTTAAATGGACTTTCATCCAGGAAAGTGCACTTGTACTCATAGTTGTGAATTATATCAGCCAAGAGGAAGGGATGCCTGGCCACAGGTCTTTTTATAGAACTGCAGCCCACAAAAAGCTAATGTCAAATAAGACTTTTTGGCCCTGAAGATCCCACAGGAATCTACGAAATACAAGAGGTGCCACCCTTCATGTGTTTTTGACACTTACTAAAAAGAATACAGTATATATATATATATATTCCTTAGACCTTTCCCTGTCACTGGCTGGGGACTGATTGCTGCCTTTCTCCCAGAACTAGGACCAAACACTGTAATGTCACTTAAAAATAATAAATGAAAATGCAATGAATGCATTTACATATTAATGTAATAAAATACAAAATTTCTTCCTGATTTTTCATTTGCATTTCTTGTGCTGTTTGCTCTGGTTCATTTTGTTTGTAAACTGATTTGGGTTCTCGGGCAAAGTAAGCACTGTACAGCTGAAATCCTGTTGCTGAGTCATGCATCTGGAAAGCAAATAGCATAACATTTAATAAAACTTCTAGCTGACAATTAACACGTGGTTA
This sequence comes from Phrynocephalus versicolor, assembly GCA_023846285.1. NCBI lineage: Eukaryota > Metazoa > Chordata > Lepidosauria > Squamata > Agamidae > Phrynocephalus > Phrynocephalus versicolor. Next base: position 31,110,799 of record JAHTLZ010000237.1, on the reverse strand, counting down.
CTAGGATTCCTGGAAACATGTTCAAGAATACCAGCAAGGACTTATTTCACTACAAGCCAGCAAATGTTACACCATTTGCCTTCCATGTGCATAGTTAAACAACACTAATTTGGCTGATCTATTTAACATAAGCCAACTAACCAACCAATAAAAAGGTGTTCTAGACTCATTTGCCCAGAAAATGAGTTCTATTAATAATCCTTCCTTGTCTTGTTGTTTTTATTGAGTCATTTTCACTATAATCCTTGATGGGAGATACGATATAATCCCCAAATATGTTGGGCTTCAAGACAATTACCTCTTCTAATGAAATTTATATGCACACTTAAATATTATAGTCAGAATATTGTTTTTTCATACTAAAAAGTGGGTCTGCTTATATACCGCCCCATACTACTTCAAGTACTCTCTGAGCGGTTTACAGTTTAATTATGCAGGCTACACATTGTGCCCCCCCCCCCAGCAAGCTGGGTACTCATTTTACCAACCTTGGAAGGATGGAAGGCTGAGTCAACCATGAGCCGGCTACCTGGGATTGAACCCCAGGTCATGAGCACCGTTTTAGCTGCAGTACAGGCATTTAACCACTGTGCCACGAGGCTCTTACTATTTATACCATGGCATAGCCCATTGCACAAGCACTTGGCCTTTTTTTGGCTCTTGCAGAAGGAAGTTATACAGGAGCTGCTGGAAAGTATAATCTTTCCTTCTTGAACAGAGTGATCTCAGGCTTCTGCAATGGCAAGCTAGACTGGAGAAGCACAGGCAGAGCATAATATTCTGCCCAGACCTCAAGAAGATACTGGCCTCTATTTATTTATTTATTTACAATAGTCATATGCCACATTTCTCCTGAAGGATCCAAGTACTATATCATGTACTTTATTTTGTTTTGATATACCTGCCCTCCAGTATGTCACTTTTAATATTATATATATTGCAAAATACTGGTAACACACTATTAATACTAACAATTTTTCTACCAAAAAAAAAAAAAAAACACCCTCACATGATGTGCAGATGGTAGCTTGATTTTAAATTGAAACAAATAGCAATAACCGACAGTTCAAAATGGAAGCCTGGTACAATGGTTGGGGAGACAATATTTCCAGATACTTAACCTGTGCAAATCTTCTTCTTCTGCCTCTATAAAGTTGACGGTGTGCTTCACGGTCCGGGCCATTAAAATTCTAATGTCAAATGTGTCCTGTAGGTAAAATATATGGGGGGGGGAGCTGTGTTATCGTACAGCAATTCAGGCTTCTAAAAACTGTCATTCTCCTCTCCACACACCAAGAGGGTATATCTTCTTGGTCCTCTCCACATTCTATGACACCTTCCCACTCATTCTATCACTGAGATACAAGTGAATAAATAGACACTACTGACATCTCTAACCTTCAAATATACAAACATTTTGAAAAGATCTTAATGGTGAAGGATCCATAAGAGGAGAGGCAGTAACAAATCATAACAGCACTTCTTTTAGAACAGAATAGCAGTGTTAACTGTATAGCAGTAACAATACTCAATTGAAGAAATTCTCAACACTCTATGTTCTGTCCATTTATTTTATTTTTCTTTCAAAAATTATTTTGTCACAGAGGAATCTAGTGCTTTCATGTTAATATATAGATGTTTTATAGATACATACAAATTACTATTCAAAGAAGTGCTGCTCTCTCTCTCACTCTTTTCTCTCTCTCTTTATATACAGTGGACCCTCGTATAACAAACGGTTTGTATAACATAAAATCTGTACAACATAAAAATTATGGAGATAGGGGAAATTTGCTTAACAGAATCGCCTATGGGGCGAATCCGTACAACAGAAAAACGTTCGCAATTAGGGATTACTCCGTTTTCAATGCATTCCTATAGGAAATTTGTATAAAGGAAAATTTGCTTAACATAATTTCATTTGGAATGAATTAATTCCTTTATACAAGGTACCACTGTATATATAAATATTTATGTATAAAGAGAGAGATAGGGCAGCACCTCTTTCGAATAGTAGTTTGTACTGTATGTGTCTATAAAGACAAATATAGTATTTGATAGCTAGATAGTCAGACAGACAGATAGAGCAAACCATGTTACACCCAAGCTGTCTCATCCTGTACATGTATACTGCATTCGTATCGGAAACGCATTTTAAAATTATTGTGACCACATCAGTGATAACTCCTAATATTTGTATTTGTATTTATTATACTGTATTTATACTCTGCCCATCTGGCCACTTCCTAACTGAGATACTTTCAAATGAAAAGTACTCCCGATGATTATGGTTACATTATGGTTTTGCTAAGACTCATGCTCAAATTTCAACTTGCAAGAAGTTCTGTATACAGTAGTTTTCTTTTCAAATTCCAGCTTCTCAATTGAAAGATACATTTGTTGCATCAACAGAGGAATGCATGGACAGGCTTAATTATTTTATTATTATTTTATTTTAATAATTCTTTTAATCTTTTCACTTTTAAATATATCCTTTTATACAAACAGACATTTCAGCATGATGGGGTCAGAGCAAGAAATAAAATAATGCAGTATTATTTCCATTGCACATGAAAAAGAACAGTAGGACACAATTTTTTGAGTTAGAAAATGGTTGAGGGGGAAAGAGTCACTCAGCGGCACAGTGGTACCTTTATTTATGAGCGGCTTGATTTAAGAGCAATTTGACTTAAGAGCGAAAAAACGTTGGCATTTTAACCGCTGTCTTCAAATTTTAGATGTAGTCTACTCTAGTTACAATTTTTTCCTGATTTTTGTATATTATTTATTTTTTAATTTTTTTAGATAGGGCTGCTCTACTTAAGAGCTGTTCGACTTAAGAGCATGCATTCAGAACAGATTAAACTCGTAAGTAGAGATACCACTGTACCTTGTTCCAGCTTGTTTTTTGTGAAAAGTATAGGAAACTTAGAAAAATAGAATTTCATTTACTGTATACCACATGCCTCAAATAGAAATCAAGAATTGTGTGCTACATCTTGTAAAGTAGCTTTAAAACGGTAATATATGGCTTGCAAGGACTCAGTGCTAAGATGTGGGAATTTAATTACTGGCCATTTTGGAGGAAAGAAGCAATGCAATTCAGATATTTCAGTAACTTAAGTACAATGAAAGAGAAATTAAAACTGCTTACTACAATTGGTTGCCTGAAATATTCATCCACAGCTGCACTACGAAGACTGGACAGATTGACTCCATAAAAACACTGCTGGTACCTAGAAAGAATAATGCAGTTGTAAAAAGAAAAAGAAATGTAGAAAGAAATCTCTATTCAGCAAATAATTCCTCAAGATCCATGCAAATTCAAGTAAACCATGAAGCCTAATGCCTTTTCTCAAACCACAAAAATTGTATTTTATCATCCATTCCAATCTCATATAAACACAGTTTGTCAACAATTGGATGGGTCATTAAATGAAAGTAACAATACATTACTTGAAACTTTATGATTTCTGAGGGACTGAGAAATTTCTTTTTAAGGGAAGTTATAGCTCTATATAGTGCTGCTGTTCTATTTATTATAGCTTTGTGTAATGTTGTTCTATTTATTCAACTTAATAGGAAAAATATTTGTTGACAGTTGAACCAAACACGTAGGATGGACTTCTTATGCTTGCAAAGGAGCTGGCAGAAAAGAAGCTGAGATCTGTAAAACAGTCTATGTCCCTTTCCCCCCTTTTACAAGAGTAGTTTATTATTCGACACTATATTGCACAATTTAAGTTGAAGCCTATGTCTTAAGTCATAAATTAGTTGCTGTCAGTGTCCCTTTAAAGCCATGTTTATATTTGCAGGCTGAGTTATTTATTGCCAGGTTTATGTCAAGAATTCACAGAGCAGAATCTGAGTAAAAATGCATGAATGTAGCTGCTTTGCTTCTCATTTATAAGAACTAAGAGAAAAAAAGAGAGCCCCAAAACATTGGCATGGAAATATTCATGTGCAAAATACATCGATCGAGTGCAATGACAGTTTGTCACAGAAGATACACCAGAAGAAAATTTAAAGTACCACACCTGTAACAGGAACATGGGGAGGGGGCAGTATCTCTTTAAATGTCTATGGAGCCTCATGGCACAGTGGTTAAATGCCTATAGTGCAACTAAAACTGTGCTCAGAACATGGGGTTCAATCCCAGGCAGCCGGCTCATGGCTGACTCAGCCTTCCATCCTTCCGAGATCAGTAAAATGAGCACCCAGCTTGCTGGGGTGGGGGAAAATGTGTAGCTTGCATAATTAAAATTGTAAATCACCCAAAGAGTGCTTGAAGTACTATGGGGCAGTATACACTTTGCTTTGCTTTGCTTTGCTTTGCTTCATGTTCACTTAAATCTTTGATTTTTTTTTTACTTCATGAAACCTCAGACAAGCTAATCACAGATGTGTATCTTAACAGGCAGGGCAAAATTAGTACCGTACAAACTTACTGGGGATAATTTCAACCAATTGCCTCTACAGGCTTATTATATTTGTCTGAGGAGAATAATTTGCTTAGCAAGTACATGGAGCCTGTATTGTCCACCACTTTGAGTTCTTTTGATACAAGCAGGTTGTATATAAATGTCAAATAAAGTAAATCAAGTAAAGTACAGTATATGCCACAGTCCTGGCCCCCAGCACCCTCTGAGCCCAAGGTGTCAACCCCCTCCTCAGAACTGCTGGTGTTGAGTTTATCATGATAAGGAGGTTTAGCACTGCTCATGTGGTTTGTTTACATTGTGTTTGGGGAGCAGTGATTCTATCTACAGGTTTACCACATACATAACCTTGCTTTTACAGGTTCTGCAGCATTGTTTTCAACCACATTTTTGCTGATTTTAATGTCTGTAAGGCATTCTGTTGGTTTTTGCCACTCCCACAGAGGCTAACAAAGCACTTCTGATGATTCATTACAGAATATGTTTATGTAGGAATAAACCGGATACAGTATAATTTAAGACAATATGGAAGGATGTGCCTATGCAATCTTATTGATGTAGGAGAGGTGATGCTTTTATTATAGGCTGGTGGGTTGAGGTCACACTTTGTGAACCCAACAGGGAAACCAAGTCCATTAAAGCTAATTTGCTAATGTGGCGGCTACATGTACCCCAGTAGCAATTTGTTATTATTTGTTTGTTCATTTAGTGTGATACCTGCCATGTGTCCCTTCCCTTTTCCCTGTATCTTTCTTATCTTTAGACATACATGTTCCCATGGAAACTACTCATATACAGTAACAAAGTATTTGCATATTCCAGTACCCTGTATTCACAGGGGAAAGGTCCCAAGTCCAGCTGTCCCCCTCAAATGGATGCCTGAAATTATGGATAGTAGCAAACCCCTTAAAGAGAGTGAGAAGAAGGGGAAGGGTGAGAGAAGGAGGAGGAGGAGGAAAGAACCCATAGAGTGCCAACCACAGACAACGGTAACCACAGACATGGATTCTGCGGGCACGGAGTCCTACTGTATGCACAAAACTCACACATGTTCCCTTTGTAAGCCATATAGACAAAGTCTTAAATAGGACCCACTACTCCAGTAGTGCTGCAGATTATCTTCAATGTGGTGTGCATTTCCACCAAAGCACACCATTCCATATGTTTCCAGGTCTTGTTTTTTTTTTTTTTTAAAAAAACTTTCAAGCAACTGAAATGCTCATCTATCTCATCATACTTCAACAGATGAAATTAAGAAATACTCATTTCAGCCAACTGAAGCCAGAACTCTCAAAGCGAACAGGCAAGGAGGTTTGGGCTGCCTTCCTTCACTACTGGTGCTTTTTCTTTGGTCATGCTTACCTGGGTTGGGTACTGTTCTAGAGATAGGATTTTTTTTATTTCTTAGACTACAAACCCCACAACCCCCCATTCTGGGAGTTCTGTCTGCTTTAAACACCCTTTTCTGTTCCAGGAACAGGAGGCTTGGGTGGAGCGTAGGCCTCGCTAAGCCTCAAAGTCTTCCATTTTAGGTCTTTCCTCCCAGGTCAGCCACATTCTGGTGTCTGTAAAGCATGTGTAAGTCAGACAGAACTCCCAGAATGGGAAACTATGGAATATGTAGTAAGAAAAAAAAAACCTCCCCAAATCCTATACCCTGTTGTGTACTATATTCCCAAAACCACATTTCTTCCTTGTAAGCCAGCCTGTTCCATGCTTTAATTTGACTCCTTAGTTGTTTTCAGACAGCTGTAGTAACATCAGGCTTTCAACAAGCTTCAGATCGAATAGGTTATATTCAAAAATAGTTCACAAAGGTTATCTTCCAAAATTTACAGCTTAATTGATTAACTTCATTCATGGGTGTTTGGATGTGGTCAAGCAAACATGGAAATGGGATCCAGGAGTACAAATTGATCAAAATGCTTTTATTTGGAAAAGGACTCCACTGCAGTCTATCTCAGTAAATGATAGGAAAGAGTTCTTAATGACGCTGAACAGTACTTACCTCTTTTATGGTTGAGCTACATAAACAGAATTAGTAACACTAAATTCTGAATTCACTTGGGAGAGGTGGGCACATGTAGCATTTTTCTGTGTGTAAGACTATTATTTTTCCTAAAACTGTTAGACTAAAAATTGAGGGTCATTTTAGTCACAGACGTAAGCCAAGGGGAGAACCGTGTGGTTGCAAAACTGTAACTTTGGCTTGGAAAAGTGAGGGTCATCTTATACATGGGGGTGTCTTATATATGGTATTCGTCACTATGGGCCTTTTTTACACGACCCCTAAACTCCGCCGCAAATGGCTCCCAGCTCCGGAGCTTAAAATTGTTTACCCACCAGCTCCGGAGTTTACTGAAAATTAAGTGCGGCCATGCCCACCTAAGCGCGTCCCAGCGCACTTTTCTTGTACCTACTCTCCAAAGGTGAAAAATCTTAATGGGGATGTGCCGGGCTCTCCTCGCTTCTTTTGTTGTTGTTTTTTGCCTCCCGCCCCTTTAAGAGAAGGAACCAGGAAGTCACGAGGCTCCCGGCAGCTTCCACCGGCACCGGGGAGGTAAGTCTTTATTCTTTTGTCCCTTTTTTTCTCCCTCCCCTCACGCAGCCAGCAGCCAGGACGTGCGGAGGGGGTGGGAATGCACGAAGAGCGACAAACCCCTAAGATCTCTGGTCCGAAATAAAGTGACCAGCGGATCTTAGGGGTTGTGTAAAAGAGCCCTATGATACTGTCAACAAATTGGGGGTGGGGCGTTTAATTAGCTACCATAATCAGTAATCAAAAGATTGATTGTGCACTTATGGACTGTCAGCGATTTAGGACATAACAGTAAGTCACTACATTAGAAGGTCTTATATTTTTCTGGCTTGCCACTTTCATAGCTGGAAAACTAGCTGGAAAAAACTATCAGTACTGCAACAAAACTCTGCTAACAATCTGGATTCAGTCCCAGGTAGCTGGCTTGAGGTTCACTCAGCCTTCCAGCCTTTTGAGATCTGTAACATTAGACCCAGCTCACTGGTGAGGGTGGATGCAATATATAATCTGCATAATTAACAATTAATAGTTAAACTGCCCAGAATGTGCTTTAAGTGCTATGGGGTGCAGCATCCAACACTAGTTCTATACTAGTGATTATTGGACTGTCACAGACTGTGCGATTTGCAGAAGAGGAATCATTTAGTGAGCTTTTAAAATGTATTTGTCTTTTCTAATCCCTGGCTTGCTTACATGCTTCACATTTCTATTTTTAGTGAACAAGCAACACAGCAATAGTATAGGGAATTGTCATTTGGATTCCAATAGAAGGAGACATCAGTTTGTGTAAACATAGACTACAAGGTATCGGATAGGATTTGGTGGCTAATCTTAAAACACAGGATTGCTCAAAGAAGCAATGTTCAGGTTTTATACTCATCTGCCATTTAAAATAATGATGTTCAGAAATTAAAAAGTTTTTCAGAAATAAGCTTTGCTAAAGGCAGTGTCCACATTCTCCAGAAGAATCTGAAGACAAATGTTCAACATCCCCAAGAAATCCTAATTCCAATTTATTAAAGCAGATTTAATTCATTTTAAAAGAGCATCTGTAGATCCTTTTGGTTCCTTCCATACAACTTGTGTTTTTTCTATTGCAACTGAAAATGCAAGAAATAGCAAAGGAGGAACTACAAGCAAACAGTATGTAGGGATTACAAATTGATGACTCTTTTGATTTCACTTTTCATTTTCTATCTTAAATCCATTCCATCCCACTTTTGCAGTTTACCACTTAAAAAATTAAAACGATCTTTAAGAAATTCATAAGGAAAATGAAATATTTTCCATAACATGTCTTTCAATATATGCACTTTTCTAGTAATTTTGACTAGTTGATGCATTTTCTCCACATGGTTTTTCTCAATATAGTGCATTTTGTATGTTATTTATTATATTTTTCCCATTACGCACCCTTCCTACACCTTTTTAATGTAAAACTTCACTGCAAAATCTGGAGAAGTGCTGTGTCACATACTCCAAAGGGCAACTGTGTTTCCATTTCTATACTGATTGGGACAATATGAGTGAATTAAAATTCAAACCAAATACTTTACATTTCTCCCCATTTACAGGAAGGTCAACAAAGACATTCGTACATGTTATATTACTTGTTGGACTGCATGTTAAAAATGAGATGGATCTCCAGCCACATGTACCTAATACCTATCTATTCCCAATCCCTTTCGTGTTATGCTTCTCCTGACATTTTATACATTGCCACTGCCGCTTGACAACACAAAGGCCAACTGAGTACGAGCAACCCCAAAAGTCCTTGCGCTCCTGCAGGCTCACATCAACATGCCCAATCTCACACTGGCTGCAAAACTGGACAAGTGGTTGGTTGTACGACCACCAGTCATGCACAGGGTAGCCAACAGGATGAAAGTAATATTGTGTGACTGCCTCGTGTCGGCAATCTTCCTCAAGCTGAATTTGGGTCACCCCGTTGAATTTCTCATGATGATAAGAGACTGGACTTAACTTCTCATGATGATAAGAGACTGGATTCTCTCTCTTGTGCAACAGCTAGTTCCACTTTTAACTTGTAGGTTTTCTCAATGCAAATAAAAATGACAGTTGCTTCATTGTGAAGAGAGAAAGTCATTGTGTGAACGGGATCAAGAGGCACATATGATTCAGCACTGAGAAACTTAAGTTACCACATCTGCTCATCCCATAATGTTTGCCAAGTTTCTTTCTTAGAATTTGATAACTCAGCTCCAGCACCCATGATTAATTCTCCTCTGTAAAAATTTCCCATCGGAATGTATTGAAAATGGATTAATCCATAATCGCGACCATTTTTCTGTTGTATGGATTCACCCTATAGGCGATTTTGTTAAGCAATTTCCCCTTATCTCTGGATTTTTTTTCCTTTAAACTGTTTTAAATATTTTCTGTTAAACTGCTTGTTATATTTAAGGTCCACTGTATGCCAATTGTATAATGCCGGCATAAAAGTGAATCACTGCTAGTATTACTGTAGTATTTACAATAACAGTTATTACCCTGCTCATGGAATTTGAATGATAATCAACAGTGAACAGTGGCCTTGCTGCTAGATGGGTGGTATAAAAATCCAATAAAAATTACTGGCATTTAAATATGCTATACAAACAAATCATACAATAATCATGTTGATACAATACTCATGGCATGGTTAGTCAGCCTGCTTGCGTCAAGTCAATTCTGACTTATGGCAACCCATTCCAGGCTTTTCTAGGTGCAGACATTCAGAACTAATTTACCATTCTTTTTTGTGTGGGAGGTGCTCTGGGACTGAGGCAACAAAGGCTGGCTTTTCTCCCATAAGAAACAGTGGAAAAAGCTGTGCACCCTCCCACCAGCAGTCCTCCCCCCCCGCTAAGGCTTGGCGATGGGACCCCCCTCTGCCACCTCCGCCACCGTGCCGCCAGGTGAGCAGTGAAGCAGGCAGGCAGGCAGGCAGGGAGCACGGTGGCTGTGGCACCTTCCTTCTCCTCTTCCTCACCTTGCTTCGGGCCACCACGGGAGTGGTGTAAGGTGCGTGCGTGGTACTGCGTGTGTGCACACACACATGCCCACCCGCCCATGCCCATGTGCACATGCACTCCCCCACAGGCCTGGACCCCTGTTTCTGGGTGGGTGCAATGCAGTGGGGGGGGCGGCAGGAGGGGCGCCAAAATGAACTTTATCCCCAGGAGCTTCAAGCCCTAGCTACGCCCCTGTACATCCAAGTCTTTTCTAGAGAAGAACCACCTTTAATGGACAGACCAACTGCTGGCAAGCCACTGTGAGGCCACTACATGAGAACAGCAATCACTACCTCAACTTCACTGTGCTCTAAAAAAAAAGTGGAGCCTATTGAAAAGCATCACAGAATATTTACATTTTAAAAAGCAGAAAAGTGGTTAGAACCTAAGAAAGCTTTTTCACTCTTTTTGACAGATACAGTTCACCACTAATGTACATTGTGATCCCGCCCCCCAAAAAGCAATTTCATTTGGAAGCCTTTTGTTAAGGTGAGAAGCAAAAGACATTTTCTTTCTTTCCTTCCTTTTTTTTGTGAAAAAAAGTGAAATAATCATTACCAAAAATTGGCTCTGGAGTAGTGTTCCATGTAGAGCTGTTCATCGGAAAAAGGAGCCAAATGAATGTCACTAAATGTTGGAAACATCATTCCTAGTAAACAAAAGATAATATATACAGTAGCAGAGTTCAAACCTTCTATGCAGCCCCTATATAAACATTTGTCGGAAACATCCAGAAAGTGATATCCACCTTCCATTTCAAACAGTTAACCCTGTACAGTCCCATAAAAGTGAACCATCTATGCTTTCATTCCTGGTCATTTTTCAGGAGGACTTCAGCAACGACAGAAGATGTCAACAAAGGGTGACAATTCAACAAGGCTATGAGCTGATAAAAAGATATTTAAATAATTTCCTTAACTTAGCGGCAGGATTCTAATCCAGCTCCCACCCTACATGCAGGAAGAGGTTTCCTAACAACTTTAACAACATATAATGGCCAATACATGATCACCCAACAGTTTCAATAATCCCCATAGGTAACCTCTGAGGTTGGCTATGTTATTATAACTTAAACGAAATCTAAGAGTCAAAAGTACTTCACAAACATTACGCCCAAATTACATACAATGTAAAACAAACAAAAGTGAGTGCATTATAGACTTACAGTGCCAACAAGACCAGACATATAATCAAGTCACCCACATGCCCATTAAATAAGGATGTAATCCCACAACTGTGAACCTCACTATTGATTGATGCATTGTAAAGTAACCAATTCGTTCTAATTAGGATACCTAGCAAGGCAGGCATAAAGTAGAAGATGAAGTAGATGCATGGTATGCATAGGAAGTTATACATCTCTAATTAATGTCATCTAGGTAGTCACTTGTTCTTCTTTGGAGCACAGCTTGAGATGGGGTGGGGGAAACACTGCCCTAATGTAATGTCCATTGGAAAGAATGGGCCAACTACAGACTGAAATCCTAACATTAGTCAATCTAAAGGGGGCACTGAATTCAATTTTCATTCAGAGTAGACTTGTTCAAGATAGAATTCACAGGGGAAAATGTTTCATTAATGGTTACTAAATTTCTGGGGATGGATGGGGAGGAACACAGCTCTGTTGCCAAGTTCAGGGGGGAGGGACCCTAACACATCAACACCATTTGCATTGGATGATAAGTATGGCAAAGTTAGGCAGCCTACACTTCACTCTTTTTTTTTAGCCCAGAAATTAATTACTGCACCTTGGAGCAAGAAATATTAACTTTAGAAGCAATAAAAAAGCAGTTTGCATTAAGGGGGTAGGATAGATAGATAGATAGATAGATAGATAGATAGATAGATAGATAGATAGATAGATAGATAGATAGATAGATAGATAGATAGATAGATAGATAGATAGATAGATAGATAGATAGATAGA
>JAHTLZ010000237.1:31064263-31094818 GCA_023846285.1 Phrynocephalus versicolor | reverse complement strand
TTTATTTATTTATTTTTAATAATAATAATAATAATAATAATAATAATAATAATAATAATAATAATAATAATAATAATAATAATAACAACTTTATTTTTATGCCGCCATTCTCCCCGAAGGGACCGAAAATATCTCTATCCTGCTAAGCAAGTATTATAATAAATTAGACAGAAGATCAATATTAAAATCTAGTAATGTTCATCATGCTATAAAATAAATAAGTAAAGATTTCTTTCACCATTTTCGAATCTACAGAAGGAGAGCGCTCTGGAAGCTTTTCCAGAAAGTACCTTATGGAAAGCCTTCACTGTTTCCCCCCCAGCCTTCTCCTCCCACTGGCTACATGGATCACAGTGACCAATTCCCACTCCCAACTACGGAGTTCTTGATACTATTGGGCTACAGCATCCAGAAACTGGGTCCATTGATTCCGCTGCCTAGGTTTTCAAGGAGCTACCCATAAACATCTGAAATGCCAAGATTTAGGAACCGCCTGCACAGAATTCTTATGTGCATATGAATGCCTCCTTTCTGGGTAGGAGGAGTAGGGACAGATATCCTCCACATACATAACGATTTTATGACATAGAAAATGAGTTAGATTTACTTCTAAAACATAACTTTGCAAATGTTCAATTCCAGCACATGAATTTTAAAGCATGATTTCCAGGCTCCTAACATACAGATTTGAATTTCCTTTCGAAGGCCCTAAGCCTAAGTGCCAATTTACTTTGATGTATTTCAGATACCAGGGAAACAGCTTTGTTGTTTTCTGGGGCCTTCTCATTCTTTTTAATGCCTTAAATTTTAACACTGAGTACATGTCATGTTTCTTCCTCTGGTGGTTTAAGAGTTATTCTTTGGGAATTAGTTTTAATTGTGAGCTATTCAAAACCCACAGTTTGGCAGCCAGTCACCTCTCCAAAACCAGTTTTATTTATTTATTTATTTATTTATTTATTTATTTATTTATTTATTTATTTATTTATTTATTGTATTAGATATCAAACCTCAACTTGTGGGCATGAACATGAAAATAACATCCCTAAGAATGATTACATCTTCTCTTTGAGTCTCTCTTCAAAAGAAAACCTGTTGCGGAAGCTCCAAGATGGACTCAACATTCACCAGATCCATATGGAAAACACCTCTGTATTCCTCAAGGGCTAATATTTTATTTCTAATGCACCCAGCACCAGTTGACCTACCTGACATTCAGATACATTTACCTCATGCATAGTTGCACCCATGTCCTGTTTATTCAAGTGCTCGCCATAAATTCCCTTCAGTTTAACACTACATTCTTTCTTTGCCTTAATACAAGAGACCGTAATTCTTGTTCTTTATGCTGAACACATTTATATGGAACAACCCTACTGGGTCCAGTGGAAAATCATTCCAAATGAATTTAGCATACACAACATTAAAGAAGTCAGTCAGATTTCTACACTTGTGTGGTTAATCCTGATGAGACATGCAACATCCACACCCAAATAAGTATGAAGATAAGTCTGATGTGTCAACATCTGGCCATGATTATTCTTGCATTTTCCTGTTTTTCCCGCTGTCCAGGTCTGCAATGCCCAACCTGAAGAAAATTAGGACTCTCGAAAACTCACCTGGTTTTGATAATTTAATTATTCAGAAAAAAATACTCACCTGTGTTTTGAATTTCAGACAAGGACCACACAGATATTGTTCTTTTTCATTTAATTATGCACAATACACTAAATAGAACCCCTGTGCAGCACACATAACCTAAACAAGGAAATCTATCATTGTTCAAGATGGGCCGCACCACAGGACTCTATCTTTCTGTAATTATTAGATAAATCCTTAATTGGACTCAGATTGACTAGGTTTTTTTGTTTTGTTTTGCTTAGCGTGACAGCTAAATTTAATCTCCGACTTTTGAAAAGCAGGGATTCTCTGATTGCTCCCCTGCAATGCAAAGCAACAGAGAAGACATTTAAATGATCAAAGGTCCTTTCTCTTAAAGATTTGGAGAAAGATAACTAATCCTACATCCTGAAGTGAAACCTGATGTTCAAGCCAGCTCTACAAGTTTGCAGCCTCCCTCTTGGAATTTTAGTTTAACTGCAAATCCCAAAAATCTCAACATCTGAACAGGATAATTTTTTGATTTCTCCCCTGCCTCCTCAAGCTCTGTAGCACCTAGCCTGAAAATAGTCCTGTGGATCTTGGAAACTCAATTATTAATATTATCTACTCTTGTTTACAGGTAAGATTGTTCAGGAGACCAACCTTAATCTGTAACAATACTCCAATAATTTCTTTGTCAATTTTTTTCCACTTCTCTCAGCTAGGATAAAGGTGCCTCTTTCAAATACAGGTCCAAAATATGGAATCATGTGAGAAATCTTGACATACTGAATAGAAAACCACCTTTGAAACGTTTTTCAAAATGGATGGTCTATTTGCTTTTATTTTTAGTTTTATGTTCAAATAATAATTCTGAAACACCTATGCAAGTTCTACTGTTTGCTGTTGATTTTCTTATATGTCATTTTGTGGAACTGATTATTATTATTATTATTATTTGAATTGTTGTATGTTATACTTGTTAACCGCCCTGAGTTCCCGTTCGGGAAAATCGGGTGGTAAATAAATAAATAAATAAATAAATAAATAAATAAATATCCTATTTATTTTAGAAGTTCTACCATTGGGATAACAACACGCCATATCATTTAATTATAATTCTATCTTATTCAGCATTCTGCTAATAACGTATATTGGTCTACCCTAAATGGCTTTGGGAACAGTCAAAATAATCAGATAGCCAGTCATCATAAAGTTATATATGTATACAAGAAAATATTAAACCGGACAACCAGTATCTGGTTTTAATTCTTCCAGTTCCTACCTGCTAGCCCCTAAGGAAGTGTTCAACACAGCCAGCAACACACACACACCAGATCAATATCTCCTCTGCATCTCACATGTTCTGATTCCTGAGGTGGAGTGGAGTGGGCTCTCAGGAGAAAAAGCACCTCTTTTTCTAGGGGGGCACAGTTTACACACTCATGGTTGGCTAGCAGTTTCCTTCACAGGACATACGGTAGCTAGAATTCTACAGAGAACCAGAGAAAGAGCTTTCTGTTCCAAGCCCTCTTATAATGTTGCTGAGTTTCAGAGAGTAAGGTTCGTACTATGTTTTTCAGTTCTAGACAACGTCCCCTTTATTTATTTCTTCCTGATACCCAGAAGCCTTGTCTGTCTGCGTGCAAGGAGCGGGGTTTCAGCCAAAACCTGAAAGTAAACAGGCACTGATTTGGCTGCCTCTGAGCAGCACCGATGAAGCTCTGTGCACACACAGCATACAGGGAACATTGGTTCAGGTCAAAATAATAGACCTGTAACGTTCTAGAGAAACGTTAATCGGCGGTAACCAAAAGCAACACTTCATTGTAAATTTTTGGTAGACTAACACTAATTCAGTGAAGGACTTATGACTTCAATGGCATTATAATGAGCACTCCTGGCCCTCATTTTTCAAAGTAAAAACCAGCAATTTGTGATGATCACTTTATAGTTGCTAGATGTACATACATAATCCATCCACAACTATCTCCACTTCTCTCTCTCTCTCTCTCTCTCTCTGTGTGTGTGTGTGTGTTTGTGTGTGTGTGTGTGTGTGTGTGTGTGTGTGAGAGAGAGAGAGAGAGAGAGAGAGAGTGCACGTGCTATAAGAGATTGACCAGCCCCTTTTTCTCAGTGCAATAAACACTTGTTTGCTGCCATTTAATGAGTAGATTCAAGATATCAGAATAATTGTGAGCTGCAAGGCACAATTCTAGCTACGTCCTGTGAAGGAAACAAAGACTGTTTTGAAACGGCACATGGCATCTTCTCCAGCGTTTGCAGTAAAATCGCAAATATCTGGCTTCTGAAGCACAGAACAAAACATGCCAAACCCCTCCAGGAACTGGATCGAGTTCAACGCACTTACCTCAGCATATTTGGCTACTGCACTGGCTTCAACAGCATAGACTTTTCTAGCTCCAGCTTGCACCGCAAAAAACGAAAGGATGCCAGATCCACAGCCAACATCTAGGACCACCTGGAAATAGAACCAGGGAAGGTGGATATGTCACTGTGAAGCTTTTTGTGCCAAGGCCTTCTATGATGACAGAAAGTATATTTTATTTACAGCTGTGAGTGATGCTGTAAAATGTGCAGATATTTATATGAAGCCTACCAAGGGTATGTCCAGATAGCTGCAAGGGCACACACGTGGTCACATCAGAACAGGTTGCTTGCAATGGGAGAGACACCCTGTGATCTTTCCAGATACCCGCAAATTACTCCAGCAAAAGAAGCTCAACAGCTGAACCAAAAAGGTCCAACTTGGGCACAGATGGGGATCAGGCTAAAGCACATTTCCATGTACGTAACTTGATCACCAGGAAACAGATCATTCTGGAGCATTCTACCAGCACTCCAAATTGTGACTGATTTTTCTATGTCAGTCAATCAATCAACCACCTTTCTTGGCATCTAGATTTCCCCATGTTACCACACCCCAAGTCAAAATGAGTTCCTTAAGGGGCATGATGCTAAATTTCTTCATTCTATTTTCAAATCAAGGCATTGCCACCAGATTCATGTCACAAATCCTTCTGAGCGCTTTTCTTAACTTATAGTGACAGAAAGGGTTGGGGTGACATCACATGAGACCATGTAACGCAGTGCTCACGGTCTCATGAGGATGCCTTCGTGCTTCGGGGGGGGGGGGATGTGCAAACAAATTGGGATTTTGGCAGTTTTCCTTGCCATCATATTACATACCAGGACTACCACCAAGCCTGTGAAAAAAGAGCAACATCAATTAATTAATGTACAGTATATGGACCTGTCTCTTCAAGTACCTTCAAGTTTGTTTCCTCCATGAGGAATGAAAGCAAAGGTTGACAAGAAGGAGCAAATTAATGAAAATATCTGAACAGCGGAAACAGCAGACTGAGTTGCTGCAACAACTACCAGCAACTGGATGTCTTCCAATGAGGCAAAAACATCAGAGTGCTTCCAAAGGAAAGCACCTTAATATTCCTGCAGCTGGACAATGGCTTAGAGATACTCTGACTTTCCAGCTTTAGCAGACTGCTATATATAAAGAAGGAAAACAGGTCAAACTGAATATTAATGGGATGCCACATTCCCTGCTATTAGCACTTTCCCCCTCCGGCAAGGCCATTTCATGAGAACTAAGAAATTAACATAAACATAAGAACATAAGAAGAGCCATGCTGGATCAGGCCAAAGGCCCATCTAGTCCAGCTTCCTGTATATCACAGTGGCGCCACTAAATGCATCTGGGAGCGCATGAGACTAGATATCTGTCTCCTGCTACCACTCCCCTGCATCTGGCCCTTGAAGTACCCTGGTTTTAAGCCTGGAGATGATACATCTCCCTCATGGTTTGTAACCTGTGATGGACTTTTCCTCCAGGAATCTGTCCAACCCCCTTTTGAAGGCATCCAGGCCAGATGCCATCACCACATCCTGTGGCAGGGAGTTCCACAGACTAACAACAGACTGGGTGAAAAAAATATTTTCTTTTGTCTGTTCTTACTCTCCCAGCCCACAATTTGAGTGTATGTTCCCTAGTTCTGATATTTTGTGAGAGGGAGAAGAGCATCCCTCTATCCACTTTACTCATGCCCTGCATTATTTTGTACGTCTCAATCATATCCCCCCCTCAGGCGCCATTTTTCCAGACTGAAGAGCCCCAAATGTTTTAGCCTTTCCTCATAAGGGAGGTCCCCCAGCCCAGTAATCATTTTAGTCGCTCTCTTCTGCACCTTTTCCAGTTCTATTATGTCTTTCTTGAGATGCAGTGACCAGAATTGTACACAATACTCCAGGTGCGGCCTTACTATCGTTTTGTACAATAGCATCATAATGTTGACTGTTTTATTTTCAATCCCCTTTTTGATGTTCCCTAGCATGGAATTGGCCTTCTTCACCGCTGCCACACATTGGGGAGATACCTTCATGGAGCTGTCCACCAGCACACCAAGATCTCTTTCCTGATCCAACACGGATAGCTCAGGGCCCATGAGTTGATAGATAAGGTTTTGATTTTTTTAAAAAAAAATAGACTAGAAAACAAAGCCAATGCTCATCTTCTAACAAGCAATCAAAAACCATCACAGAATGTACTGTAGGTGAGGAGAAACATATATGAGGACAAGAAAAAAAATCCTTCACTGAAGGGAGAACTGCTTCTAAATACAAGCTGAGCCCAGTCTAGTTGGCACCAAGATGGAAGCAGCCAGAAGGAAGATGTCTTCATCTGCACCTCCCCGTAAAATTCCCTTAGTAGGGTGGCAGCATAATGGCTGCCTAGCTTGAAGCACTCTTAAAGTGTTCTGCTTATATACCGCCCCATACCACTACAAGTGGTCTCTGGGCGGTTTACAATTTTAATTACAGTGTGCAGGCTACACATTGCCCCCCCAGCAAGCTGGGTACTCAGCCACTGATGTTCCCAACAAGGGGATAACGTTGGAGTAGATTATGGATCTGGGTCTCTAACAACATAAGTATATTTTTTCCTGTGGTCAGAACCTTAACAAATCAAATCGTCTACGTAGGAGATCCTCCCACTCCTGTTTTTATTCAGGAGGGTCATTGTGCACAAGAAATTCCTGAACCTGATTTTATATGGGCTAAACCTTTCCCCTTCAACCTGATCTACATAGCAGAGAGACAGGGAGCAGGTGCAGGGATTTCAGCATGCTCCGTGCAGCACAGAGAACAATCACTTCCGATCTTGAGGGAAGAGAGGACTATGTCACGGTCAAGGCCACCAGTAAGGCAGAGCAACCAGGGCTTTGCCCCAGAGCACCAACATTTAGAAGCTACCAACCTCTTGAAGAGTAAGTATCCTACCAGGGTTTCTATCAGCAGGCATTACAGTAGATGGTGGCAACACCGTTTAACTGCATTTCCCTGAGATTTCAGAAAACCTTTCTTCCATGTTGATACCAAAACTTGATTCATACATATGTCACTTGGTTGCTTCTTCTGCAAGTGGCTTTAAAATTCCGGCTGCATGTGACCTCTGAATTACAAATAAAATTACCAAGGTCTCATGATCTCAGAAAAATGCATAACCTCAAAATGGAACTCAGAACTTGTTTCAGTGCTATGTGATTATAAAATCTCGTTAAAATTCCAGTGTCGTCCCCCACAACGGTTGGCAATCATATTGAGTTAATATTCCTGCTCTTAAACGCGCCGTCCTTCGGTTTGTTCAAGACAAAATGTGAAAACTTCAGAAACAAGAAATTCATTTCTCCACGTACATTAGTGAGCTAATGTTGCCCAGGAAACCAATACAGCCGTGTGTCACTTTTATACCATACACTGTACCAACCCCAACCCGCCCTCCATCTAAGACTCTAATGAAGATAGTCTCTATGGCATCAATATCAATTGGATTCCATTATGGGGATTCAGTAAATACTCAAAATTGCAAACACTGGTCTGCTATTTTATAAACAGACTAAAAGAAAGTCTTTCAGACAATTTATTTCCAAGCTTATTTTCCACTCCAACTGCAGAACTGAATTAGACTCTTTTTTATTTTACCCACAGCAAGCTGTCAAAGTGTCATGTCGATTGCACCGTTTTAGCCAGGTACTGTTCACCCACATTGATGCCAACCCGGCAGAACAGCCAGCCTAAGAAACAGCACATGGTTGAGAATTTGTAATGAATTACAAAATGAACCAATCAACAGAAAGCTTCTTAGGAAAAACACATGAAACAGATCAACTGTAATATCACAGCTGGTTCAGATAGCTGTTGCTGCTGCTTCACAAAGAAGTGGGCCTGACCCAGACTTAGTGGCACTTTGAGTAAACTCACTAAAAATAATAAGGCACATTAGTAATGGATAACTTAATCCCCCAATGAATTTAATTGGGTCTACTGCAATTTGCACAAAGTCTCACTGAAATGAATGGGACTTGATGCAAGTGGCGATTCCTTCAATCTTAAAAGCAATTCTGATCCCACACAGCCTGCAAGCTAGCTTGCTTTGCTTTCTGATTGGTCAAAGGAGACAAACACTGATTTAGTTTGTATTCTGATTTCTCAGGCATGGAAATGTTTTCTTCCTCTAATGAATTAATCTCAGAGTGTGACTTAATCCAGAAGTCACGTTTCTATTACACTGTGCACCAATAGCCCCTTCCTATGGCAAGGACACCTTTGGGTACAAACAGGGTGGAGATGGACAAATTACTTGTGGTGGTGGTGCTGGTACTACTACTACTACTACTACTACTACTACTACTACTACTACTACTACTACTACTACTACTACTACTACTACTACTACTAGATCCTGTTGATTTGGCCACCTCACCTCAAGCCAGCAACACCCTCCTCACCCCAAGAGGCAGAGCCTGGAAAAGTTATCTTTTTGGACCACCGCATTCTCAGTTTTCACTGGCCAGCATGGCACATTTGTCTGAAAAATTCTGCACACAGCAGTATATAAAAAAGAATTTCACAAGCTCTGTGCAGAGTACAGTTTTCTTGCAGAAGATTCCTTATCCTACATTGCTTCACTGCTGTTGCTGTTGCTGTTGCTGTTGCTGTTGTTGTTGTTAAAAGGTCATGTACTGACAAGACTGATCTATTCTGGAGATTTCTATAAGGAACTGCTCGGGATTAGAGAAAAATAATACAGCTATTTGAATGAAGGCGCTGTTAGACTCAATAATAGCATGGCTCTGTTCCACTAGGTAAATGCCAGCACGGCAGGCAGATTCACACTGCAGATGCTAACTTAGAGCTGCCCATCGAACAAAGCTTACCTTGTCTTTAAAATCAAGATGGTTCTGTAGTATGGCTCTGTGATACGTGGCTGTCCTCACAAAATCCTGCATCATATTCTGCTGTTGCGACAAGCAGCCGTAAAACTGAAGAAATAACAGGAGGAAAAACAGAAGGGAAGATATACAAATTGTCTTCAACTACCTGGTTGTCCCACCGCAAGCTATACAAATCATTTATTTACTGCTGATGACATTCAAGCCAGTGTACCAAGAAACTTGGCTCAGGAAATGCAATAAAATGGGGGAATATGCGATTTAAATTTTATGATGGAATGGATCACTACCTGGAAGTACTGAGCTGCAGAAGATTCTTCTGTTCTCTGACTGAACACAGAGTGCTCCTTTGTCTGATTCCTGCAATTATTCAGCGCAGTAGAAAACATGCTGTATTCTGGAAAAAATAATAACGAAGCAACAAAATATAGCCATTAAATACAAAAGACAGATAGCGCTAATTCACAGCAGGCTTTTCCATGGTGCCTAATGAAAATGAAGCATTTTACAAGAAATGGTTTTTGCTTTTATCAAGGAAAATTGCAGCAGTGCCAGACTGAGGATAAGTAAGCAAGATAAAGGCAGAAGCTGAACTGTTATTGAGATATTTTGTCTCTTCTTTAAAGTGAAAAAAGAGGTCCTGGTGAACGTCAAGTGCAAAGAATGAATTATATCTGCTTGTTCTTTCCTTAAAACAGATTACATCAATTTAATAGATGACAACTGGCAGACTCCATTTCTGTTACGTACAACAGCATTTTCTCCAATTCTTGAATAAGTAATAGTGGGGAAAATGTACTTTCTGGATAACTGTTTAGCTTTTGATCCACCACACTTGATCTAGTCTGATTTCAGAAAAAAAGCAGAACCGAACAGAAAGAAAAATCATTACGGTATGCCAGGGATCTCTAGGAATAAATAGGAAAGAATCGTTCCTGAAACTATGAACAGGCTCAGGTGGATGGAATATAAGACAGCTTCCGATGACGGCTTTCCAGATAGCCTAAACCAGGCATGTCCAAAGTCAGGCCCGGGGGCCAAATGCAGCCCGTTTTCACACTCTGAACAGCCCGCGGTCTCTTCAGCCCACTGGCTCAGCCTGTCACTCATCCTCACCAGCTGTCCCCTCCCCATGCTGGATGGAGACATCAGCTTGCAGTTTTATGGTTTGCCTGCCCTCCCTGCCTCTGTACCTCTCCCCAGCCACCTGCCTAGCCTACCGTTGCTGCAGCATCCTCCCTGCCTCCTTGCATGTTATAGAGACTTGTCCAAAGTCCAGCCCAGAGGCCAAATGTGGCTGAATGTTCGCCCGCCACACATTTTCACCTCACCAAATCTGGCCTAAACGTTTGGACACCCCTGGCCTAAACGTTTCCTGTCCAAAAGCCAGATTAGAAATTCTGGAAACTTTTATAGATCTGTCCCATAGCAGACAATTCCCTTCACAAAGAAGTGTGTACTGTATTTGTTTCCGAGGAACCTAGCTACTATATATCTACTGAAAAAATTAGACAACTTCTGAACACCTTTGGATAAATGGGTGGGCAGGAGGGAGAAAAGGAGGGCAGACTGCACCCCCTAATATACTGTGTTCAGGGTGAGTTTTCCCCCTATCACCTCCCATGCTACGCCACTGTTTTACCACCATCCAACTATGGTGCTCAAAAACAGCAGAAACCTTTCTCTTCAGGCAAGCTCCCCATGAATGATGGACTACCTATTATGTGTCTTTCATATGAATCTACAGTATACGATCACATAGACTTTTGCTTTTATAATCGCTTATAACCTTGTGTGATTACAGTGACACTATGTTTTCAAAGTTAGTTTCCATCACTCATAACTTTACATGGAATTTTACTCTCCTTTTAACTGCTCGTGTTCTCTCTTGTAGCTTTAACGTAACATTGTCTATTAATTCTGTAAGGTGTCCCTCAATTCCCGGTTCTCAATACTTGAACGTGTCTTAATTGTACTGAACTGTATATTATACATTATTACTGTAAGCCACCTTGAGAAAGGTGGGGTAAAAATCCTCTAAAATATATAAATAAAAGAAACAAAAGAAAAAATTTTCCATTTTTTCTATTGTTGCTTTTAAGGATGTTGTTTAGATTTTCTCCAAGTGACCTAGTCTAAATATCTCACAAAGAGGAATTATTTTTTTTTTCAACAAAGATTACAGTTGTTTACTATCTCTGCTCAGAGGCTCATCTTTAAAAAATATATGTTCTGTTTACAAATTGCACCAAAAGACAAACACTCATCATCCACTAGGAGGAAGAAAATGAATTTCTTTTTAAACTGCAATTGTTTTTACTCTTAAACATTTATTGCTATTGCAGATTGTTTGACAGCAGTATCTGCCTAGACAGAAAATCACATGGAAGCCAAGCTCTTGCTTTATCTTGCAGCTCACAGAAAATCTTTAACTGATGCTCTGCCAGCCCTGTTACTGAATCCTTACGCAAAGGAATTTTACGGTGGCACCCTGTCTCAGCAGTAATCCAATCTTCTTTTATTAAAGCAAAACCTTTCCCCCTTTCTCCCATCCATGGAGCTTTAGAAAAATAGTCCAAGGACTTTTTGATGGGGCTCAGGTGACATAGTCCTGGTCCATTAATCAGGACCTCGCGGGTGACCTGAATTCCTCAGACTAGATATCTGTTCCAAGAGAAGACAGCCTGCTTTATCACTAGCCGCCTTATTCTGTTGTTCTTGATCTTGGGGAGAAACTGCAGCCCAATTGGAGAAACAATGTGAGCTAAAGCTCTGTCTTCTTCCTGTCTATCTGACTACCACCACTTTCTTCCGCGGGGCTTGCTTCATATGCCTAGAGCCTCTCTTCCCTTGGAGGATCTTATCAATTCTGGAATACCAAATGATACTATACACAGTATCATACTTATATTATAAGTGTGTTCTGCTTATATACCGCCCCACAGTGCTTCAAGCACTCTCTGGACGGTTTGCAATTTAATTATGCAGGCCACACATTCCCCCACAGCAAGCTGGGTACTCATTTTACCAACCTCGGAAGGATGGAAGGCTGAGTCAGCTATGATCCGGCTACCTGGGATTGAACCCCAGGTCGTGAGCACATTTTTTTAGCAGCAGTGCAGGCATTTAACCATTGTGCCACGAGATTCCTATATACGCTATACAGTAATAGCTTGGTTTATGAGCATGAAGTCCAGGCTGAAGCGAAACTGGGCAGCAGGAGTAAAGCCGCTGCCTGCCACTGGCCATGGCTGTGGCGAGGGGGAGCAGCCAGGATTGGGGACCAGGTTTTCGAATATCTCTGTGCACCATGCTAGACGGGGGCTGTGAGCACGGGAAATTTGAAAGCCTGGACTTTGGGCACAAAAAGGCTTTCCAATGTTTTCCTGGTGGTGCCTCTTTGCGATCAAAGTCCTCCTCCCTCAGGCTGCCCAGAACCACAGAGGCACCCTGCAGAAGGGGGACTTGGGTGCCCCTGTGGGGAAGGGTAATTGCTGCTGGTGATCTGCACTTCCTTCAGAGCGCCCAAAGACATGGACTAGGGATGGGCTCCAAACAAAAAACGGAATGCTGATTCGTCATTTCATTATGTAACAAGACGAAATGAAATGAACTGGGGAAGCAGTGTTTCGTTAGTAACGAAATGAACCGGCGGTTTTTCGTTTAAAACAAACCGATTTGTTACTCTGTAAAATGGCTTCCCTGGATCCTAGAGGCATCATATTGGGTGTGAACCTTCCTTGGACCCCCCCCCCCTTTTAAGGCCTCCAAATTTGGAGAGATCTGGGGTTCAGGGGGCCGAGTTATTCAGATTCAAAGGGGTGCCCCCAGAAAAAAAACATTTAGGATTGCAATGTTATGTGCTTGAAAATAGTGATCCCAGGCAGCTAGCAGTGTAAAAATTACAGTGGAGCTTCCTCAAGCTCTCCCCTTGAGGCATCCCCAACTGGGAGAGGTTTAGAGTACAGGGAACAGAGTTATTGGGTTCCAAAGGGGCTGTGGGGTGGAATTTAATTGAAAGAGTGTGGATCGGTACGCTGAGGGGAAGCTGCCAATTAACCCTTACATTGGTAAAGCGCACTGGACACACTCCTTCCTTCCATTACGCATAAGCACCCCCACCTCTTTTGGAGTTTAATATCTCTGCCCACAGAAACCCTAACTTTTCCAAACTTCAAGGGATCTCCTAAAATCGCTTGGGGAAGAAAGCCTGCCAGTCGTATGCCTGAGACTAGTAATTTTCCATTTAATAGTTTTAATCATTCAATGGAAAATTACTGATCTCAGGCATACAGTGAGGGTCCGTGTCTTCAGATTCCCACCCCTTGCCTGCTTTCTGGCCATGAGCTGACGGAGAAAGGACCACATAACTAAAACACACACACACACACACACACACACACACACACACACCACATTTTCATAACTAAAATTTTTCCCATACCGGCGGATTTCCTTTCGTAATTCAAATTTTTCATTATTCAAGGCATTCGTAATTCCAGCCATCATTGTATATAAAAACATGTTCCAATGGAGGATAATTTGGGGGGAAATAGATAAGTTTCCCCTAAATATTTGCTAAAACCCTTCTACATACTGAGCACGATATTAAACCATGCCAAATTACATGCACTTGTAATGTGCATATACAGAGCTGGCTTCTTAACTACACATCTCCACTTACACCAACATAAATAACCAATAAGATTCTGGGCCATGTATCTGATGGTCTAAGGAAGCTTTACCATCATGGACACACATTTGAGACTTGTACATGATAGTTAGATTATGGGGACAGATGCTTGAATCCATTTCCCCCATCAAATTTCTTTTATCATTTCCAACAGGTGAACATGAAACGTAACAACAGAATCCCATCCCCAGATTGGGCCATCATAAATAAATCAGGAGGTGGTGGTGGTGTCTCTGTCAAGCCGAAGAAGAAGGAAGAAGATCCCATCTTGATTTTGTTTGAGATGCTCTGAATTTGCTCATAAAGAGGAATGAAAATCATCATAATTTTTCACAGTTAATGAGTCCTATCAGGTGGGCAAGTGCCCCATACGCACTGTAGCTTACACATTCAGTGCTTGAGGTATTCCAGGTAGATGGCCATTGCTTACAAAAATATTTTAAATTAGGCACACTAATAGTTAATTTGATGGCCAGCCTCATGCTGTTCAGTTGTTGCACACATGTTCTGGGGGGAAACGGAGAATGTCCTCCATGATTTACCACTGTCTAAATGTTGGAAACAGGAAGAAAGATTATAGCAGTCCTCTAGATATACATTGGTACCAAATTCTGTGCTGCTGCAATAAGCGTTCGTAAACAAATTTATAAAGAAACATAGTAGTAAATGATGACAGTTTTTATTGTAGCTAATGGGCACTTTTATTTCGGACCAGAATAGATTTTAAACTGTATTTAAAATTGTATTTACGATATATCTTGTAATAAGGCTTGATTCATGTGCTGTCTATTGGAATGCATATTTGAACATCCTTATTTTATGATTTTATTTTTGGTTTTGGTCGTTGACTGTAAATAAAATTTCATTCATTCATTCATTGGTACCTTGTATAAAGGAATTAATTTGTTCCAAATGAAATTATGTTAAAAAAATTTCCTTTATACAAATTTCCCATAGGAATGCATTGAAAACAGAGTGATCCCTAATCGCGACCATTTTTATGTTGTACGGATTTGCCCCAGAGGCAAATTTCCCCTATCTCCAGAATGTTTTATGTTGTACAGATTTTATGTTATATGAGGGTCCACGGCATTCAGAGTAGGCATACCCTTTGTCACCATAAAGAGAAATGAAACAAGAATTTGAACATTTAAATCATCAGAACTCTTGCACTACCCACAATGGTGCAATTCTCAGATAAACTGGTAGATAAACTGTTGAGATATACAAGCCTCTTTTCTGTGTAAAGCCTTTTCACCTCTCACAATCATTAAAGAACGCATAGCTGTGAGCAATTCACGCCTCAACAAGTAAAATTAGATGTAATAAGAAATGGGTGTTTTTCCACATTTTCTCTGCAATACCCATCTCCACCACATCTCAAATACCCTCTCTTTTTCTCTCCCCACCCCAAACACACTAACACACAGGAGCCAATTATGCAGAAAAAGAAAATGGGAAAATTGCAAAGCTTAAGAGCTCTGGTTTTGGTGGCAGTCTGTGTTTATGTTTCCTATAAAACTTAGTCATTCCACCTCTCCATAAGTGAGAATCCTCTTTGAAAAGCTTTTTTCATAAGGGGCAAACAGCAAACAAAATATTCAGAATTACGTAACCCAACTATCTGGTTTCAACACGCGCCAGGAGGTTCTGTTAAACTCTGGTTTGAAGCTGTAAATTCCTTTATTCAAGTTTTATGTCCTTGAAGTGAAAGGACCCTACACCTGTGGGAAAACACTAGGAAGAAGTGAAATGTACTTTTAATACTTTAAAGATTTACGGTAAGTATAAGAGTGTTTGAAAGCTCTGCAATAACATTCCATCTAAAGACAGCCTTTGTCAGAAGAAAGCTTGGAAAAAGTTAGTATTTTTACTGTATCTCCAAGAACTTCTTCATCTCAGGGGAAGAGAGTGGTACAGTAGCAGAACTTTATATAAACAATTTTACCCTTGTTTGTGTGTTTTGCACTGGATCATACACTTTTCTACAGGAAAGGCATACATCAAACCTGACACCTGTGCAGCAGCAACAGGTAACTCTAATTGTTTAAAGATGGAGGGGAGTGAACAAAA
The DNA here is from genome assembly GCA_023846285.1 of Phrynocephalus versicolor. NCBI lineage: Eukaryota > Metazoa > Chordata > Lepidosauria > Squamata > Agamidae > Phrynocephalus > Phrynocephalus versicolor. The sequence goes on along the minus strand of JAHTLZ010000237.1, from coordinate 31,079,182 downwards.
TTATAAGACATGTACACCACTGAAAGAACCCGAGAACTTACTGTAAACTAGCATTCCTACTATTTGATGCTTGGGGTGGGGGAGATTTTATGATAATGCGAGTTTCTGTGGGGCGGTATTAATTGCGAAGGTGAGATTTACAACTAATATTTTTTGTGTGAGTCTCTTCATTCTCTGATATTGATTGACTATCAATCACAATCAGATACTATGTTATTTTAATAAGTGTGGAAAGCAGATTTTTAAAAAGAAAGTAAAGAAATGTTTAGAATGTTGAATTCTACAAATAAATATGGCAGTTCTACTGAATTCCATAGCTCTTTCCCCTTAAGCAAGCACAGACTGAAACCCAAATTATAACCAGCATTCTGATCATGCTACTTGCTACTGATGCCACTGCTCTCAAAAGCAAAGAGCTAATCCGGCAAGGTGGCATCGGCAGGTTCAGTGTAAGACAAAGGCATTGAGGTACTAGTTTGCTCTACCTCCATTCAAAAACAACCATCATCTCAACTGGACCAGTTTTTGGACTGTCTCCACTTATACCCCTCCCCCCCCATTTTATTCTGTCTTTGCCTATTCAAGAGTTCTGAAGGGTTCAAATGCTTGCCTTGCTTGTAGCATTTCTGTGACCCAATAAAGATTTTACTCAACACAGAATGTATTACTTGTGCCACTCTGCATTTAAGGGCCGCTGACCTGCAAACAGGAGTAGTTGGTTGGCTGGTACTTTTGCAAACTTTAAGATTTCCACAACCACAGCAATTTTGGTCAGAAACAACAGCAGTCCTGCTCTGACCAAACTCTTGTTGGTTTCCGAGTTTGCTGTATGAAGAGAATTTCCCCCTGCAACACAATATCACTAAATTCTTGTATAATTTTCAGTCTCTAATGTCAGTGTTTGAATATGAACATGGCAACGGGTCACAAATTGCACAACCAAATAAACTGGTCACAACCACAACTGTAACATGCATCAGAAGTGCTGTTTTAATAAAGAGAGAGTTAGGGAGAGAAAAACCATCAGAGTTATTAAGTACTCTTAATATCACCAGTCACTTACCAGAATGTGACCTGAATTGGAGTAAGGCACTATTGTAACCGACTGTTATCAAAACAGACTCTTTCCCCACACGGCAGTATTCCGTATCTTGGTTAACCAGGCATTTGAACACACAGACTCCATCAGCTGCAGGGAGGGAAAAATACATATATACTTTTAATAAACTTTTAGTAAATTTGTTTTTCAAAACCAACCTGAGTAGCATGCACCAGTGGGTATCATTTTAAACTCAACTGTAAATAATCCTCAAAGGACATTGAGGTGCTTTTGTGCAAAGCTAAATAAACCATGGTTTAATACAAAGTGACCTTGAACAAGCCGATGTGAGATCTCAGCCTTGCACTTTATCATCCCCTCTCCTTCACATCTGGAAATCGCTTTGGAAGTCAACATGTCCAGAAACTGAGCGGAATTTGTTTAAAATAGCTATAACCTCTGATTTATATGGAACAAGAAGGATTTTGCTCATTATTTACCAAAATATGCTGCCATATTTATGATTTCTATAAGCAGCTATTTTTTTTTATATTTTATTAAATTTTAAGCTACATACAAACATAAAGAAATAAAAAACTACAATAAACAATATAAGTGTACCCCAATCCCACGGGACCATCCATGCATTCTTCTTCGTTGCTCTGTCTTCTATTATTCTAGTAATCTTCTTAAAGTCCTCTTCTCCAGAATTATCGTGAGATATTCGAGGACTCTTTCCCTTTTCCTTCGACTAATACATAATCTATAAATTTACCCCAGATATCGTAGAAAATGTCTTTTTTCATTTCTCCTCGTTTGACCTTTAAACTGCAAGACAATTTATCGTTTATAGCTATATCCCAAAGTTCATTATACCAGTCTTCCATCTTAAGTTCTAGTTTTGACTTCCAGTTTTTTGCTATGATTAATCTAGCAGCTGTCATAAGATTTGCTATTAGTTCCTTTGTTGTAACATCATAATCTTTGCTTGTTAACAATGATAATAATGCTATCTCTGGATTACAATCTATGTCTATCTTAATCATATTACTTAGCTCTAAAAACACTTTTTTCCAGAACTTTTGGACTATTTCGCATTCCCACCAAAGATGCAAATATGTGCCAAGCTTTTTTTTCACATTTCCAGCATATCTTAGAGTAACCAGAATTCATTCTATTCAGTCTAATTGGGGTTAAATACCATCTAGAAACCAATTTAAAATAGTTTTCTTTTATCCTGACCAATAATTATTTTTAAAAAGCTGATTTAAGATATATAATTTTTGTTTATTCACACACCTACAATATACTGTAGCAGTTACTTAAATAATTATTGTGGTGCACAGTGAAGACTGCATAAATTTATACTTCTTTTTATTGCTGAGTTGAAAGCAATATCTTACTTTTAGGATAACCTTTAGTTTAGTTATCTGTCCTTTATCAGTAAAAGGATGGTGAACCTTTTAGAGTCTGAGTGTCCAAAACTGCGATTCAAAGCCCACTAATTTTTTTTGCAAAGTGCCAATACAGCAATTTAACCTGAATACAGGTGGCTAAAGAGAACAGGAATGAGACTGAGGGAATCGTTTTCTACAGAAGTACAGTAATCTGACCATAAACATGAAAACGAAGCAGGTAAATGTGTACAGGAATTGCTTTCTTAGCCTTCAGGCCACAAATTCCACCCTAAAGCAAATTCAACAACAGTGAAAAATTCCATTAACAGGTACATACAACATGGAGCTCTTCATTTGTCTCTATGGAAAGGTACCGCAACAGCCCCCCTTTGTAATTCTTTGATATGCCACCGAGGCCATTTTAACTCTTTAGGGTATCTTATGTGTGCCACATGATCATTGACCTGCTTCTATACAAGTTATTTTCCCTTCCACACAGCACTTTCCTGCTAACTGAAATGCAACCCATTTTTCTGTGATTCACTCTTTTTGGTTATCACTAGATGAGCTGCCTAGATGCCCTAAGCATATCTGATCTCTCCTGATTTCGGAAGCTAAGCAGGGTCGGCCCTGGTTAGTACTTGGATGGGAGGCCACCAGGGAATACCAGATGCTGTAGGCGCCTGGAGTAGGAACTGGCAAACCATTTCAGTATTCCTGCCAAGAAAACTCCATGGACTTGGAGTCACGAAGAGTCGGTCACGACTGTAACGACACAACACACAGAGAGAGATGAGCACAAAACACTTTGTCCTGAATCTCTGGCACAGCATCACGGGTGCCACGCTTAACCTCTCTCCTCCCTCATGGACAAGAGGCCCATGCACCTTCGTCAGCCTGACATTAAGGTCCTTCTTTGCCAGGGGCCTGCTGGTCCAGGAAGGTGCTAAGGCTGTTCTTCTTCGCCTCCTCAAAGGAGAATCTCTGCACAGCCATGACTGGCTGGCGACCTGAGGAGGCACTAAAAGGCAGCCCAGGCACCTTTTTGTGGTGTCGCACTAGAGATGTGGCATGAAGGACTTGGTCACACTTTGTGCCTATCTCTAGTTATCAGTCCTTGGAACACCTAGCTCCTTCTTTTCAGAATCTGGGGAATCTGCCAAGGGAAGTGGGCAGAGGATGGATGCCAACGTCTCCATGCCAAAACCAAGGACTCCCCTGCAAATAGGAGTAATGGAAGGAGAAGAGGTAAGGGTGCAGCATGTCCAAGAAACTAATTAAAAAAGACATATGGGAGGGGGGAATTCTTACACAACAGGAACTGCTGTGAAGACATGTGCTAACCATGACAGATGCTATTGCTACACTTTAAAAGGAATCCCTAAATATATAGAGATAAATGTAGACGTACATATATTTACAGATATACACTTGAAAGGTCATAAGAAGTATGCTCATCTATCTATCTATCTACAGTGGGCCCTTGTATAACAAACAGCTTGTATAACATAAAACCTGTACAACATAAAAAATTCTGGAGATAGGGGATATTTGCTTAACATAATTGCCTATGGGGAGAATCCGTACAACATAAAAATGGGATTATTCCGCTTTCAATGCATTCCTATGGGAATTTGTATAAAGGAAAATTTGCTTAACATAATTTCATTTGGAACAAATTAATTCCTTTATACAAGGTACCACTCTATCTATCTATCTATCTATCTATCTATCTATCTATCTATCTATCTATCTATCTATCTATCTATCTATCTATCTATCTATCTATCTATCTAGGGCAACCAGTGAAGGGTTGTAATGGCAGGTGAGTTTATAAGCAACAATCTAGCTGCAACATTTTGAACCAACTCAAGTTTCTGAACACTCTCCAAAGACACCCACGGAGCTGAGAAGCCAGCACACACTCCTATGCTTTGCCCATCAATTGAATGTTGAGACTGGCTGATAATAATTCAGTACAGTGGGATTCAATGAGTACTTTTAAAATGGTAGTAGTCTCTTCTGGGAATGGCACTGCCCTGCTTTGCTGCAAGAAGGCGTCAACCATTCCCCTCACAGACTCAGCAGATCCCCCACTTACAATAGCGGTTTTTATAAGCCAAGAAGGGCAAAAGTCAAGCACACACGTGGTGCCTTTCACCATTCCAAAGGTATATCTACCTCCTCTGACTGTTATATCCATTGTCACAGGGCAAACATGGGCCATATTGTATTCCCCCATTTATTGCGGGAATTAGATGCCTGATCCACCCCGCAATAAATGAAAATCCACGAAATGCAGACGCCCCTGCAAACTGACCTGGGGCTGCTCCTGCCAGCTGCGTTTCCAATGAGAGGTTTTTAACCCCCTCCTGACACCTCAGCAAACCTTGCTGCTGGGAGCTCAAGGTCTGTTTGCTGAGGTGCCAGAAGGGGTTTAAAAACCTCCCTTTGGAAGCCTGTTTCTCTCAATAAAAAACCTGTGTTATACTGAGACTGTGATATATGAACTGTGTTGTGGCAGGGGACTACTTTATATTTATATCCACAGGGCCTTCATCAGCTATTACATATAACTTAAAGCAGACCTGAGCAACTTCTTTGGCTATGCAAAATCATCACCGCAAGCTGCAGGTAAGAGAAATGTGACAGTTATAGCTCTCTGCAAATTGTTGAACAATAGGCAAACCAGCATATGAAACCATCCCTGCACACATAATTTACAGTGTTCCTTCCATATTTCTGGCAGAGATGAAAAGAGACGTGTTTAGTAAGTACATCATGGAAAAACTACTACTCTTATTCCACAGAAAAGAACTGTCATAGCTAAATGCTAAAATATACCATTAACTTGTCTTGAATATCAGCTAATTTACCTGAAGCAGAAAGGAAAGAACAAAGAGATTTACTGCACAGAGCAGCATCACATTAAGACACTAATGTTTTATAGGGCTGACATCAAACCAGATGTCAGCTTTGACGTGATATTTTTGTCAAATGGAAGGTTCAATATTTGTTACATTTGATCTTCTACTCAAATTCTAAAGAAACTCAAGAAGGCATCATCTGCCCAAAGATAGTTGTGTGCTTCACAGCAGATGAAAACACGGTTGAGAATTCTGTAGAATTGCCTCATTCTATAGATTCGAGGTCAAAACATGAGACCGAGCTATGGGTTCTTGTGATGTCACTAAGAGAGGATGGACAGAGTTTTAGGAGAAAGAAAGTCCATCATGCATATAAACACTTCTGTAGTAAGCTGGAAAACCTTAACAATATCTAAGAACAGGGGTGGCCAAACTTCAGCCCTCCAGATGTTTTGGACCACAACTCCCACAGTCCTTTGTCACTGGCAATACAGGCTTGGAATTCTAGGAGTTGGGGTCCAAAACATCTGGAGGGCTTAAGTTTGGCCACCACTGTCTAAGAACTTGTGGAGAAAAGACATCCAGTCTTTCGCAACACCTTACAAGCACCCTTCTCTTCTTTCAGTAGCTGTTGCTCAGAAATTAATCTTCCCGACAACAAATATGGCCAAGCACAGCAACTCTCTGAGACTTGAACCAGCACCCCAAGACATATCAACCCTATTTTGTTTCCATGTCCAGTGCTTGGCTGAGAAAGGACCAAATGGAATTCAATGGCAGCAAATAGTAGGTCAAAAATGCTGAGATACTGTATATACTCGAATATAAGCCTAGTTTTACGTGCCGCTTCTCATGACCCCCCAATGCATCACAGGGGAGTCTAGGGTGGGAAATGCAGCAGGGCCTGGCAAGCACTTGAGTCAGTGGCTAAAAGTCATTTTAAACATCACACACCATTCCCCCAGCTCACAAAGGAGGAGCTGCCAGGCCCTGCTGCATTTTCTCACCCTAGACTTATACTCGAGTCAATACGTTTCCCCAGTTTTGGGGAGTTAAAATAGGGGCCTCGACTTATACTCGGGTTGACTTATACTCGAGTATATACGTTATGTTATTGCTGGACAATGCAAAAGGTCAAGGGTTCTGCCTTTCACCATCAGTATATGCCACGTTGGATAACAGTTGAACCTGGCTAATGTTACTATCTGATATGAACTTCTAAATCTGACTACAAAACATATTAACCTACAGTATATCCCACTGATCCAGGTTACCAAGCTTCTGCTGCCTCTAATTACCACCATTTTAATTATACATGTAAGAACGTTTTATGCAAAACCACCCACCCTAGACATACACCTAAAGCAGTGGATGTGTAACTGCAAATAAGGGCAATGGTAAAGTATGCCAAACACTTGTATAATATTGTAGTTTTAGAAACGGTAGCAGTATTAGTATGTATTAGCATGCCAGGCAAAAGCAAAACAACATAAAATACATTTGTACCTTGTATAAAGGAATTAATTCGTTCGAAATGAACTTTTGTTAAGCAAATTTTCCTTTATACAAATTTCCCATAGGAATGCACTGAAAACAGAGTAATCCCTAATCGCAACTATTTTTATATTGTACAGATTCGCCCCATAGACAATTCTGTTAAGCAAATTTCCCCTATCTCTGGAATTTCTTATGTTGTACATATTTTGTTATACAAACTGTTTGTTATATGAGGGTCCACTGTAAAACAAAGATGACAAAAACAGATTGTGGCACCTTAAAGACTAACTGCTATATTTTAGTGTTTGTTTTTGTGGACAAGCCTGCTTATTTGTGAACTTGTCCACAATAGTTCACATTAAAATACAGCAATTAATAGCATTGTAGGAATGCCAAGACAACACCAGGGCATCTGAACCTGGGCATGAAGGCAAATCCCTTATGAATAACAGCCAGTGCCTTTCCAAGAAAAGAGCTCTCATTTTATATGAGAAACAAAATAGAATGAAATTGTGGCAAAAGCCTTGCAGCACTGCAGCCATCTGGCTTGAGCTAAGAATGAGAGGTCGCGCTATTACAAACTGGGTATAGGAAATGGAGAGATAAATCCCACACAAAATCTCATCACTGATATGTTTCCCATTTATGCTTCAAAAATGAGAGTTTTGTTGACTGACCTAAATCTAAAACTTATCAGGCAAAAATGAAGATAACAATAAAATGTTGGCATCTAGTGTGTCTCTACCTCAGATAGATAAATGAATCTGACATAAGAAAACAACAGAAGGAAGACCCAATCTTCTATGCCTATGTGCCCTGGCAGCAAAAGCAAAACCACTGCCAACTGTGCAACTTTTGTTAAGATTCTGAAACACACCAGTTGTTTCCAGTTTTAAAAAAACATCTTTGTGTATAACAAAATTCAGAACTGACTGTATTATTTTCCTGCTATTGAAAAATATTTGGGCCTTTTTACATGACCCCTAAGATCCGCTGGTCCCTTAAATTCGGACCAGAGATCTTGAGGGTTTGTCGCTCTCCCTGTGTTCCCACCCCCTTCGCACTTCCTTGTTCTGTCTGCGTGAGGGGAGGGAGAAAAAAAGGGAGAAAAAAGGGACAAAAGAATGTACTCTTACCTCCGAGTGCCGGTGGAAATTACTCCGAGCCCCGTTCACTTCCTGGTTCCTCTTAAAGGGGCGGGAGGCAAAAGAAAAACAACAAAAAGAAGCGAGGAGAGCCTGGCACTCTGCGCATCAAAATTTTTCACTCTTTCAAGCAGGTACTTGAAAGGTGCGCTGGGTCGCGCTTAGGTGGGTGGGGTCGCACTTAATTTTCTGTTAGCTCCGGAGCTGGTGGGGAAACATTTTTAAGCTCCGGAGCTTGCAGCCATTTGCTGCGGAGCTTAGGGGTCGTGTATAAACGCTCTTAGTTTGTTTGTTTACTTTTCTATACCACTCCCTTAGTGCAAATTGAAGTAAACATCCATCCTAGAAATTTCTCTGCTGAAGTATAACAATTGTTAATATATATTTATTAAATATAATAAATGGGACAAGCAAATTTTGGAACGGCTGTGATTATTACCAAAGGGGGCAGTTCTCTGCAACCCCTGAAACACAAAAACTGAGAACACCTGTGATGAACATCCTATTTGCAGTGTTACTACTCAAGTCTTCATAAATTCAAATGAATATTTTTTTACTGGTCCTAAATGATGAAATGCATTTGGAATAATAATTTTGGTTTTAAAAAAATGAGAAACAGGTCACACGTAAGTTTCCTTCCCCCCCCCACCCCAAAGTCCAGCATGAGCCTGTGCGCCCACCACCACCACATATAGCTTTTGGAGGGTGCCCAGCCTTGGTCTAAGGATATACAATTGAGATGACAATTGTGTGGCTTTGACAGGGCCAGATTAGAACGAGTCCAACACAAAATCCAATTTCATGGTTATATATTAAATCCTTGTTTTCTCTTAGGCTTATTTTATGGGTAAGCATTTCAAATAACCTCTCTGAAAAAAAGGAAAAGGGCAATGAAAATATTCTTCCTTTCATAAAAAAAAAATCTAAAGCTATGTTATCGTTTCTACTAAGAAAGCAATATTATCTAGCCAAGACTTGCTGGAAAAATAAAAGGCTCCATGTCGCACAACAGAAGGACGTGTCTGGCATGGCTACAAAGCGAAACTAACAGCTGGGATGTAAATAGCAAGTACCAAGCCATAGCCTGAAAAGCTATTTCCAGAATAGGGTGTGCAAAATTCTCCCATCCAGGTTTTCATGCCACGTTTCCTTCTAACAATGACATTTTTTCCTATGAGCCAATCAAAATTAGGAGAGAAACAAGGATTTAGGAGTCTTGCACTGGAATTGTGTACACATCTGTACTTAGCCTCACCTGGTTGACTTAAGGCGAGCTCCTTCAACTACAATTATGCCCATTTTACCTGGGAATAACACACACTGCACTCAGTCATCAGAGGTCTACAAAATTATGCTGGCTGAGCTCAAGTGCTACATCCTAGCTAGACTAGGCCCACTGAGCTCCTGGATAACTCAGTGTTTTAAGTACCCAGCTCTGGAGCTAGAGGTTGGGAGAGTTCAATTCCCCATTGTGCTTCCTTGACAGGAACTGGAGTCAATTATCTATACCAGTGGTTCTCAACCTGTGGGTCCCCAGATGATCCTGCACTGCAACTCCCAGAAGCCTCCACCACTCACTGTGCTGGAAGGGATTTCTGGGAGTGGCAGTTCAGGAACATCTGGGGGCCCACAGGTTGAGAACCACTGATCTATACTAAGGTATCCCTTTCAGCTCAGTGGTTCTAAGATGATGATGAATCAACGGAACTCACAGAGGAGCTGACACAACCAAATCCCCACTAATTCAATGGGCTTTCCCACCATTTTTCAAAGATGACCAAGAAAAACAGCGGTAAGAGAGACAGTATTTGATCACGCTTTGTTATCTATTTCATTACACCATTTCTTCTCTGAAAATAACAGGTAACAGAATCATACATGGGCAAGAATAAGTGGAATAAGGAACAGTGATTCCTTATATTTATCAGTATCTAAAATAAGAAAGTTAATTTTAAAAATTAAGACCACATCATTATAAAATAATAATCCTCTCTTAATTTGCAAACAGCACATCCTATCTGGGCATTGCAATATACAGCACCAAGGTCATCATAAGCCAGAATTTTGTTCTGACTCCTTTGCTTATGTTGGACTCTGGCATCATCAAATAAATGAATGGATGGATGGATGGATGATGGCAACAAATTCAGAACTCAATTATACTACAGAAATGCTCGTATTAAACAGCTTTTCTAAAACACTCCAAGATACAGTACCATCATTGCTTGCATCATCCATCAACGGCCTGTATTTCAGCAACATTATGGTCCATTATTTTCCTGCCAGTGTGGTTCAATAAGTTTAGTGGCAAGTCACCACCACAGTAGGGCCACTGAATCAATGAGGATTTGGTGAGTTCACAGCTATGTAAAAGTCTGGTTACACAGGAAAATATACTTGAGAGATGCTACAGGTTTGGAGCAGGCTTCTTTGCGTTCTTCCCATTGATCCCATGATGCAACAGGAAATGCAAATCAGCTCAGAGTCCCATAGTCTTAATCCATAGTTTTACCTCCACACCAGAGACTCTTTCACTTTTTAAAATTTGAATTATTTTACTTTGGCTCAAAGCTTGTGATCAATTTGAAAAGAAAGGCCAATAATGTGTGAGTGCACATACCCACACCACAGAATGCCTTCCACCTCAAGTGCAGCTGGCAGCAGGATCAGACGGGAGTGAAAGACAGTGCTGACCCAAAGCATGTTGCTGCTTGACGCAAGGATCACAAGGGTGCCTGCCCTCCACTAGTGCCCACTACAGTACAGTACAGTATTTAAAATGTCCTGCTCTGCTAGAGAGCCTAGCTTCTGTAAATATTTCCCTCCTCTCCACTTGTCACACTGCCCTCTGAAACAGGTCACCTCTCCTAACAACACAACAGAGCTAGTTGTGCAGAACAGCAGCAAATACATACTGAACTGAAGTTACAAATACAGGAAGTCATTACTTTATTATTCCAAAAATATGACACACGGGGGACAGGAATATAAAGGTCCAACTAAACGAAATAGCTACAAATCTAGAAAGAGCACTGCCGGAATTGACACAAGTTAGCTGATTTGTCCTAATGTCAACTTTTTTCACCTCTATGTTTTGCAAACTGTTTCATTTTACGCAAGGTTGAAATGTTTTCTCCCACTGATTGTTCTTGTTACCATTTTCTCTGTCCCTCTAACCTGCCTACCATTAGACGAAACAAGGTAACCTTACCAATGAAGGGAGAATACACTAACAACATTGTCTTTCAATTTTGTTGTTGCTCTGTTAGTTTGCTGTGACAATATTGTTAATTATTATGCTAAGAAAACAATGATCAGGTGGACATGTCTTTTCTGGGGGTGGGGGTGGAGAAAATTATCTGCTAAACTAGTGGTTCTCTGCTTTAGTAACCCAGGTGTTATGGGACTGCAACTCCCAGAAGCATCCACCTCTGGCAGCGCTTGCAGGGGTTTCTGGGAGTTGCAGTCCCAGAACACCTGGGTTACCCAAGGTTGGGAACCATTACTTTATGGCAAAATCCTGACTAATTTTCACAAACTGAATCTACTTCTATCACCCACGCATCACTTGAGTTTGCACCTTGGCCCCTCTCATTTTACAACTTCTGCAAGAGAAAGCCTAAGAACCCAGGGGTTTCCGGCTTGCTGGGAGGGCAGAACCCAGTAATTTGTTTTCCCTTCAGGCTTCATATGACACGCTTCCCACTTCCCTGAACGCGTGTATACACCTCAGCAACGAAAAACAGAGCAACCCCCTCCATGTGAGAGACAACTCAGGAGGAGAGACCGTCTTCCTCGTGGTCCACAGACGGCACATCAGTTCTGGCACACACACAGGATCACAAAAAACGTTTTGCGTCGGATTTTTGTGGCCACCCGTTCCTAATCTAGCCTCCCTGATGCCGCCCGGGAGGGGTGGGATTGAGGGGGGGGGGAGCGGAAGCGTTTTGAGCCAGATCTCCCGAGAGGCGACCCTCCCGTTTCTCCAGGGACCTGAACGCCCCGACTTTTACGCCCCCCCCCCATCCTCCGCAACCATGCCGCCGGGTGTTCTTCCCTTTCCCTGGCAATCTGGATCTTATTTTCTCCCAGGGAGCCGCCACGACCCGCGCCACCCCCCGCCCGTCCCCCCGCGAGTCCCCATTCATTCAGCAGGACGCGCCGTCCGATCGCGGGGCACGGCGGAGCGCGGGAAAGGCGCCGCTCCTCCAGCCGCGTCCGGCGGGGAAGGGCGCCCGGACACCTTTTTCCGCAGGGCGGCGCCCCCCCCCCATGACCAAGTGGCCCCGCGCGCAGTAGCGGCGGCGGCGGCTCCCCCCACCCCACCCGCCCGCGGGCCTTGGCGCACGGGTACCGTCAGTGACGGTGACGGTGACGGCGGCGTCCCCCTCCTCCTCTTGGCGCGCCTGCAGCTCCAGCTGGTGTTGGGGGGCGCGCAGCGGCGCCGGGCCAGGGAAGAGGTGGCGGGGGGGGAGCCCCTCCAGGAGCTGCTCCTCGGTCAGCCACAGCAGCCGCACGCCGCAGCGCAGCGCCGGTGGTGGAGAGGAGGCCATGGGGCGCGCGCGCGCGGAGAGGGGGGGGGGAATCCTTCCTCGTCCTCCTCCTCGTCCTCCTCCTCCTCCGGCTTCCTCAGGGGCGGCGGGTGGCGCCGGGGGCGTCCGGGCCGAGCGCCTCTGCGCAATTCACGCCGGCGACGGGGAGGCGACGGGAGCCCGGCCGGGGCGCGGGGGCGGCGGTGGCGGCGGCTGGGCTGCCTCGGGTAGACCGGCTCCCCATGGGAGACGCCACCTCCGACGTCGCGCTGACATTTGCAGCGAACCACGGCCGGCGGCGAGGTCTCTCTCTTTCTCTCTCTCTTCCCCCCCTCCCGCACGCCTCCCTCCTCTTTCTCTTCCTCCTCCTCCTCCTCTCCTGGTGCGAAGTTCCCGCCAGCCCAGAGTTGGCACGCGCGCACAGCCCGCTGCCCCCCCCCCCCGCCCTGGGGGGGGGGGGGGGAGGAGCCGCCGCCTCGACCGCCTCCCCCCCCCCCCCGCCCCCCCATCTCGACGCCTGGGCTAAGGACGACCCCTGCCGGCCCCGAAAGGACGCGCAGCGCTTGCTTGCCTGGGATGGATTTGAAATCTTTTTTTTTTTTTAACCCGCTTCCCTCCTTTAAAAAGGGCCCTCCCTCTGTGGCTTTACGAGTTACGACGCTTAAAAGGCAGTGCAGTATTTTAAGATCAGTATAACAAGGAGTCTATAATGCTAAAAGTCAAGACAAAAAAAGGAAGCAGCACCTAAACCCATGTATTGCAGAAAAGCACAACTACTTCTTTTAAAAAAAAAAAAACTCACTTGGCAGCCCTCCCCTGGGAGAAGGTTTGCCTGAAGGGAAAGCCTTCCTTCGCCTGCTCGCGACTCTTCCAGAATCCAGGAGCCGCCGCAGAGAACTTTCTCTCCCGTGTCCCCACCAAACACCCCTGTGACGGTGGTGGTGGAGAGGAAGGCCTCTCCCGATAATCCCAACGCCCCAGCAGGCTCCTAAAGGGAGACCTGCTCCCAAGCAGGTAGGGCTTTATAAAAAATTTGGAACCAGCATTTTGGATGCTGCCCGGAAACAGATTAGCAGCCAGGGGACGCTGCTGTAACGGGGTTGTGTGATCCCTCTGTCCAGCCCAAGTTAGCAATCTGACAGCTGTGTTTTGGACCTGCTGAAGCATTCTCCTGACACTTTTCAGAGACAACTCCACAAACAGAGCAGATTACAGCAACCCAGCTGGGATGTAACAATAAGGCATGTGTCATCAAGACCAAATCAGAACTCTCCAGGAGCAGGCATAGCTGGCACGCTAGTTTAAACTGTGCAAATACAAATACAATCCCAACAGCAGACAAAACCTGAGCATTCAGACTTGGAGACAAATCCAGGTACAACCCCCCCCCCCCGCCCCAGGCTGTGCATCTGCGTTTTCAGGCTGCATCCCTGTTCCTCTATTTGCCTTGTGAATAACTAGAAGAATCTCGATGTTGTTGTTTTTCTGGATTAAGTTTCAGAACCCCAAGGGACCCCCCCCCGCCAGGCCAGCAACCAGGGTGTAGAACAAGGATCCCCCAGCACCAGAGTTCTCTGGTCCAGGAAGGACTGGAGCCACCGTAACAGTGTCTCCAAGTCCCATCACATAGAGACAGGCCAGAAGTATATACGGTATTGAAAGCTGCTGAGATGACCAGACCTGAAGACAGACTGAAATGGATCCAGGTAATCAGTCTCACCTAGGAATCCCTGAGCCCACAACTCAGGTCTGTGTCACCTGGAGCAAACATGGATTTCACCATCCATCACCACCCAGCAGGGACAAGGGCACATACTATTTGCAAATACTATTTTGGTACTCTCTCTCTCTCTCTCTCTCTCTCTCTCTCTCTCTAGCGCAGCAACTGCAAACATGTCTGCTTCCCCATCCTCAGTTGCTGCCATGCGTGGAGCAGGGCTGCGCTTCCTCCAGCACTTTGCCTAAGAATGGAATATTAGAGGCAGGTCGATAGAGAAGGGCATAAATTAAAACAACAAATTTAAAAATTGTTAGAAACCACTAATTCATTGACCCAAATTCATATTCCTCCCAAAAGAATATGAGCTTTTAGTGATTTTTGATTCATCATTTGGGGTGGTGGGGGGTATAAAATGGCCTCCACGCACCTAGAGACGCCAGAATTGCAGATTTTTAGAAGCCTCCCCTGGCTGTCCTTTACAACCCCTGCAAGTTTGGTGAAGTTTGAGTTTCATCATCCAAGTTATGCATCCCCTGACCCCCAAAAGTGCCTCTAGGGGGTGGTAGCAAACCTTCAGCACTCTAGATGTTTTGGACTATAATTCCCACAGTCCTTTGGCTTCAAATGAGGGATTAGCAGAACAGTAAATAAAGGTGCAATCAAGTGCAGGTATGGTATTATTATTATTATTATTATTATTATTATTATTATTATTATTATTA
>JAHTLZ010000237.1:30973735-31061263 GCA_023846285.1 Phrynocephalus versicolor | reverse complement strand
TTGTGGCTCCGCCCACGCCTCAATATCACTCGCTAAAACACAACATTTCCTGTTGCTGTTTTCTGCTGTACTGTCTTGTACTTTTGTACTTTTTTTGTCCTTTTTCTCTATTGATGTGTTTATGGTCCTCATTCCCAAAAGAAACTCTTGTCAGCCTTGGCAATACAGCGTGTGCTTTCATGATAAAAATGTGATTTCATTCCCATTTTATATGTATTGGTGGTGTAATTTCGGCAGTATTGCTATAATCTC
Organism: Phrynocephalus versicolor; assembly: GCA_023846285.1. Taxonomy (NCBI): domain Eukaryota; kingdom Metazoa; phylum Chordata; class Lepidosauria; order Squamata; family Agamidae; genus Phrynocephalus; species Phrynocephalus versicolor. Next base: position 31,061,011 of record JAHTLZ010000237.1, on the reverse strand, counting down.
AGCAAGAAAGGCCATTCTTGAAATGCTAATGAGTTTATTCTTATTCTTGCCCGTGAGTATAAAGAACTCAATGGTCATAATTACATCACTGCACATTTGTATAATGCATTGCCATTGCCCGTAATTGTGATGACATTAAAAACGAGACCTTTTGCTTGCCCTGGAAATATGAGGATGTCATGTACTTTCAGTGAACACCTTTGAAGCGGAGGAATGCATGAGACAAAGAGAATAGCCAGGCACAGAATAGTGCCTGTAGGGAATGACATGGAATTAGAAAACAAGGGGGCCTCTGACAACATGCTCAAAGTGGGAATTTTCACGGCATCCACTTCTGGTTTCATGTCATGTGCCATGTGTTCTATCTTGGTAATTCGGAAATTGGTGGAAAGTGTAGTAGATGGAAAGACTTTTTTGTTCTTCTTATAAAACAATTAAGAAGACAAAAAAAATGCTTGTTTACTGCAAATCACCCAGCTATTTATTTACCTCACTTTTATGCCATCTTTCGCCCAGGCTGTGGCGCTCAAATGCAGCTCACATATCATTAGAACAAACAAAAAGGTCAGCAACAAGTTGAGTGAATCAGTATACATTTATTAAACGCTGAAAGTTTAAAATGAGCCAAAAATGGACAAAAAGTGTAAAAGCCTTAAAAAATCACACATGCATAAAAGGATATGATGGCAGTGAGTGTAGAACACCTGGCTACGTGGAATTTAGAAGTCTTCCTGAACAAAAAGGTTTTTAGTTGTCTCAGAAAGCGGGAGACCTCACTCATGTGGCCACTGTATGAATCGAGAGCAGCCAACAAAAAGACTCTCCCTTGAGCCCCTGTCATGCTTATATTTTTACCCTGCCTTTCTCCTTTAAAGGACCCAAGGCTGCCCGCATGTGCCTGTAAAGGTGACAGGACTTAGAGGAGGGCCACCCTAGAAGACTCTAAGACCTGAGGATGTATATAGGGAGATACAGTCCACCAGATAAACTGGACCTAAGCTGTATAGGGCATTATAGGTCACAAGCAGCACTTTGGATTGGCTTTGGAAATGGGTCAGTAGCCAATGATGCGGGTGCAACAGGGGCGTTATGCGTTTCCTGTAACAAGATCCAATAAATAGTCTGGCAGCAGCATTTTACAGCTGAACTTTCCCAATGTATTTAAAAGCAGCCCGCCCCCGCCCCCAAATACGTTGTAGTGATCCAAATGGGATGTAACTAATTGGGCATCTCAAGAAACAGTTGCAGATTAGCATACTAGCTTTATTTGTATAAAGGATTGCAGGTTCAAAGATGGGCTAGGGCAGTGCTCCCCAACCTTTTTGTCCCCAGGGACCAGAAAATGTTTGATGATTTTTCCGTGGCCCGGGGCTGGGGGTGGGGAGGGGGGAGATGGGGGTGCGGGGGTCGGGTGGGGGGGCAGGGGAGGGTGTGGGGGGGCGGGGGCTGGGGGGAGAGAGGAGGGGGAGGAGGGGGTGCGGGGGGGTTGGCGTGTGTGCCTTGCAGGGGGCACGGGAGCGGCGGCGGCGGTGGCGGCGCTCGCCGGCTGGGGGCGTCGGGCGTGCCGCTCCCCCCCGTGCACGGGCGGGGAGGTGGGGAGCCCGGGGCTCCTGGGTGGGCGGGCCCCGCCTCCTTCTCCTGTCGTCGTCGTCGGCGGCGGCCGTGGCAGCTGCCTGGGTTCGGCCGCGGCGCCCCGCGGCTGCCGCCGCCGCCCACCTCGATGGGGCAACGACGGGGACGAGAAGGCGGCGGCGGCGGCGGCGCTGAGCCAGGGTGCTCGGCGGCAGTGGCACCAGCGAAAGAAGAGAGGTGGGGGCTGGGGTGATGGGGGAAGGACACACGAATGGTGCACAGCTTCGCCAGGCTCGCCCATCACCCAGGTGCTCAGCGGTGCCGGTGCCGGCAAAGAAAGAGAGGTGGGGGCCGGGAGGTGATGGGGGAAGGACGCACAAGTGGCGTGCAGCTTCACCCGGGTTTGCCGACTGCCTAGGTGCCCAGCAGCGGTGGCGGCAAAAGAGGAGAGGTGGGGGCCCTGGGGAGGATGTTGGAGGCAGCACCTGTGGCAGGGGTGGGTGAGAAGGGGGAGGAGTGCACTTTGAAAGTGCATCTGTAGAGTTCTCAGTGGGTGGGGAGACTTTTTGCCTTTTTGCACGGGCAAGGTGGGGGGGAGCCCGGGGCTCCTGGGCGGGCGGGGCCCTGCCTCCTCCTCCTGTCGGCGGCGGCGGCGGCCACGGCAGCTGCCCGGGTTCGGCTGCGGCACCCCGCGGCCGCCGCCGCCGCCCGCCTCAGTGGGGCACCGACGGGGACGAGGAGGCGGCGGCGGCGGTGCTGAGTAGCACCGTCAGGGCCAGGGCGAAGTGCACCGGCGGCGGCGGGGGCGGGGGCGAAGGGGGCGGAGGCGCCCAGGGCAGCAGCCGCATGACCGCGCTCTCTGTCCCTTGGGCAGCGGGCGGCTCCTCCTGCGCTCCTCCAGCCTTCTTCTTCCACCAGCCGCCTGGGGGAGAGAAGAGGAGGAGGAGGAGGGCAGCGGAGGAAAAGGGGAGGAGCCTCCCCAGGCGGCCCGGTGCCGACCGGTCCACGGACCGGCACCGGTCCGCGGCCCTGGGGTTGGGGACCACCGGGCTAGGGTGTACTCCCAAACTGCAAAACTTTTTTTTTCATTTGGGGGTGGGTGCGAACGGAACCCCATCCACCACAGGTTGAATCCCTATTCCCCGATCCACCTTTTGATTGACCAACACCAACACCTCTCCCTTGTCTGGATTCAGCTTCAATCTGTTTTCCCCCATCCAGTCCATCACGGACATCAGCACCCATTTAGAATAGGAAAAGCTGCCTGGGAGTTAGGTCGGAAAGAGATCTGAGTTGAGTGTTATCAGTAAACCAGGGGCACCGAGCCCTGAAAACTAGTTACTGCTGATGAATCCAGATGCCCAACCCTGGCCTGCTACTTTGCTAAGCTGCTTAGAGGTCATGCCACTTTGAAGTCTGTTTCTGTCAAAGAACTTCAGCTTTCTACCTCGTCACGGAACAAGCATCATGCTTCTGAAGTTTTAACTGGCTTTTAAATTATCAACCGGGCAATCACAACAGTGACTAAGGCACAGATGTACATGTACAAGAATGAAAAATGTTGCTAGATTGCTGTAGACGACATGACATTTTAGCTTTCTTGTAGGCGTTAAGAACAAAGCATTCCTACGCTTCTGAAATTTTCTCTACTATTACTGAAGTAAATTGCCAAAAGTGACAAAGCAAAGCACTGGGTTTAATGTGATGCAGTTCCTCTAGCAATGGAAGGGATATCCTTGGAGGAGCTGCTTCATTCTCTCCACTAGAAATCCCCATTTCTACTCTGCAGGAAAACACTGCTTCTTTTGCAATGGATTTGAAGGGCATCAGCAGAGCTGAAGTCCCACAACATGAGCAGCACTTCCTTTGAAAAAGTAAGCCTACTTACTACTTTGTTACATTTTAATTGCTCCTAGTAAATGTGTTTGGGTAATGGGACTAAAACAGTCACCTGTTTTTATCACATTTGGAATTCAGTGTGCACCTCAGTTCTATGTAAGGGTCCCAAGTTAGATGCATGTTAATGCAAGATGCGTGGCAGCATATGCCTTTGGAATACTTTTCTCATCTGCCGGGAGAACATCTTGGTGTCACACGTACATTCATTGGCAAAGGACAGTACTACAGTAACCCCCTGCCGATCGCAGGGGTTAGGGACCCACCCCACCCATGATGCATGAAAATCCGCGATATGCAGAAGCGGGTGGGGGGGCCTGGGGGGCGATCGTGCACCTGTCCGAGAAGTCTTGGGGCAGCACACGCAGGTGGTATTGCAGGATCTTACCTCCAGCCGCCCGCCCGCCCGCGCCACCCGAGGCTTCTCAAAGGAGCGCGGGGGCGGCACAGAGCAACCTGATTGCCCCCTGCTGCCCTGAGGCTTCTCTGTGGAGCGCGGGGGCGCACGGAGCAACCCGATCGTCCCCCGCAGCCCCGAGGCTTCGCGGATGAGTGTGGAGGGATGGCGCAGAGCGAGCCAATCGCACCCCGCTGCCCCCCCACGCGGCCCGAGGCTTCACGGAGGAGCGCGGAGGGGTGGCGCGGAGTGACACAATCGCCCCCGCCGCCCCCCGCCTCCCGAGGTGCAGGTACTGCGATCCCGCAATGTAGTGGGACCGCAGTACTTGAACCGCGAAATGCCGGGAGGTGACTGCATATACAGTGGAACCTTGACTTACATCATTAATCCGTTCCGGAGGTCTAGACATAAGTCAAACATGCCTTAAGTCAGATGAACTTTTCCCATAGAAAGTAATGGGAAAGTGAATTAATCCGTTCCAGATGATGAAAAAGACCCCCTGAAAACAGCAATTTAACACAAATCTGACTGGGATAGGAGATTCCTTCCAGGGATGTAAATGAAATGTCTCTTCAAAGAGACGAGGAGGCAATGGAATTTTGTCCACAAGTTATACGCCTCTACTTTTTAATATTCACAGCAAGAACGTCTAACATTTAAGTTTTACTGATTTTTAACCTGACGTTCCAAGTTCTGAACAACTCTATGATTACCATTAGAGTCCCACAACTGTACAGCTCCCCAACTAAAATGTTTCCATTGTGGACCAGAATTCTGCAGCCAGATTTTTTTTACAACACTGAGCCGACTGTCTAACCAGCAAGGCCAGCCTCGAGCTCCTGGCCCTTCTTCTCCTCCGGCGGCAGCGGTGGCTTCGGCGAGGCCGAGGACCAGCTCCAGGTGCTTGGAGCTGGCCTTGCCGAAGCCGCTGCTGCCGTAGGAGAGGAAGAAGACGAGCAGTTTGGAGGTAGCAGCCGCGATGCTGGGTCGTGGCTGCAGCCCGATTCCAGTGCCTCGCGCCGGGGCTCCGAGCTGTAAGTCAGAGCCTGTGGCGCATGTCAAACAGGCCCCTTCTTGCTGCAAGTCAAATATGCTGCAAGTCAAGCAGCCTGTAAGTCAAGGTTCCACTGTACAAGTGGTACCTTGTTAAAAGGAATTAATTCGTTCCAAATGAAATTCGGTTAAGAAAATTTTACTTTATACAAATTTCCCATAGGAGTGCATTGAAAACAATAATGCCTAATCGCGACCATTTTTATGTTGTATGGATTCACCCCATAGGCAATTCTGCTAAGCAAATTTCCCCTATCTCTGGAATTTTTTATGTTGTACAGATTTTATGTTATACAAACCATTTGTTATACGAGGGTCCACTGTGTGTGTTTGTGTGTGTGTGTGTGTGTGTGTATGTATGTATGTATGTATGTGTGTATGTATGTACAGAAATGTACAGTGGTACCTTGTATAAAGAAATGAATTCGTTCCAAATGAAATTATGTTAAGCAAATTTTCCTTTATACAACTTCCCATAGGAATGCATTGAAAACAGAGTAATCCCATTTTTATGTTGTGCAGATTCTCCCCATAGGCAATTATGTTAAGCAAATTTCCCCTATCTCTGGAATTTTTTATGTTCTACAGATTTTATGTTATACAAACCATTTGTTATACGAGGGTCCACTGTATGTGTTTGTGTGTGTGTATGTATGTATGCATGTATGTATGTATGTACAGAATTTTAATACAGAAATGTACTGTAAGTAGCTCTTAAACTGATAAATGTTATCACTAATTGCCGTAGAATTTAAGCCAAAATAGAAAACAACTGGCCATGTCATTATTTCTCCAGTGTTCATATTAACTGCTCTTTGTATAAAATATTAAATCATTTAAAATGTAAACCATTTCATAAAATATTGGGCTCAACACAGTTAAAGGTCAACCAACCGTGCTGATTCACCAGTTAAACTGCACTCACCCACTTTGGAGTAGGTCCTACAGTGCTTCCACCCGACTGAAATGGACTGAGCTATACTGTTTAATTCTAGGATGCTAGAGTGCCACTGAAGCAGCATGTGGACTCCCAGGTCATTGACTGCATTGTAATTGATGCTACTGATCCCTGTCTGTCCAGTCTCATGATTCGTCTTTCACCGAGGCCAACCTCTTTAGTTGCCTTTCTTTAACAACTTTGTGTGACTTTGCGGACTGATTGAAATATGTTTTTGCCGATTAAGAGCACATATGTAAAATATTTATGAACGAGCCTAAGCAGAGAGCATAACTATTTATAAATAAATCCCAGAATTTCCTTACCTATCAAATGGATGTTCAATTAAAACAAAAATAGACCTCTAAACAGTATACATGTCCTCTGTGTGTATTTATGTAGATAATGTTCTGATGTGAAGTTTCATTTCCTAATACTGTTCTATAAATAGCCCTATGTTCATGAAAAACAACATACATCAGAAGGGACATCAAGATAAACTTTGCCCCTTAATAGTGGCTTCATAAATATATAAACTTGATATTTTCTAGATCCTATATAAGAACAGAAACATTTCCAATATATTTGTAACAAGAAAACAAATTTATTGATTTTAAAAGACAAGACACAATTTTGTTTTGAAAAACACAAGAAAGCTAGCCTGAGTTCAAGTCTGAAATATTCAGAAAAATCCTACTATCTTTAGTATGTTCCAGTCATTTGTTTAAACAACACACTAAAAGTTAATATATATTTTTATAATTATAAAAGTTCCCCAGTTATTGTACAGTACACAATACAAATTGCCCACAAACTATTATTTAGCTCCTGCCAATTTTGAGAGGACATGATATACTAAAAGATTTAGCATTTTCACAAAAATCACATCAGGAAATACGTATTTACAAAATCAAATACATTATACAAAACCCATCACGTTATTCTGTAAAGATGTTTTCTTTAAATAATCAAAAAGTATATTCAACTGTAATCCAAAAACTGGAAAAGAACATTACATTATCTCACACATACAATCTACAAAAGGTTGCTTACCTCATTTACATTATATATTCAGTTAATTGGGAAATAAAATGATCCAATATGTTATACTAGTGTTTCCTGCATTTTTGTGCTTGTGGGACTGAAAAGTGTGATCTGCCACTTACCAAGTGAAATTTAAATGATGGCACTTAACAAAAAAAAATAGAAATAGAAAATAAGACAAAACATAAAATAAAAACAAAAGTATAAAAACAATATCAGAGTTAAGAAAGCTCTGAGTGATACTAAGTTTACTTACTGGTAAGAACTAGTAATACGCCAATTAACAGGCACAAATTTCCCACATCTTTTAGAAGGCACAAAATGTTTATATTATCATGTACAGCCTCACTAGCTAATATTGTATGGGGAAAAGTCAAATTTCAATTGGGAAAATTAAGAGATAATGGAGAAATTTGCTTTCATTAAACTGTACGTTGAAAATGTTTTGTTATTTTACAACTGTGATTAGAATTTCAACATTGTTCTCAGGTCTAGAACATAGACGCAGTTCCACAAATTTGCTGGGCCTATATACTCTTGAATGGGAAACACTTTGGACATCATAATAAGCAGCTTTTTAATGTACGATATGGGATGCTTCTCAATCAATATTACGTTTAGGTTTAAAACTTGTGTAACAAATGTTCTAGTCTGTTTTACAAAAGTTCTTAATCTCATTGTGGACAAACTAGATGTAATTCTATGTCATTGGCTGCAATCCTATTGCTCTGCATAGCGAGCTGCAGGTCCACTGACTCAACGGAATTTATAGAGAAGATTCGCCATATCCCCAGTGATTTTACAGGCTTGCTCTAGCTGCTACTTCCTTTACTAATCCATTGGATTGCAGCAATAAATCAATCCCAATTACCTAGTATTTATACACAAATTTAATGTCCTTTAATTTAATCCTGCATATGTTTAATGTTACATAACACACAGGACAAATAGCTGAAACAGCCACTCATCCGTCTCAGTGTTTTGCTGTAATAAGTCACATTAGGACTAATACTAAATATACCACCTAATGCCCTACCTACCATAGTTCCTACTCAGGTGAAAGGAGATTTCTTTCCCAAACTTCAAATGAGTCTGGGTAACAAAAGCAGAATCCACAGGTGATCCTGCTGTACGTCATTCCCCCTCTGGTTTGTATCGGAGGTTGATCATCATCAACATGTTAAGTGTTTCATCCACAGTGAGGCAAACTGGGTTTTCAGTATCTTGCATTTAACCTTATATTCCAGTGTGATTTATTTTAGAGGAGCAATTTAACAGAGATTCTTACCATATATTACTCAGGGCTTCCAAATCTAACAAAGATCATTTTTAAGGGAGCAGGGAGGAAACTAAACCAAAAAGGAAGAAAAATCAAATCATATTGAAGACAATTTATTTTGAAAAGTTGGGGGTACTTCAGCCAAGAGACCCTGGACAGTCACTTTGTAAGTGGCCTAAGCTATTAAGTAAAATTGGTAACGTAAACTCAGTTGTACTGGCACATAAAATCACTAGCAGCAATGATCAAGGCATGCAAACTGAGAAGCATTTACAGTAAATTATTAAGAATAAATTCAAAAACCCTTTGAGTATTGCATTTAGATTTAACTACACATTAATTTGAATAGGTTGTCTGAGTAATGGCTAGAATTTCAGGATTCCAAATATCCTCCAGAGTGGCAGCCCAGATGCAATGATACTGCTTGGAACCAGTGTTACGAACATCTTGCAGAACATTCTCTTCGAGAGCAATGGTTCCCAACCTTGGGTAACCCAGATTTCATGGACTGCAATTCCTAGAAACCATCAACCACTAGCTGTGCTGGACAGGGCTTCTCGGGAGTTTCAGTCTAAGAAGGCCTGGATTACCTGAGATTGAAGACCACTGTTTCGGAGCAAACCTTTACAACGTGTGATCAGCCAAGCCAAAGCAGCCCTCAGCAATGTGTGAGCTGCTACCTACTACTTGACACTCCACCATGTGGCAATCTAAGTTAGGCAGCAAAGCTAGGAGGTTTACTCAGGTTCAGATGGGCTAGCGCACAGGGTCAGTCGAGACACCTTTGACCTGAAGAATCACATATCTGATCCAGAGAACTAATAGCTTTGGCATTTACTCCTATGCTTTAAAAGATGATTCACTGCTGTATTATCTCTACCTTGTTTTTGAATGAGAAATAAAGTATGTTTTGTTTTTATTTTTAAGAAGCCTGCCTTTAGTAACAACCTTGGATATGAGATACTTAAGTTCAAAGAAGGGGCAAATGTAATCTGCCAGACGTTGTTGGACTGGAACACCCATTATTCCTCCTTATTGGCTATGCTGGTTTGGGGTGATGAGAGTTGCAGTCCGACAATATCAGGAAGACTTTGCACGCTCATCCTCTGCTGTGAATCAAGCCTGCAACAGAGGTAAGCTATGGACAACCAGAGATTTCTTCGAGCATGATAGATGGTCACAGTGCTGAAGTTAACAAACTTCTGGTTTCATAATGTTGTTTGATTTGTTGCACAATGACTGCAGCAGAAAATTCATCCTGTACCTCTAAATCTACAGTTATCCCTCAAAAACACATATATTAATTGGAATGTGGTCAAGGAAATATTCTGTTTATAGGTGAAATAGTAGTGTATACAGAATTTAACTCTGAACATACTATAAAATTCAGATTTCTGAAATTCATTTCCTATTTACAGATTTTCAGTATTACCCTAGCAAGAGTTATCTGCTATTCTGAAATAAATGCATTTTCTTATTAAATATCTAATTTATACAAATGTGTTACGGAATTCATAATTCTGGTGGTCTCTAAATAGTAAGGATACTAGAGTTGTAGGCAGCATACAGTAGATATAGGGCAGTGAATACTTTATGCTAAATGTAGTAAACCTAAAATCAGATGTTTCTAATTCAAACAATGAATCAATCTATGGTAGACAGAAGCTAAAATCAACGTCTCGAAGTAGGGCACAGCAATCCCTTCTCTTAGTTCCTAGGGCTCGTTCCTCTGGAAAAGTGTGCACATATAATGGCCATGGTATCTGGCTGCTGGTGGTGGTGGGAGTGGGCACAGTGCACTTATAATCCTGGGCCAATCATATCAGTGTACAATGCTCAAAGGGTTAATGCAAGGCATTACCATCAAAAAGAACTTTCTAATACTAGAACTAAATACTGCTTTAATTCTATTCCAGTTTTCTTTAAGTTCCTAAACAAACAATCTAGCAACAGTACTAGAATTCCCTTTCCTTTTTAACATATACACAGAGACTTAGCTGTAAAGTGGGAATAAGGGCCCAGTTTTCACGAACTAGTAACTGCTCACTGTTACATAGTTTGAAATCAGTGTTGTATGTTTTTCAAAAAGGGTTCTCCCTTACAATAAATGAAATTAAGCTGAATCCACGTAAAAGTCATCTGCTTTCTTGCCCATCTGCCTTGACAAAACAATAAAGGTATTTAATGTTTTACTGAAAATAATTTGAGAAAAGTGTTTCTAATGCTTAGAAATACCTCGTTTTAAATTAAAAGAAATTGTATGTAGATCTGTACATTCCTGAATGACGGTACCATCAGTACTTTTTCAATTGTTATCACCCATGATAAACCAAATGTGGTAACATTGCACATCAGTCACATTTCAAAAAGGTGATTGATTTCTAAAGTAGCATTGCAATTCCAAGTTATAATACAAAAATAAGCACAAAGCAAAGAATTTTGACGAGACAGTACAAAATCTGTTAGTTTAAAGTGACAGCACCAACTAGTTTGCATTCATCAATAGCTTATGAAAAGTGGGCCCTGCATCTGAATAAGGAGTTTCAATAGTATCGCTTACATTGATCACTGAATTACCTGCTCATTTGCCAAAAAGTGTCAATTTTTTAAAAAAAGGATTATTCCTTATCTAACTGTAAGAGACACATTTCCCACAACGCATATGGGTTCATACTCCTGCAGTGCCCCCCATAAGTGTTTTAAATAAGCAGCACTTCATGCTATGTAGACCCATTACATCTTGATTGTTTTAAGATTATACCGCAGACTTGAACCATGAGATGCCATCCATGTGTGCATAGGCCAGAGCTTCTAAGAGCCCCATTCCCCCCCCCCAAAAAAAGTTTGGTGACTCTAATGCTAGAATTCAACTCCTGTCTTTGGATCCCCGTTGTTAGATATCAATTTTGCAAATTGCTTATAAGGTATGCATATATAGGCATAAGTCATATAGCATCAAAATGCAACTTTAAACGATATAATTTCTTATGCTAAAGAACCTCTGGGGATAATGCAAACATGGGGCTGTATGACCTGTAAAGAGCTGCTTGGTGGTTCCCCATAAGAATAAAATACAGTGTAGTAAGAAAATCTTAAACTGCAATCGACTCAGGTCCTATTATTAAATATTTGGAGCCTTTTTGATGCATTTGGCTGCCAAGATGCAGATCCATCTTATTTGCAAATTTCTACCATACAGCAGAATACCATATTTGTATCAAGATATGACACAGGTTACAGTGATGTACTGATCTTTTTGGCACATTGAATACAGTGATCAACTACAGAAGGAGGGAGGAGCTGAACAGGAAATTTACAAGCCCTGTCTCTCAGAAAACTAAATTTGCATCTTTGTCATTTGTACAAACAAAATCCAACATTAAAATGGAAAAGACAATGATAAGAAAATGTACAAGTTTGCCATCTGAAAAGGATTTTACCTTTAAATAAATCTCATCTAATACAGAGCATCCTTATTAGATCCTTAAAAAACTATGCTGAAAAGTGTTTCTTTGTTTTTACATTTAATTTCACTGTATAAGTGTAAACATTTTATAATGCACAATGAGAGGGAGTAAATATCACAGCTTAGTTTATTTTTAGAATTTGGTGGGGGGGTGCAAATGTGACACATTTTTGAGGACAGACAAAAACATTTAAAAACAAAGCAAAATCGTAATGGACTGTATGAGAATAGATTTAATGATCTGGCAGGAGTTAAAAGTCATAATACCTAGCTCCCTGCCAGAGGACTTCAAATCCTTCAATTCTAAGCCATTCTTAAAGCTTAGTTTAGAAACAGAAATGTGCCCCCAAAATCAGAAGTAATTATTTTTTAAGAACCTGGAAACATGAAAAATTGTGGATGAAACCTGTGTGTCACACACACACACACACACACACACACACATGAATAATTCCCGGGGCATTCAAGCATTTGGTGACTGTAATTTTAAATAATTTCTTTTAGACAAATGACACGACCCGTTGCTCTTTTCATAGGTCTTGCTATAAAATCTGTAAATTATCTTTGTGCTTTACTTCACTTTTTGGTCTGTTTTGGTGAAACTAATGAAATTCAGTTATCTTTTAAAACCAAGGAAATGTTTAATTCATTGCATCGGTAACAAGTCAATTGGATGGGAAAGAATATATAATATGATTTAACCATTAAATAAAAGAGCAGACTGACCCCCCCACACCATATGCACATTTGAAACTAGAAGCTGCTTTTTTAAAAATCCGTTTTACTTTTTTAAAAATTAAAAGTAGATAAGGGTTTAGAAATATATATATAAATTCTTGTTTGAGAATTGGCTAACCTATTTTGTTGACCTTTGACATTGTTAAAGCTAGTTTTGTTTCTACCCACTCCCCACGCCCAACCAAGAAAATCTGATTAGTAATAAAGTGAAACTCAGCTATAAATAAGAAAGAAATAGGCTGTCACTCTAAGAGGGATAGTATATCTAATTTTAAAAAAATTCTTGATTTCTGAAGACTATGTAACCTGCCCTTACTGTTTAGGAAATTTGAAGGGGAAGGGGAAAGAGAAAGAAAGGAGACAGGCACACATTGTTGAATTAATGTACGAGTTATTAACAAGAAAATCTTAGCTTCAGTTCTGTTTAAGGCACCATGTAATAGCCGAGGTACAGTGATCCCTGATGTACATTCTTAAATGGCAATGGTCCATCTAGCCACCTATTCAAATTCTACACAATTGGGAAATAAGTACAAGTGACATGTGCCAGTTTTACTGTCTTTAAACTTTTTTTTTGTAAAAATGAAATCCACTTGAGAACCAGGAATTATTTTGAGCAAAATTATGCAATGCAGGTTGCTACATTCCTTGCATCCTATAAACCTATCTTTAACAAGAGCAGCAGATTGAACTATCATGAGGAAAATAATGTGGAATTTAAAAAAAAAAGTCATCAGAAAGGAATGGCTTCCTGCATGTCCATTTCCTCAGAAGCAGCACAGACACTTAAAAAAGGAAATCCATGATGCTTTCTAAAACTTCAGTCATCCAATAGCTGCCGTCCTACTGAAGACCAAAAAGCATCTGGGGTAGTGGTCCTATATGTATACGAGGTGCATAATCTATCAAGCACTATTGTAACACAACCTCCACGCATTTAAATATGGTTCGACTCTTTGTTTGATTATTTTTTTTCCCAAAGATCGTTCTCATTGAATTGCGTGCAAGCTCTATTAGAATTCATGGAAGTTGCACAAAATCAGTTCTTAATTTTTCAGGCAGACGGTACCTGAAATCAGTAGTCTTAAAAAGAGAGGAGCTGGTAAGCAAAATATTACAATTGATTATTTTAAAAAGGAAGCTTGCATTCTCTACAATGGTGTGGTCTGTACATTGATGAAGTACACATTACCATCTGCGATCAGAGCTTTTGTTAATCCTGCAACTTTGAGAATCATTCTTCCTCTGAGAAAGACGCCAGTCCGTATACTCTAGCATTATAAAATTTTCCATTCTATCCCCTGAACACTCTGAAATTTATCAAAATAGCATCTTCCAGTTCTCCCTAATGAAAGCTGCCTTTTTCTAGCAATGTTAAGGCAGCTGCTGTCAAAGAAGCAGGCCTCCAGTGTAAATCAAAGAGGAAAATTCTTGATATTTCAGAGTGCAATTAATTAAAAACCCTTTTTATACGAAATCACCGTGACTAACAGTTAACATTAAAATATTTTGTAAAAACTATGAAAAAATTAAATTACTTTTAATTATAAAGAGGACAAAAACAGTAACAATAAGCTTTGCAAAAATGCTTCTTGACTCTTGAAACTAAGAAAATTCTTTATATTAAGCAACCAGTGTAAAATGATTGTATTTACCTTTTTTTTTTTTTTCTGAAAAGAGACCTGGCGAAATACATACACCCATTCCATTTCACAACTCCAGGAAAAGTAATGTTCAAGCACAGATAAAATTTGACAACAGTCGACTTTCAGACTTCTTTTTCACATCCCTCCCCTCCCCCATGATAAGCCCAACATCAACAGGGCTAATATAATCTCGGGTGGGGGGGGAGGGACTTCAATATTTGTTAGACTGCAGTGTATGTATTTCCAGTAGCGCTGCATTGTCTGATCGTTTGAGTGGCGGTAACAATGTGCTCGTTGTGAAGAGGGTTCAGAAGGTTCTGCTGGACTCCACTCTCCAGGACGGGTGGCAGGCAGCCCACCTGAAAGGCCTGGCTCATTTCCGTCTTCTCTCTTTTGGCTTGGGGCTCCCCAGAGTCATCCAAGTCTTCATCTATCTCGCTTTCCACTTCACTTCCTTCATCTGCACAAGTAAAATCAACATGAATCCTGCAATCTGAAAGCACCAAACTACTGTGAGAGGGATAGTAGAGCTAATGACTATTCTTGGTTAGTGATGTTTGTTGTTCCCAGACCAAGACAAAACCCAGCACCAAGTAAACTAACTTACAGGTGCACTTTGTGGCCTATACCAAATTTCCCCATTCATATGCCGTTAGTAAAATAAGTCACTGTGCATAGATTTTAATGTCCTAAAGGCCATTGGCTAAAACTTTGTATAACAATTGAAAGTCACTGTTCCTTAAATTTGCAAATAAAGGACTATTTGCTTCCAGTCATTCTGAATTTGCAGTGTATTTCTATTCCCTTGAATGATACCCATAGGTTTTTTAACCCACATTATAATAAATACAGTATAACACACACACACACACACACACACACACACACACACACACACACACACACACACACAGTGGAGTTCAAAATCCCCACTTTCTCAGGCCATTTCCTGGAGACAAATGGCACAGTGTTTATTGACTACTGATTCGTTGAATTAAAAATCTATGTACAGTGGTACCTCGACTTACGTTTTTAATCCATTCTGAAGGCATCTTTGGAAGTCGAACAATCAGTTGAGTCGAACAGCAGTTTCCCATAGGAATGCATTGAAAACCAATTAATCCATTCCAGAGGGGACGGATTAATAGGTTTAAAATGCATTCCTATGGGAAGGCTGTCCCAACCCCCCTCAATCAAGGGCAGCCTTCAGATGCTTTCCGCTTTCCTGTCAGACAGCGGAGTTTGACAGGTGTGACCTGTCAAAATCAGCTGGGGGGTTGCAGAGAGTAGCCTTTGGCTGCCCTTGATTGAGAGAGAAGCCCCAGCACCTTGAAAGGGAAGTGCTTACCTCCAAGTAAGTGCCTACTCGGAGGCAAGCGCTTCCCTTCCAAGGTGTCTGGGCTGTGGGAAGATACATCCCTCCCAGGGAATCTCCTGGGGCTGGTGCATGTTTGCTCAGCCCGAGCAGTTTGGAAGGCAAGTGGCAGCGGATCGCCATCACCGCTTTCCTTGCAAGCCTCCTGGGCTGGGCTAAGATCAATGGGTCTGAGCTTTGCTCACCAAATTGGAGATCCCTGGGAAAGATTCATGTTTGACCAACCCAGGCGGTTTAAAAAAAGAGGCAAACTTCCTTTCCAAACCGCCTGGGATTCGGGAAGAGGCATCCATCCCAGACCTGTCAAAGTCAGTTGTCATGCAGAGCACAGAGCAGAGTTCGTATATCAAATTATTTGGTTGTCAAAGCAACCATAAGTCGAGGTACCACTGTATATCCCAAACCATGTTGCTCAATCCTGTGCAATGAAAGGGGGGGAGTGTACTATCTTATTATGCCAAGATATGAACTGGTATTTAAGTTCATGTAATAGTCATCTCAACTGAATTTTACAAGAACAGTAAATTTAAGTGCCCCTGTAACACTAAATTTGAATCCCTTAAAATGTGATATACATTTCACAACTAAAATACACAAGGGATTTGATGAAATGCTATGTGAACAGAAAATGCACTCTTGCGTATGGCAAGATGCTCCCCCACTTCCATGTCATCATCCACTGTGGATTTTCAGGGCAAACATTGAGCTGCAGTGGAGGGAAAGGGGTCAGAAAGCACCACTGCATAAGTAGATCTCTCTCTGCAATTTCGTAGATCCAAACAAAGATATAGAATGCACCCAATACTAACCTTTGTCCATATTTCCAGGAGATACTGCATTTAAATCCCCAAACTGCAAATTAAAAAAAAGTTTTTATTCAGTGGAGTATCATAACAATGTCTATAGTAGAAAAATCCTATATCAAATTCCCACATCAAATCCCATCATATGCATGGATTCACAGAAATGAGTGCAATCATAATCAAACAGGATCCTCCCAAGCAGAAATCTTTGGATTTCCTTCAGTCATCCCTATAAGGATATCCACTATTCTAATGTGACTACATAGTGAGAGAACACTTGTCCTAACATTCAGTATACACAGTTAAGTATTTGACAACAGAAATAAGCATGTTTCTAAAGGAGCAGTAAATATTTTGTAATACTACTTGGTAAACTGGAAGTTGAGTCATGGCAACTGGACTTCTTTTCTTGCGAGATCGAAACATTTCGCCGCTCAGCCGAACAGCTTCATCAGTCTGAAGAAAAGCTTGTTATGAGTCCTCCATGAGGTCAAAGTGAACTATAAAATGGAGGACTTGCAACTAGCTTTCCTCAGACTGATGAAGCTGCTTGGATGTGCAGCGAAACGCTTCAATCTCTCAAGAAAAAGAAGTCCAGTTGCCATGACTCAACTTCCAGATAAACTCACCTAGATGACTGAGAATCTTCACAGACTATTTGGCAAAGCAAATAAGAAGCAAGAAATGCCTGCTTCACACTCTTTTTTAAAGACATGAGGTTAATTTCAACCCCGATACATAAATATTGTGCAGAATACCAGAAGATTGATATATCTCCTGTGATTAATTTCTGCATGAAAAAACAAGGATTTGATTTCCCAAAAGATATTTATGTACAATTTTGACAGGATTAAAAAAAAAACAAAGAGAAAAGAGCTAGCTATTAGGATGACAAGAAGAATCAATCTGAGGAAGAAAACACAAAATTTTCCACTCCAGAAGCAGAATGTAAAAGTAACTTGGGAAGAAAGAAAGAAGGAGAAATAATTAAGGATACAGGAAATCTAAAGATTCAAAGAAAGGTATAAACATTTTTATCATAATAGAGGAGGTGGCGAATGGTTGCAGAAAAGTCTTCACTTAGTGTGATTAAATAGATTAAGCCAAATTTAAACAATGTTGTCAGACCCTCATACTGTGTAGGCCCTTGCATTAGTTCAGGAATGTAAATTAGCATCAAAACTGAAATGCAGTCTTATACCCATCATGTTGAAATCTTCTATACATTTCACTGCAACCATTAACTCACTTCTTCACAATAAAATATATTTAATAATGAAGAAATTACACTTCAGAGAATATTGTTCATTATTCTCATGGCGGACTAACCTCTCCCATGACTGCAATAGGTGTCTCTCCCGTGGCTTGAGCAACCCGATGTTCAACTAAGTAAAACATGTATTCATCATACAATAGACGGATCAGATGAAAAGAACCAAAGCTAGCAGCACTGCGCAAGGTTAAATCTCGAATAACCATTGAGCTGTGTAAAAAACAAAAAAGCAACAGAATATATGACTGAATTCAGAAACTGCTGAAGCTTATCCCGAGTAACTCTGGAAAACCCAATCACTGAGGCATATATGCTTATTGACATAATTTTTAAAAGACTGCATCAATGTGGGTATGGCCCAGCTTAAACAGAACACCTAGCTACCTTTTAGTTGTATCTGAACAAATAACAGCAAGCCTTTGGCCGGTGCAACCTCATTCGAATGTACAGTGGTGCCTCGGATAACGACGGTAATTGGTTCTCCGAGGTTAGTTGTTATCCGAAACACGTAGTTATCCAAAATGCAGTTTCCCACAGGAATGAATGGGAAACCGTTTAATCCATTCTGGAGCCTAGGAAAAAGGCACAGACACCTGGTTTTTTGCTCAAAACTCTTTAAAAAGTGCACTTTAAAGGTACAGATGCAATTTCATCTGGGATAACTTTTTTACTGATGCATGCTGGAAATTCATTATCTGAGGCAGTCCATAGGGAAAATTTGTTATCCGAGGCAGCCCATAGGAAGTTTCGTTATCCAAGGCAGCCCATAGAGAAAATTCGTTCTCCAAGGCAGACCTATACCAAAGCACTGTGATTGGTTATCCGAGGCAGCCCATAGGGAAAATTCGTTATTAGAGGCAGCCCTATACCCGGAAATTTGCAGTTGTTATCCGAATCATTCGTTATCCGGGGCAGTTGTTATCCGAGGTACCACTGTACTTAGAAAAATACTGGAAGTACCCACTGGCTGGTTGCAACCCAACGAGAGCTGATTCTTGTTACTGCCAAGCTAGGAGACTGTGAATGCAAAACTAAGAGCATTTTTTAAAGTAAGCTATGAAAAATGGTGGTTTGATCCGGCTGTTTTCAATTAGAAAGAATTAACATAGTATGTCTGCTTGAAGAAGAAAGAGTTCGTGAACCACAGACTCATTTATGTACCACTTAATCAGAAGTATGTAAAGCAAGCTTCTGCAGAGGTTGTGAGACTGCACTCCCAATTAGGAAAAGAGTCAAGTGAATCTAAAGGTGTTCACATTCCTCCCTTGGCTTTTCCCCACCTCACTTTAGATGGGCAATAGAACTTTGAAGGTGGGGGAGTGGGTTGACATATATTATAAAATGGCATTAAAGACTTATAATAAGTACTCAACAAAAAGTATATATGCCTAGAGCATAATGAAACGGCTTAAGTACTGACCTGTAGAAAGACCACTTTAATAAAAATTGTCGTGCTGCTTTAGGAAAACTAGGCCTTCCTTCATATGGTTTCAGTGCTTGCATCATTACATTATCAAGCCAGGCAGCCCACTGCTCCAGAGTGCTCTGCTGCTGAAGAGTCATCTTGAAGTCTGTTTCCAGCCTCTGTACCATGTTGTCATCACACTGGCACACCCAAGAAGCCTGCTCCTGTCCCAGGACCAAAAACACAAAGACTAGCTGCACGTGCATCATTTAGACGAGAAAGTTATCAAGTCAACATTGGTAAAAGGTAAAAGGGAATGAGAGGTAAATACCCAACAACGATATCAGGGGATAGAGGTTAAAACAAAGAGATTTAAAAAATAATAATTTCCAATAAGCCACTAAACCTTTGTATTTTATATTGATGAGGGATGCCCTTTTCTGCAATCAATTTTTAAAGCCAGTATTTAGCCTGCAACCAACAGGAAGACTGAGACATCTGAAAGTTCACAAATTGCATGTTTCATTAACATTTTCTAGAAAGGAGGCTAAACTATAAGCTGCTATTTTTCAACAATGCATATTTTGCATGTGAAACGCAGAATGTAGTTTTTCAAGATGGAACTGTCATTGGGAGCAGAGATCCGACACCACGGAAAGGGGACACCCACACCCACATATGCATTCCATAAACCTCTGCATACCTGGACATTGGCAAAATCAACACGGTTGAGGTCATTAAGCATCTGGTTGA
Source organism: Phrynocephalus versicolor (assembly GCA_023846285.1). Classification (NCBI taxonomy): domain Eukaryota; kingdom Metazoa; phylum Chordata; class Lepidosauria; order Squamata; family Agamidae; genus Phrynocephalus; species Phrynocephalus versicolor. The sequence continues at coordinate 31,041,371 of JAHTLZ010000237.1, read as the reverse complement.
TTTGAGAAGTGTTCTGCAGAACAGCACGAGCTGCCTGAGCCAGATGATTAAGAGATGTGTATCTTCGCAGAGTCTGAGCAAAGGCACTTACAGCGGCAACCTGCAAGGAATAAAGAAAATGACCTGACACATATGGATTCTCATCAGGCTGAAACTGGCCAGAAAATGTACTAAAATGTGTCCTTTCTTTCCTCTTCTCATGCATGACTCTTTGCCTTAATGTTTTGAGACAGATGCTATGGTGAATTACAATCGAGAAGTAGTCAGCCAAAGAACACAGCATTCAAGAGTTCTGAAGATCTTCAACATGTTTTTAGACATTCATAGATGAATTGAATATTTTGAGTATTATGAAAGTACATCACAAATGACCTCAACACTATTTAACATATAAATCTTTTTATATGGAAGCTGAATTCTGCATGAATTTTAAAGATGCGCCTTTAACTTTTTTTAAAACAAATTCTGAGTCAGAGGACTTAACAATAGTGTTCTATTAGTGTTCCATATGCCTTTTTGTTTCAACTGTTCTGGCAGGTAAGAGTTATTCAGGAGTTTACCTTGGTTTGAATCATTCTCTGTGGAATATTGTTCATGGCATTGGAAAGCCAACCTTCAAGGCTTTTTGCAAAATTACGAATGGCTTGGGTCAAGGCACCTATGTATGAATGAATACAAAACAAATGGAAAAAAAGTCAAGGCTTGTGTGTACTGAAAGATTAATGTCCTTGAACATTACAACTACCAAGTAAGATGATAGACTAAATGCTAATGCATAGTACTAATCACTGTCACACCAGCCAACAGAAAATATCACATACAATTAAAGCTGTACTATGTTGGCACAATATAGCCACAAAATAGGCAAATACTTCATGTCCAAGGTCCAAACCCTCACAGTCGTGGTAAACATGGATATCTCATATGTAAATGCAAGAGGGCATTTTTGTAAGGACTCTTAGACTGCAACCTGAAGTGCTATAGATTCTTGCAGTAAAAATAGGCTCTAGGTAAGAGTCAGTGATATCTCTGTAAACAAGGATAAACAACTCCAGACTGTAAGAATGTCATCAGAAGACATCTGTAAAACTGCAAGTTAGCAGTACAGTACTTCTAAACTTTTACTATATGCAAATTAATTCTATGTAGCATTTCTACTGGTTGTTTCAATGTCAACAGCAGTGCACATTAGGATTTGAAGTTTAATTAGGACAGTGTTCTTTTTCTTCCTGTCCAGTTGGTAGATTTTGAGGAATCACTTGAATATTAGACTGCTTAACCTGGAATCACAGTTATACTTTCATATACACCATTAGAAATTTACAATTTTATTAGAATTTCAACAAGCAGTAAAGTTTTCAAAAGCTAGCATTCATAACTAATTCCAACCATTTTAACCATTTGGCAATTCTTTCAGTATCTGTGAAACAGACACAGGCTCACTGCTCTGATGAACTCAATTCCAGGGTCTAAAGAAAAGTTACACATAACAAATGTGACATTTAATGATTGGGGGAGGGGAGAGAAATAGCCAGCCCTTACCAACACCCCAACAAATCAAACAGACACACACAAAGAGACAATCAGACGTGGCTTTAGAAACACTTTTACAGGTCAGAAGCAGTTTTCTGTCAAGAAGCCTCTACTGTTTAATAGGCAGGAGTCTTAAATCTTTGCTGAGGCCATGAGCTAGATGATGCCGTCTTCTTGGCTTGCAGCCTATCCCTAGGATTTATACAGGACATAAACTATTAATTCAATCATTATGTGCTCATATTTATCACAATGTTCTACGACCCCATTCCAATACTTTTCTCCTATTGTTGCTAGAACCAGCTAGAATTGGTGAGACTAAACTGAATTAAACTTTGTCATCAGCATGAAGCTGATACGTAGTTCTTATGAACAAATCCACAATTTTCTTATAGAATGACAGCTGAAATTGTCTGACAGCTTCTCAGAAACTCTCCCAACAGTCTAAAGTGCAGTAGCCACAAAATACTTACTGGCTTCTGGGAGGAGGAGGAGGAAGAGGAGGAGGGAATGGAAAGCCAGGTGCAAGACCTCCCCACCACCACCAACAACATACATAGATGTTCAGCTGAAATCTGGCTTACTGTAACCTGAGCCAATTTTTATCTATCCTGCACTATGGGATGAAGGAGAACAAATCCGGCCCTCTGTACGATCTCTGAAAAGTTCTATCATATCTCCCCCTCTTCTTTTTTCAAGATTAAACAAGCCCAGGCCATAATTTTCCTCATAGGGTTGTGTCTCCAGTCTCCTTTTATCCTTATTGCCCTTCTCTGAATCTATTCCAGTTTGTTTACACCCTTCTTAAATGTATCCAGGACAGTACAAAGAACCAAAGAGGAGGCCTAACCAGTGCTGAATAAAGAGGAACGAATATTCCATGTGATCTGAAGACTATACTTTGGGTAATGCAGCCTAAAATAGCCCACACACCTTTTTTGCCACTGCATTGCACTGTTGATTTATATTCAGCTTGTGATCTACAAGAATCTCAAGATCCTTCTTGTAGTACTATTGAACCAAGTAACCCCAATCTTGTAGCTGTACATTTGTCCCCCCAGTGTAGAAATTTGCACCTAACCATGTTAAATTTCATTCTATTTTCACAAATTCTCTAGCCTAGCAAGATCTTTTTCAAGTTTGTTCCTGTCTTCCAAGTTATTAACTATTCCACCTATTTTGTATCATCTGCTAATTTGCTAAGTATTCCCTGCACTGCTCAACTCAAGTCAATACTAAACATTTGAAGAGCACTGGGCTCATACATAGCTAGCTTTCTAATCAGAACACCATGGGGCACTTTTAGCTTTAATAAAATCAAGATATATTATGCTTACAGCATTCCCACCACCTACCAGAGAGATTATCCCATAAAAATGAGATAAGATTCATCTAGCAAGACCTGCTCTTGTCAAAATCTGTTTTGATTTCTAGTCACCATTACACTGTTTTCAAGGTGCTTACATGTGTTTGGCAATCTGCTCCAAGGTTGATAACAGTCTGACTGGCCTGTAGTTCTCAGGTTTCTTCTTTTTGCCCTTTTTGAAGATAAGGACAACTTAAGCCTTTCTCTAATGATCTAGCACTTCACCTATCTTCCCTGATTTCGCAGTGATTCTGGTAGTTTTTCAGCTGGTTCCTTCAACATTGTTGGATTAAGTTCATTGTGAACTGGAGATCTAAACTCAATCAATGTTGTAAGGTATTCTTTGACTATTTGTTTATTAACTTCAAGCTGCAATCTGATCCCCTCCAATTGTACTTCACATCTTCCACATTCCTTAACATCATAGACAACCACCTCTCGTCCTAAAAATAATCCCTGAACTAAATAACATTAATTGGCTTTTAAAAGGTATTTTAAATAAAAAACAGCATTGTTTCAGTTCAATTACAATTGTGGATTGGAGAATTTCTTAACAACTACCCATAAAATATCAGTGGTAAATGTAAACTAATGTTAACAGTAAATTCAATAGCTGACTTCTTACTATTAGTTTACAGTGTTGATTTTACATGTTTGATTCTATATATAGCGTAACTGCAAGATTCTGATAAATGGTTATAAACTTTAAATCATAGCGGCATATAAACACGCAGCAGCTTAATCTCATTATTAGGCACAATTAAATGCATACAACACAGGGGATCAAGTGAGAAATGATGTTCCACTGGTGGAATAGCAGGAGACAATGCAGTCTAAAGGGGGAAATCCATTTTTCACCATATAGGTCTCTTGCGTGATCTCAAAACAACCCTGTGAAGCCAGTTGTTGAGAAACAAAATGTTTGCTGTGAGAGCACCAGCAAAACACTGGATTTATCCCCAAAACCTTAGTGAACTGCTATTTTTTGTTATATGCTGCCAAGTTGCTCCCAATTTGCAACAAACCTAAAATCCTTTTTAAAATATGTGAGACTGTCAAGGAGTGGTTCACCATGGTCACCAACACCAACCAGTGAATTTCCATGCCTGAAATGGAATTTGAATTCAGCTGTACTAAATCCTAGTCTAAAGCTGTTTTCACTGTAACACACTGCTGCTTTAATATTTTCTAATATTTTAAACCGATTTTCCTTCATGGAACTACTGAGGCTGAAAGGAACAATACAAATATTTAAATCATTTTAAAAAGAAATGAAGCAATATGGCTAGTCTTATATTTGCAACAGAATAAAGAGTTTATCAATATGTATATGTTTATCTGAAAGGAAGGCAAGCAAACAGTCAAGCAGTTTTATAAAGCTAAGAATTATTTAAGGGTACCCAAAAAGACAAATCATATTATCAATGCTGTACAGAAAAAAAACCCAGCTCTAACATGCTTTCAGGTTAACAACCACAGAATGGTAGAAAGATATTATAATTTAAAGAAATGATAACATCCCTAATTAGAATGTAAGAGTCATATTTTCAAAGTTTCTGCAGACATCTTTACTTCCTTTTCATGCAGAATGCGCTCTTAACAGCCAAAACTTCTGTAATACTAATATCATTAACAACAATAACAGCATCAGGAGCGGCCTTTCTCTCCATCTTGCCACCTGCACAGGTGCGTCGCATAAGAACTCATGAAAAGGGCCTTCTCTGTTGATGCTCCCAGACTTTGGAACTCCCTCCCACTGGAGGCCAGGACTGCCCCATCTCTGCTGTCTTTCCGGAAGCAGGCAAAGACCTTCCTCTTCAGGCAAGATCTCCCTGAATGAGGGGTTACCTACTATCTGACTTTTATATGGACTACCATGTATGATTACACTGACGGATTTCATAAGAACACCAGTGTTTCCATGTTAGTTTCCACCCCTCATAGTGTATTTTTTTTCTTTTTGCGCGCCCTTTGTAGCTTTAATGTTCCTTTTAATGTTTTAAGATTGCTCTTCTAATTCCCTGTTCTTAACTTGAATGTCTTAAATGGTTCTGGGCTGTATGTTGTCCCTTATTATTGTAAGCCACTTTGGGTCCTTTTCCAAGGAGAAAGGTGGGGTAAAAATATTCAAAATAAAATAAATAAATGAACACACCATCAAGTCATTTCCAACTTATAGGGACCCTTTATTCAGGTGTTCCTTGGTAACTAGCATTCACAGAGGTAGTTTAGCATCCTCTTTTTGTAGGAGCACTCTTAAGACTATGCAGTTTGCAAAAAGCTACACCAGCTGGTTATTCTCCTGGGAATCAAATTCTCGTCCCCTAGATACACAACCACGTACCCATATTGCTCAACAATCCAGCCACTATTGGGATGAAAGATTTCCTTCTATAAATCAACATAGTAGAGAGTTTTTTTTTAAAAAAAAAATCTCATTGTTTTCTGGACTTTCTGTAGTTGACTGCTTCTTCCCACCAAATCACATTTCAAAAATTGGTATTATATGGGCTCGACAGATTTTCTTTTTTAGAACACTATCACTATCCCTTTTCTGGTTGTACTGTCAACCCCTTTAGATGTATGAATTCGTGATTTGCCACTTAGGCCTAAAATGCAATCTCATTTCTCTCCATTCCATTTAACTTGGTTCAGATCAACTTCCTCTTAAATCAAATTAAGATGACTAGTCTACCTGTACTGTAATGAACACCAATTTTGAAAAAAAAATCTAGTTTCTTATTTCCCTCCCTGCTTCTACAACTTGGTTCTCTTACAACTGAACTATCTTTTTGCTTAGCTTTTGGCTTAAACGGATAATGATGCTCATAATCAGTATCAGCATCTTCAGTTGCGTTTCTAATAGTGTATTTGTGAAATAAATGCCCAGACAGATTTCTCTGTAAATCATGATAGCATAGATAGAATAATTGGTCAGAAGATAAGGAGACAAAGAATTATGGAATGAAAAATCTGACAAACTCCTGGAGCAAAAGAAACAGAAACAATATACAAACCTGGAAGACAAGAAGCAAATGATAACACGAGAAATCTGAGTAATATTTGTGCAAAGAATGTGAAATGTCATTTAATGATACAGTGATCCCCCGCCTATTGCGGGGGTTAGGGACCTGACCTGACATGCGATAATTGAAAATCCGTGATATGCGGTACTTACCCCTAGCCTGGCCTTACCCCAAACGGGCCTGTGAGAGCCTTCACGGGCCTTCTGGAGGCCCCCCAAACGCCTCCCTGCAAACTGGAAGTGACTTCCAGTAAACTGGAAATCATTTCTAAGGCCTCTGACAGGCCCTAGAAAGGCTCTTGGAGGCCTCAGAAAAGATTTTCAGCGATCCAGAAGTCACTTCCAGTTCACAGGGATGCCCTTTTGGGGGCCCCAGAAGGCCCAGGAAGGCCCTCACAGGCCTGTTTGGGGCAGCTCCAGTCCTGGGGTAAGTATGGGAGGCTTGATACAGGACTTTCCCTCCTTACCCCAGGAGCCCTTTTTTCATATACTGCGGTTCCGGGATATAGCGGGACCACAGTATATGAACCGCGAAAGGGCGGGGGACCACTGTAACAGCAAAGGAAGCATGGGATCTTTCTCATGTTCAGACACAGTGACTAGAGACAGATGCTATTCATGGATAAAAAGAAGAATTGTTTGACTTAAGAGTCCTTATCCTGACATTCCATATTTTGCAGAAGTGATTGATCATAGTGGTGCCATTTATTTACAATCAATCTACAAATTATTACTGGGTTTGATGATATGTGAATGAATCCAGAAGGAGAGTTACTAGATTTGGGGGAGTGGATGTCACAAATATTTTTACCCTAATTACAAGATTCAGCTGTAGATATTGACATGACTCTACCATCAGACTTTACAACTTCCTGGCTCTTCATGCAGCGGAAAAAAATTCCTTTTTCTTCTACTACTAATTTTTGTTTCTGACTTGATACGGGCCAATATTTTACTTTCTTATCCTATTCCACTGAACTGAATCCTATAATTTTAGTCAGAAACTCATTAATTGGATTTAAACATACCATATTCCTTTAAAATGGCTTGTGTGGTATGTAAAACTACACTAAAACAATAAATATAAAAATGAATCAACTAGGGAAGCTTTGGCTCCATTAATATGTAGTATTTAATAACAAAATTAATTATATGTTACATTTCTACCTCTTCAGAGGAGCTAAAATAGGAGCATAAAACTGAAATGCCCTGGAGGGTTAAACTCTCACCCAGCAGGTACTCAGAGGGTTGTTTCACACCTGTTTGTAGAGAACATTGTCAATTTCACTTGAACTCAGCACCAAAACATATTCGGTCCAATCTCTGTCAAACACTAATATATGTCAAGGGATTCCAGTTTCCAAAAACTGTTTCAAAGTCCTTCTACGTGGCACAACTGATACCACTTCCAGCCACAATTACTTCCACTCAACTCCCTCAATAATTCCGGCAATCCATAAATTGATCGGGTTTATCACAATCCATTTCATTTCTTCCACATGGGTGCAAAAGGTGATGAACTAGAGATTCCACAATACACATTGTAGCAATTCACTGTACCATGTTTCTCTCCTCTTGGTTTGCTGATCTTGAGGGGACAGTTGCTGCTATTTTAAATGCTATTTATTTACAATCAATTTACAGTGGACCCTTGTATAACTAACGGTTTGTATAACATAAAATCTGTACAACATAAAAAATTCTGGAGACAAGGGAAACTTGCTTAACAGAATCATCTATGGGGCGAATCCGTACAACATAAAAATGGGATTACTCAATTTTCAATGCATTCCTATAGGAAATTTGTACAAAGGAAAACTTGTTTAACATAAGTTCATTTGGAACAAATTAATTCCTTTATACAAGGTGCCACTATATAGGCAAATTAGTCTGTTGGCTCATCTAGTGGTACCAAATTACATCCCATGAATACAATTCAAGAATCTGTAAAGTGTACAGGAGGGATCCTCTTGGGCCTTTTATTTGACACTCCTTGTGGAAGGGACTCATACTGTTAATGAGGATTTTGCCATAATAAGAGAAGAACTTTGTCTGACTAGATTACTGTCAATGTAGCCAACTTCATGGGCACTTTTTGGAAGACCTGTTTTCTGCACTATTGATAAAAGTGAGTAAGATGTGATAACTTTTAATGAAAGAAATCAACATCTCATTTCACTCTTCTCGAAGAAACCAACAAGTAGATGGAATGCTATGACAGCCCCCCAAATTGTACCGAGTCAGCTCGTTTTCCCTCGTTGTGTGTGGTATACACCACCAATTCAAAACTAACTTAAGATAAGTGAAATATTTGAGAAGTAATTTTACCAGTTCTAACCCTTCCTCCAGTAAGCTTCCAGTGGGGAACAGAACCCAGGTCTATCCTGAATGAATCCACTCTATTCACTAGAATACAATGCAAGCAAAGACCAAACTCTTTATTTGTGAATCTTCTCGAAATGTTTATCTATTGGGATGTTGTTGATAGTTACAGAAGTCAAGATTCAGACTAAAACTGGAATGGTAAAATCTCATTCAAGAATGATTCTGAATGCATCACTAATATTTAAAAAATACATTTTTTATATTTGAGACCTTTTTGTGGGGGGATATACACAAAATAGTCTCCAAATCATAGCAAAAAGCATGTAGACAAGTAAATTTCAAATAAAATATTTTTGCCTATTAATTCTATTGTGCAGCATTAAAATGCATACATTTCACATATTGACATATATGAGCTCCAAATTTTATAAAAATGCAGAAGACAAAGCTAACATTTGGTCCAAATTCCCTAAAAACACTCAAGTTGTCAACATGTAGTATAAATAGGAATGTTTTATTATACCTCATTCACCAGTGAAGGTCAGTAGTATGTTCTTGCATACTTGAATTTGCAAGTTTACTGAACATTTTGCAAGAACTATAATAACAAGCAGCACTTATTGTGAGTTCAGAAGACAAAGGCTTTGTTTGCTACATGTTGCTTCAAAGCATGAGTGTCTGATCAAACTATGAAACAATTTTTCACAGAAAGAACACAATGCCTATGGAGTTATATGGATTTCACTCCCAAGTCAAACTACTGGCCATTACTGGTAATGGGAAAGACATTCACAGCTATATATTAAGATGCTTGACGCACATCTAATGTTTTATAATAAAAATTGTTTTGATGAAACCAGAATAAATCAGCTTTCTATATGACACAATAACAAGCTACACTCGAAGGATGTGAATAATTTTTTCTCTGGAAGGAAAAGTCTTCACAAATAAAGCAATTTGATAATAGCTGGCTAGCATAAATATGGTATTTGCAATTACATATTGAGTCTACAACATTCCTGGCATTTTTAAAATAAAATGCAAAAGCAATGAAAGGGATCAAGAAAACATTTGCACTCCATTTCTGATCATTTGGTCAAGGAGTAAATTGACGAACCTACAAATCCCAGTAAATCTCTCAGAAGTACACCGCCCTGAGTCCCCTATGAGGGAATAGGCGCGGTATACAAATGTGAAATAAAAAAATAAATAAAAATAAATACCACTAATTCAAATACTCAGTAAGATGTCTGGGGCATCTTACCATGGTTCTCCCTTAAAAGTCTTCAAGCAGTCCTGTAGAAGTGCTACGATACAACTGAATATTGTGTCAGTGGTAACAACATGCCCCTGAAAATATGCTTTGTGATGAGACATTATCATTCACATAGAACACAACTGGACACATAGCACTAATATGTTTGGTCCTCACTGTGATGGAGTTAATGCAAAAAATGAATTTGACACAAACAAGACACACACATTTGAGCCCTCAATGTTTTGCAATCTCTTATGCAGCGCTGGGGAAAGTTTACAACAATTTGGTTCTTGTTTTAAAAAAGAATGCATACACTGCTGTGGCAGCTAAAAGCACAATTCAAATATGTATATACCATAAACATGTTAAAGCCTATTTCTCCCCCGAGAATGGAATTCTCAAATCTTACTTTTAGTGTAATATGGATTACTGCAGAGTGTGTTTCTCTCCACTGTAAATAAAAATGACTTGATCCACACGGCTTCTATCGTGTTTTAATGTTATTCCTAAAGTTGTTCCTTGGGAGGAACTGTAGGCACAAGATTACCAGAAGAAAAAAAAATCCTTACAAGACGTCATCTATATTCAACTTACTAGGAATAGGTCTAAGGACGTCAGGAATGAGAATCTCCACCAAAGCTTGGTACATCACATGGTCACAGTTACACATCCATTTCAGTATTGACTCATTTTTGCACAGAGCAATCAGCTTTGCTTTCGGAAGTCGCGTTTCTATTTCACTCAGATTGCTGGTGTGAACAAATGTATTAAATGAATAAATGAAAATGCATTTACATGAAGATAAAAAAGAAGAACAATGGACTTCAAAGTTTTTTTTAAATAAAACATTAGAGATGCCTGAAACGCACCCAACTGCCCTGAAGCACTTTTGTGTCGAAATGGCTGAGACATGGCCTCCAGAATTTTAGTCAAAGAGCACTATTTTATGCAGCAGTGATAAGAATGGTCTTGGGACTGGGTATTATTTCATGAGAAAATAACTGGGCCCTATTATAAAATAAAATGGTATGCATACAAATATATAATGCAGTTATAATAAAATGACAATTTAATTTAGTAACTAGAGAGAGAACATTCCTAGTAAGCATATAAAAATTTTAGATGTGTATTTTATTTTTAAATTACACTAACCTATAAAGACGAACTCAGAGGAGAAGCGTACTAACCTTGGTTCAGTGATAGTTGTGCCATCGGTTGTTGTTGAGGGAGAATAGCGCCAGAAGGTCTGCCACAATTTTTCTATTAGGCTAAACTGAAGGTTCACTACAACATCCAATATTGCCTAAAAGTACAAAGCAAACAGGTGTTTCTTTTCAAAATGAATCTCTGAATTGATAAAATATTAAAAGCAATGATTGGAATACTCAATTTACTCACAAAGGAATAAGTGCACTCGTTGCTCAGTGAACAACGGTGAACTGTGTCATGAATAATGCAGTGGCTATACATTTAAATTTGTTCAATCTCATAAGTGAACTTATTGCTCAGCTGTTTATAGTGTACATATTTTCCAATATACAAAAACATATAATAGTTTGCTTCTCAGGCAATGGAGCTTATTCGAGAACCTACTGTACTATTGTATGTCACATGGGGAGCTTTTGGCTACATTAGAAGATGCCAAAATGAAACAACTTTGGAGCAGAGCTTGGAAAGCTATCTTTTAAAGGTATATGTTTTGCAACTCATCGTGAATTCCCTCAAAGGAATGAATTACCTTGAAGGTGACAAAATATATTATTGGCAATTTGATATGTTACTGTTGGTAACATAATGTCATTTTTAAGACTACTTGGTTACTTTAAAAAAAAATCTACAGAAAATGGTTTAAAATTTTTAAAAAAGAAAAGTTTCAACCATACATTAAAATACCCTCTTAATAATAATAAACTGGAAACATTATTAATTAATAATCATTATCCTATTTCAAAAAGGAACATCATAATTCTGTTACCCTCAAAAATAATGTGTTATAGATTTAAAATGTGCTTAAAGATCATACAGTTACTTGTAACAATTTACTTCCCAACTCTGCTTGGGAGAATCCATCGTCCTTACCTCACAGTGCTCTCGATAGAGACTCTGCAATGACTTAATATCCTCAAAAGTAGTACCATCTGGTAGAGAAGAGATTTCAACTTCTCCAAACTCTGGAAGTGCTCGAGATGCATCTGTTTCCATGACGAAACAATGGAAGAAAGATATTGTAGACTATGTCAATTACGATTTAATTCGGAAAACAATGAACAATATGAAGAAGCACATATACAAAAGGTCAAAAGGTCAGACACAAAACCAAAAAGGTACAGATTTTATTGTACATTTAATAATTTGCAATTAAAACAGAATCAGGCTTATATACCTTTAAACTAAACACGTTTAGCCAAAGTAGCCAGATCTAATAAATGATGCATGTTCTACTAACAGGAATCACAGATTAGTGAATGCTTTATATGGTATCTAGTCCAAGTGTAGAAAAACTACACCTACATCATCTCTTGGCAAATCAGTTCTGTTTCTTATCCCTATCAAATGACTGTTCTGATTTTGCCTAAAGCAGGGGTGTCCAAACTTTTTGTAAGAAGGGCCAGACTTGGCAAGGTGAAAATGTGTGTGAGCCGACCATTCAGCTGCATCAGACTTTGGACAAGTCTCTATAACATGCAAGGAGGCAGGGTGGATGCTGCAGTAATGGAGCCGGGGGCGGGTAGGCTGGGCAGGTGGCTGGGGGCGAGGAGTGGACAGAGGCAGGAAGGGCAGGCAAACCATAAAACTGCAAGCTGACGCCTCCATCTGGTATGGGGAGAGGCCAGCTGGTCGGGATGCATGACAGGCTGAGACGGTGGGGAGAAGAGGCCGCGGGTTGCTCAAAATTTGAAAACGGGCCACATTTGGCCCCTGGGCCTGACTTTGGACATGCCTGGCCTAAAGACATCTACAAAGGGAGAATCCAAACTCTCTTGAGTATCTGACTGCATTGCCGAACTATTTCAGTCACAAGGAACCTTGAGCTCTCTTGAATTTATGGTCATTACAAGTAGTACCACCCCTTGTAATAGAAAACTGTCTCTTGTCAACTTCTATGTGACAGTTCTTCAGCTACTTGAGAAAACCTTTTATGTCATCCCAACTTCAAACCTCCCATCCTAGGCTGAACATGCCAATTTTTTCCACAGACCTAGATTCCGATAACTCTGAGGTGCACCACTACCCTCTTCTGAAGCTGGTTACATTTGATTACAATGCTCTACAGCTGAAATACATAAAATTGGACTCTAGAAAAAGTGACATTAGTAGAGGGAAAATACATTATATTATGATTTGGAAACTACTGTGGTACTAATACAGCTTAAATGATAGACAAGGTTTGATTTTGCTGAACTTGGCACAGTATCAGGCAGCAGTTAATTAACCTGATTCTTGGATAAACCTGCAGTCACATAGTCATGACCAGGAAAGCTATGGAGACTTAGAAAACTAAAACACCTTTAAACCCCCACCTGACCTCGATAACAACAATGGTAGTATCAATCAAAGGTATAGGGTACTGTTTGCGCTTTAGTATGGAAAACTGTAAGTATGATGGTAGCCATCACCATTGGCTATAAAACTAAAATGTCAGAGAAAATGAAAAATCATATTATGTTTTCCAAGTGCATTTGCCATGGCTAGACAGAAATGTCAAAAGGCTCATAGTACCTGATACTCTTTAGATAGCCAACGGGTACTAAATATCTTCAGGCTGAAACTTAGATTAAGAATTTAGAATGTATGAATCATGTATGAAGCAAGAAAAATCCACAATACAGTAGAAGGAATGAAATGATTGACATTCAGATATTTGAAACAAGTGATGTTCATCGGCCAGAATCTAGTCAAGTACAGAAAGATACTTGAAATACTGTGCTGCGTTTTATTTAGGCTGCAGTAATAGCACTGTTATGGAATTAAAGTCAAAGTAATGAAATACAAAGAAGCAGCTGTTATAGAATGAACCTCATACTCAGACTGGGTAATAATTATCCAAATAAGGGGGAAATCCTGCAAATTATGGGCATTTGAAATGTAAATTTGTTATGATATACTAAGAATCTGCTGCATTAAAAAGATGAACAACAAAGTTGTGCTGAAGTGAATGAACCACGAGCAAGAAATGCTAAGCCAAGGAATGCATCATCTCCATATTTATTGGAAAGTACAGACTAGGAACATGCATAAAACAAATAATGCAATAATATAAAAAAGAAACTAAAGTCACAAACACTCTATTCAAATTACTACTAATGTAGTTTCTATTCTCTGAAATCCGTGTAAGATTATATTAACAACAACATTGTAAGGAACGACTTAGATTATATCCAGGTTAATCAGAGATATGAAAGCAGGATAAAATCAGTAAAACCATATCCTAGTGCTGACAATTATTGAAATCATAATCCTACCATCATTGTATTTCACCTCTTATTTTTTAAAAAATGCCAAAAATATGTAAAAGGCTAAAAATTAACAAGTATTGCAAGCAAAAGAAAGATGAAAATGGGTAAAGGAAGATAGCATCAAATAATAAAAAATATGGTGCACAGCGACATCTAAAGCAAAATTAGGGAAGCTCCAGAAAAATGGTGCTCCGAACATTTTACACAAATAGGAAACAACAAAGATCCACAAGCCCCTTAATGTGCATTTTTTTAAAAATGCCAACTCCTGAGAGATAGTAGTAATGATCTGATACTTCACGTCAAGGGGAAAATCACAGAGTAGAGCAATTACAAATATCTCTTTCATGATAATGAGTCAACAGACTTAATTGTGCTAGATGTTCATTCTGAACTGAAAAAACAGATATGGAAAATATGAAACAATACAGGTAACAGAAATGACAAAAGATGCTGGACTCAGTGTCTTTGTAGGAGCATTAGAGTTATCAGACAATGATGGCTTAGTTATTTTAATTGTTTTCCCCCCATCAAATTTACAAAACAGGAATCATTCCTGAAATTTTATGGAGACTGATCTTTATTATATTGCCAAAGTGTATTTAAAACACACTACACAAAATGCAAAAATGTGTAGTGTCTACAGAATGATAATCTATAATGAGCCCTTTGTTCAAGATTGAGCAAATCATAGCAGAACGTCCAAAAAGTGCTATGCATAATGTGTAGCTATATGTTAAAATTGGCTTTATGAATCTGCTTAATATAATGATATGTATACTCAATTGTACTGCATGCAATCATAAATGTTAAAGCAGCAACTATTTATTTATTGCATTTTTATACTGTCCATCTGGAAGCAAGGGCACTCTGGGAAGATTACAACAATAGTACAAATAAACAGGGCACATAAGAAAGCAAAAGTAAGCTACAAAAAATAAAATCAGACATAATCAAGTCACATAACAAGGATATTTTTAAAAAGTGTAGTAATATTAAGAGTTTAATTTTAAAACTAAAAAAAATACAGAAGCATTTAAAATATGAATTTGTGATAGCCTAAGGATCTGCTGGATTAAAAAGATGAACAAAGTTGTGCTGAAGAAATTGAATCAAGAGAAAGAAATCATATATGTAAATATAGCAATAATAGTTCAGTTGCATAATGAGAAATGCAAAGATTCAAGGTAAAATGGGGAAAATGAAGGAAATAGAAGAATGTATCAGTTCAGGAACCTATTACTGGGGATCCAACACCTCATTCATTTGTTGCATCCTAAAAAGCATACCTATGGTGAAGTTCAATGTTTAAAACCTGCATTAGCCATTTTTGTGGCTGCATCATAACTATTGACTCAAGTTTACATTCTAATTGCATGCAATCCCAAGATCCCATTCAAATAAACTACTTCCAAGCCAGATAATCCCCATCTTACATAAGTACATTTGAATTTTTCTCCCCACCCCATGTAAAATGTCCTATCCATTTCCATTAATCAAGAAATACTTCTTGAAATCTAGCATTTCAACCTAAAAGGTTGGTAGTCATCTCTGAATATTTAAACCCAGTTCCCAACATTAAGTGGCGCACAATCTTGAACTGCCTATATGAGTATGTGAACAAATATAAAATACCATTATTTTTTCTGTCTATATTAAGATGCCTGACGTATAAGACAACTTCTACTTTTCAAAACCCAAATTACAGTTTTGCAACCATGCAGTTCCCTCCTCTGCTTACTTCGCCTCTATAAGGAAGGGTTTCAATATTTGGGCTATTTGGTTAAGGATGAAAGCAAGTAACAAGGGTAGAAAACTAAGCCTGGTCTGAGGAAAGTGGATGGAAACATGTTTTCTCCCTCATTAATACTAAATCCCAGGGGCATATATGTTGGAGGTGAACAACAGAAGACTCAAGATAGGCAAAAATGAAGGACTTCTTCATGAAGTGTATCATTAAGTTGTGTGCTTCTACAAGATGAAGAAGCCCACCAACAGGAACACTTTTAAAGGGAGTAAAACAAATCCATGGAAGACACCTCTCACAAGGGCTGCTAGCCCTGCTAATTACCTATTACCCCCAGTATCAGGGTAGCCTGCCTCTGAATAGTCATAACTGGATAACACAAGCACTTCGTTTTTTGTTTGTTCCGCTTAGTTCAATTCCCTTCTTAGGAACTATGACTTTTGGTTAAAACTAACCTTCCTTCCAATTGGATTGACCCCCCTGGTATTACAGGATAACCATCAGTCACCCTGGAAGAGAGACTTACTCAATAAAATCTGTAGTTATGGCTACTTAGAAGAATGTATCCTTCAAATGGGATACCCTAATGCCAAGCACAATCTAAGGCAACGCATTATTGAAATGGAAAGGCA
The DNA here is from genome assembly GCA_023846285.1 of Phrynocephalus versicolor. Classification (NCBI taxonomy): domain Eukaryota; kingdom Metazoa; phylum Chordata; class Lepidosauria; order Squamata; family Agamidae; genus Phrynocephalus; species Phrynocephalus versicolor. The sequence goes on along the minus strand of JAHTLZ010000237.1, from coordinate 31,025,028 downwards.
GCAGGATCTCGGTACCACCTTAAATAGGCTTTTGCTTGACAATGCCCTCCCCCCCCAAACCAGTTAAATATCTGTACCTACCTCTAACACCCAAACAACGTAGGGCCCTCACCTTGGCCCGTTTCAATGCACTTCCATCAGCAGTTCAGGAAGGGAAGTTTAACAACATTCCCTACAGCCAACGTTTATGCCCCTGCAATTCTGGCGAGACTGAAAATTTCTCCCATGTGTTGTTGCATTGTACCTTCTACTCTGAAATATGAGAAGCTTTTGTTAACCCTTTTATAAGGGTTTGCCCAGGACGCTCTGAAGCACATTATACACTGCTTCTGCTGACAGAATATTATCCTGGTAGGCTCACTGGGTCCACTCCTAACTTAGTCATACTGACCAAAGTAGCTAAATTCTGTGCAGCCACCATTAAAATTTGTGAAGGGAAGGTCTCAGCTAGAGTTCAGTTACAGTAATAGTAAGTTGTTTTATAGGTAGGGGTCCCAGGGACTGATAGTTTTAATGGGGTTTTAAGTAAGTACAGTGCCGATTATGCTGGAGCTTGATATTGTCCTTCACTGTATTATCTTATATGGCTGATTCATAGAAAATTCTCATAGATACGTTGTAGAGGTAGAGGATTTGTGATAAGATGGCTTACATATTGTTATATACACTGTACGCTGTGATGTTTTATGTACTTTTGCCTTGTTGGTCAACGACTGTAATAAAATTTTATTATTATTATTGTCATTTACTATGGAACAAATGCACTGAACTATTTCAAAAATTCAACTGTTAACATTTCCTAGCCAAATATTACGAATATGCTAATATTCAAATATAAGATATAAATATAATAATTATTTTAATACTTGGAAAACATACTTCTCACATACCCAAAAACTGTTGATGATGTTGACTTTGGGCAATTACAGTTTGTTCGACAGATGTGCCTGTCTGCTGACCACTTGTGAAGCTGTCTGCGACTCCATCCACTTTCTGCATTGGCTTGTACCTGAAATCAGTCAGTCATAACACAGGCTAAGATTATCTCTTCTTACTCTATCTCTTCCAAAGAAGCAGTAAGGAGCACAACATTTCAACTTTAATTTATATGCTTTCTATTTTTAGTCTCCAATATTAACTGTAAACTTGTAACCGTGCTGTTGCCTTGAGTAAGGCAACACATGCCAAGACCAAAACAAAATTAATCAGGGTACTGATTTCTAAGGCAGACATCCAGTCACTTCTGAATTTGACTTTTGGCAGCTGTGGTCCATTTAAGGCCTGAAGCAGCATACAGTGGGAGCTGGGTATGAAAATACTGCACCTCATGTTCTGCCAAATCCAGTGTATTATCTGTGAAACCAAGGCCGGACTCTAACAGGCAGTAACAAGTGTAGCCAATCTAATCGATCAGTGGAAAAGAGAAAAAAGCCATGGGGTCTTGAAGGCAAGGGTGCTATGAAAGATAGTCACATTAAGGTAGCAAGAGTAAACCAAGGGGTTTAATGAAGTAATATAAATTGAATTCCATACAAGAGCTATTTGCAAAATATGTCACAGCGTTCTATTTATAGCCTGGGAAACTTAAACAGTAAACAATTGAGGAAATTGAGCTTTTTCCAAACTGAATTACTGTATATACTCGAATATAAGCTTAGTTTTTCAGCCCTAATTTCGGGCTGAAAAAAAGGGGCCCTCGACTTATATGCGGGTAAATACTTTTAGCCACTGAGGCAAGTGCTTGGGTCGGTGGTTAAAAGTCATTTTAAACATTGTGTGCCGCTTCTCATGACCCCCCCTCTGCATCACAGGGGAGCGGTGCGCGATGTTTAAAATGACTTTTAGCCACTGACCCAAGCACTTGCATCAGTGGCTAAAAGTCATTTTAAACATCACACACCACTCCCCCAGCTCACAAAGGAGGAGCTGCCAGGCCCTGCTGCATTTCCCACCCTAGACTTATACTCGAGTCAATACATTTCCCCAGTTTTTGGGCGTTAAATTAGGGGCCTCGACTTATACTCAGGTTGACTTATACTCGAGTATATACGGTAATTTGTTTTTAACATTCCAACATAGCTGTAGACTAAAAGAAAAAGGCACTGCTAGGCAGTCATCAGGTACTGGTTTACTTGATGTTTAATGTCACCAAAATATTTCTCAACCAAATTATTACTATGCACAACAGGACGAATCTGACTTCAGAAGGCTTTTAGGTGTTCACCACAGGACAAACACCCGACAAGCAAACCAGAACTATGGCTCAAAGGAAAATATGTTTTAAAAGTGAACTTCATTTTAAAATAACTGCAAATACGGTGTTCTGCTATGTAAGTGAAAAAAAGTCTTCTGTTATATTTGCATCCCACCATTACTCCAGGAAGAGATTCTGATCATCCCCTTCAGCCGTTAAAAAGACAGTTTTACAAAATGCCAGATCTATTTATATGAACACTCTTTAAAAACATATCCTAGGCATTAAACTATGACACAGTATTGCTGTGGAATATTGCTTTTGTCTGTATAAAGCTATCCCCCTTATTTAGGAAACATCTGGGCAAGCCTCTCACTGGCAATGTTATCAAAACTGTTTCTTCCCCTTCCTTCCAGGAAAAAGCAGGAAGCTGTCAAAGATGCAGTGAAGGTAACCTGGCAAGACTCTACCTTTGTTTCTGCTGCATGGGTTGTTGTCTCATGGCCATATATTGCATGTCCTCTTGTAGTCGATTAAGAGGAGAGTCTGGCTTGACACGAATCCCATAGTAATGATATTTGGAGTTCCCTCTTTTGGAAAGAACAAAGATTAAATAATAAGGAAAGGTATGCAACCAGAAAGCTACCACGATCCCTCGGCTTTCCTTGAAATTTAAAACCTATCTACACTGTTGACCATCATGACATCTTGTGGTAGAGATCCCATGGTTGAACTATGAACTTGGAAAGAGGCAATCTTGCATCTCCCTCCCTCTGCTCTGCACTGGACCTCCTACCATTCAGATTGACTAAAACAACCAGAGTGCTAATTTTACTCAAAGATGAGGAAGTTTTTTTCTAAATCACACATGCACAATCATGGTAAAATTTCCCATGGCTTATTCACGCTTAGCTATATGGGTTGCCGTTTCTTGTATCACCTCGGACTTGGACATATATTGAAATGCAGCAATCACTAGTGTACGTTGTGTTCCAAATGTAGCCAAACCACAGCTTTCTATAAACGTATTTTAACTTCAGTAATTCTTCTGTGTTTGTTTTCTTCCCCAGTGACACCTAGCAGGGTATTTGGTTTTTATCATAGCTGCCTCTTTCTGGTCAACGTTTATTTGATTTATCTACTACAAACCTAAGCCCTCTCTTCTGGTCAACCACTGCAAGCTCAGGTATCTTGGAAACTGGGATGGGATGATTCAATACTGTTTGTGTCTTTCACATAAGTACATACTGGTTTATATACTGTAGGTACATACTGGTATGCAGGATGAGTGACTGCTCTTTATTGGCAGCAGTAAACTGGACATGTGCCTGAAGCCTGTCAGATAGTGTACCAGCCTACCAAAACATAGTTCTATCCACACCCAATCCATTTTCCATCTTCATTCCCCCACCACCACCACTCATATTTCTTATTTATTTCTTATATTTGCATACTGCTTCCCATTAATGCCAAGGCACTACTCTGGGTGGTTTACAATAATAGACAAATCAAACCCAGATAAAAGTAACCCATTCAAAATCAGTATAAACTTTTAAAACTCATTGATCTTAACTTGAATACTGTATTATCTTTAATTTATATGATTTTATACAACAACAAACCTATATGAAGCATGTGAACATGAGAGAATGAAGTTTAATTAAGTTTAGTTTAATTACATTTGAGTTAGATACAGAATGTGCAAAGATGGGAGTTTACTTTTGAGGCTGTTTGTGTGACGTCAGAGTCAGCGAGACTGGAAGTAATGAGGAAGAGCACTGAGGTTAATTAGGAGCAGTGTGGTGTCTATTTTTCTGTGAAAAGGCTACAGAACGAAGGGCAGTGTTTTTCACTGCAGAAACATATTATATATTATGAAGAAATAAATGTGCTTAAACTAAAGAGAGAGAAGTAAAAGATTTCTGCTCAGTGATAAGAACCTTATGGTATTAAATCTACTTATGCCTTATTTTAAAAACTAACATTATGTTTAGTTCTGAAACTGGCTGTTATTGTTTGGAAACAGCAATCAAAAGATATTATACCACCCATACCTCTGGGCCACTGCTGGGACACATTCAATAGGGCAACCTCTCGTGGCTTAGTGTAGTAAGTCACACCAAAGTAGGCTCACTGGATCAATGGGGATTTGTGGAGTCAATTCTTCCATAAGTTCCACTGGTTCTACTTATGACTTGCTACACTAAAATAAGTTGTGCATCGAACAGGGCCATATGAGTTAATGGATCATATGGAGGCATCAACTAGGCAATTCCTCACTATTGAATGTACCTACTCTAGTGTGACTTTCCATGCTATCAACATGATTTTAACTACTGGTCAAAGTTGTGTCATCAAAATAACATATGTGTATGTTCCAGCAAGGTTTTTTTTTAAAACCCTTTAAACAAAGAAGTGTAAATTTCAGCCTGTAGCTGCTGTGGTATTTAAGTGAGAATGGAACACTGGCTGATTACGTGATTTTGGCAAAAGGAGTACTCTCAGGGATGGAGGCCCTCTTACAACTTAAAAGAACACCTAATGAATGGTGACTGTTATTCAACAGCAGCCTACAGCAGGCAGTAGAAGGTCAGTCGCAGGGATAATTCATTCCAGTTTATTGGAGCTTTTACTGGTATCTCACATTCATTTCACAAAGGCACTACCTTGATCCTGTTTTTGTTAGAAGAGGTACACTGTGCTTGCTATTAGAAGGAATAATTAATTAACCCCATTGATGAAGAAAATTTGTTTCCTTATACTAACCTGGTTCCCAATCTTCTGGTACGTAGGCCCATGAAAATTGACCTTATTAATTTTCCAAAAGAGGCAGCATTAACTGGGTCCAATTTATGCTCCTGACAGTGTCTCAGGTAATGGTTGTAGAGGGTACTTCTGGGGAGACTCACTCCTTCTGCTGTTTCATAGTTGTCTAAAAGCCACTGGAGCTATTTCAGTTTAGGAACAAAGAAGAAAAAATGAACTCAGCACAACTATACAAAGCAGCTATCCCTTCATTAGAACTGAACCAACAAAAACAATGTTTAGCTAGCTGCAATTATTTTGATCTCTTGGTATTTCTCAACAGTCAAGTTCAATTCATGTAATTTTAAAATAACTATCCAAATACAGAAAAACTGCAGAAACTGCACTTCTGACATCAAGCAATATAAACCAAAGATTAATTTTATGTATGCTAATGTATACTTTGACACCACTGTTAGCACCTGAGAAAATAGAAATGATACTGAAATTAAAGAAAGAAGAAGATCTTATGGAATGATACTTTGCTACATGCTTCTATGTTATTTGGTCTCAAGATTGCTACAGTATTTTGTTTCATTAAAAACTGAGAACCATGGATCCAAATTCTATCTCTACTACTGACATGAAAGCCCTTAACACTGTATTTTCTTTATATTACTTTATTCATGTTTTAAAGGAGGGAAACATGGACATCAATGGTCCTATGTTAAGTTGCAATATATTCAAGTCAAATCAGATTAAATTTATCACAAGAGAAACAAAATATCTCGTTGGACCGATGTGGTCCCCAAGATGTTACGGCCTACCATTCCCATCAGCCTTAAGAAGTTCAGACACTGATGAAGGATATGGAGTCCAAAATCACCTTGAGGGCCACAGGTGCCTACCCCATCAGATACCATGATGAAAATCCACTCCATTCTGAAATACCCAACAACATCGAAAATTTAGACCCATGAAACATATTGTTAAAAGCCATCTAAGTTTAAGAGACATAGATTATTATGAAGGAACACAATATTTTACAAGAATATAAACTAGCACCAATTACTATTTCAATGGTGTAACGTTATTACAACAGTCACTAAAATATGTTAATCAGCTCTCCACTCAGGCAAAAAAGGATGCAGTTATTTATAACATAAAGCTCAACTGTCATACAAAATAATAACAAACAAGACAAAACATAAACCCTGAAATGCTGATGTTACAATTAGAAGCCTCCATAAACAACAATATTTGGGTTATCTTTCTGTCAAACATTTAATTCTGGTTTAAATTGATTTTTTTTAAAAAAATCAGCATTGTCAAACAGAAGGTAAAAGTTAATTATCGAGAGTGCCTAAGAGAGTTGTGGTTAAAGAGAAAGGCCAGAATTTAAATGTTGCCTTTGCCATCAATTCACTGGGAAGTCTTAGACTACCCACTACTTCTCAGCCTCCTTGCTTCTCCATCAGAAATATGAAGAAAAGCATAGAAAAGCTTTGTTAAATAGATAAACTTGCACTGTTATCCAGGTATTTTATTAAGATAAAAATAGCATTTTAAGAAGGCCTTAAGAGCTCCATGATCTCACATCTATATTATGTCTTCTTTATTTGCAGAAATTTTGAAAGGGAATACATAACAGCTTCTCTTTTGAGACCTCCAGCAAATCCAACAGAATAGCTAAAAATCAGACCTTGCCTCCAGAAGAAATACTGCTGGTTAAAAAAAGGGAATCTTAAGGGCATGGGTTCCTATATTGATGAACAGTTAAAACCTCATAGATGTGGAACAGAGAGCCTCTGGACAGCATGGGAAACAGACAACAGGAACAGTATAAAATAAGCACAACGGAAAGCTACTTGAAGTAAACAGCCATTAAAAAAACAGTATTTCACGAACGACAAGGAAACATAACTGAGGATGAAATAACAGACAGCATTTAATGTCAGTTAAGCTGCACTATGCAAACACAAATAATAAGAAAAACTCTTCTATGGTGGGCTGAGATGGGTGTTGTGTGTTACTGTTCCACATGTGATGGATCAGTCCAGACACTTAAACATTTACAAATTCTGAAAACTCTTTCAAATGTAAGTTATACACAGTTTAAAAGTAACAGTCTGACTTCATCTGAAGATAAGACTTTCCAAAAAATAAAAATAAAAATGTAAAAAAAGTAGAAAAATAGAAAGGCCTAACATGAGATGGATTGAGTAAAAGGGGAAACAGGGCTACTAATGACCGGATCTTCTGGATACTATTAACCCACAAGTTTGCCATAAACCAGAAGCAACTTGTCAGCAAACAACAACAACAATTTCCAGTACTGCGAATTGGCTTAAGAAGTGAGCCCTACCAGGATATCGGTAAACTGAACACTTCCCCTGCTCCTCTGTGGCATGGGAAGTAAAATTCTCTCTCTCTTTAATTCTCTCTCTCTTTAATCTGACAGATCATCACTATGACACGAGGACATGAGGATTGCACCAAATGGTATACTGATCCTCCTCAAACTCAAGTGATTCTGTTAAGACCACAGCAGCCTATACCAAAACAGCGGCCATACCCAATGCTTCTAGATATTCTACTTCAAAAACGTTTTTAAAGGTCTAGATCAGGCCTGCCCAAAGTCCGGCCCAGGGGCCAAATCCGGCCCGTCAGGCCATTCTGAGTGGCCCGCGGCTGGCCGGCCCGCCCCTCCCTCCCCCTCTCCCCCCCTCCTTCACTCCATGTTTTTTTAAAGAAAGTAGGTGGGGCTTGCAGTGGGGTGGCAGGGTTGGGGAGCAACCGGCCCCTGACACATTCTCAGCCACCAAATCTGGCCTTCCTTTTAAAAAGTTTGGGCACCCCTGGTCTAGATTAAGCTATTCAGTGCACATTTTGGTATAGAACAGGGCTGTCCAACTTTGAACAAGCTGAGGCCTACTTTTTCTGGCCCAAAGTGCCTAAGGGCTACTACACTAATACCTCTACTTACAAATTTTATCCACTCCAAGCACATGCTTGTAAGTAAAAAAAAATTGTAAGTAGAGCAGCAGTTTCCCATAGGAATGCATTGAAATTTGTTCCCTCTGGAACGGATTAATTGATTTTCAATGCATTCCTATGGGAAGGCTGACCATGCTTCCCTTGCACACGCTCAATTATCTGGCCAGCGGGGGGAGCAGGGGACCACGCCATGGCCCTTGAACTCCCCCGCTCGGCTGAGACAGTGGTCTGGCAGACCCAAAAGTTTGCTGGGGCAGTGGTGGTCCTTGGGATGATGGGGGAGGGAGTGGTGGAGAATTTATCTCCTCACTTTTTTATTGGTGGTCGGTGGGCTACTTTTGAACCCTTCGCGGGCTACTGGTAGCCCACAGTCTACCTGTTGGGCAGGCCTGGTATAGAAGGAGGTATAGTCCCATTTTGCTTTGAGGTGGGGGAATTTGGAAAAGCACTCTATGGAAGGGGTTTTCTACATATTTTCATTTTCTTTAGCATTAATAGCAATGAGATAGTTTTCCATCTTCTAATGTTTAACTAATTAACATTTAAACCTAACATTCCTTGTTATGAATTCAGTCAATAGAATTAAACTCTTTAACAGCACTTCTATTTTAATTAAAACCGCACTTCTACTTTAATTAAAACCGGCACCATCTTCTTGAAATGGACTTTATGCAATTTTCATCAATAGATGCTAGGCAAGAGGCTGGTGCTGGACAAAAGGGCATTGAAGCATGATGATTAGAAGTATGAAAATAACATTGTTAATGTAGTGACACATCTAAGCAGATTGAATAAATGACTGACAGAAGCCCTGTTCAGGTATCATTCCTGAAAGCTGCCAAGTTCCCAAGCGGGTGAGGACATGGGGACACAGGCAAGTCCCACCTCTCATGATCCCATCCCACCAGGACGAGTTTCAAAATGAAAGTTTTAAGTAGTGTTTTGCAGGGCAGACTGCTGAAGGTAAAGCAGGGCTCCCACTTAGAGAAACACTGTGTGTTCAGCAGAACATGTTTATAAGCACCGTGGCAGATTTCAGTGTGCACCCAGGAAGGTCTGCCTGTCTTCTGCATGGGGACAGTAAGGCACATTTGTGCCCCATCCACAACATACTTTAGTCCCTACTAATGTGCGCCTCATGGCACAGTGGTTAAACACTTGTACTGCAGCTAAAACTGAGCTCATGACCTGGGGTTCAATCCCAGGTAGCTTGCTCATGGTTGACTCAACCTTCTATCCTTCTGGGATCGGTAAAATGAGTACCCAATTATTAAAATATTTTCAGTCACCCCCCCCAATGAATTCTAAGCTAACTATTGCTAATAAAATTAACGTTTGACATATGTTTGTTGTCACTTATACTAGTTATTGTTGACAGATCATAGTCCAGGTTAAATATAAAAAACTGGAAATTATTTTGGATATAAAATGAAAAGAATTATATGTTACACATAACTTTAAAGTGAAAATAGATCTGCGTAAGTGTGTTAGGAAGCACAAAACATCAAGAACAAGTAAACCAACAGTTTTCTTGCAGTGTGGTATCCAGGCAGTGGCAAACAAACATCACCCTTTGAGGCAAGCAGGAGGTAATGCTTCTGGTAATAAAAGACCACACATACAGTAGCACAAAATTGATGTAAGATAGGCACAGCTGTGGTTATTTGTTTAACAGCTAAAAAGAACTTTCATGCTCACATACATACGACTCTTGAAATGTCAGGGGTCAGGTGCAAAAAAGAAAAGTATATCAAAGTAATGAAAATACCAGAAACAATGAGAAAGCATTAACAAAGAATTCCGTGTGTAAGGTATGTCAAGAAAACAAACGATAATAACATTAAGGCTGTGTTCTTAACATTTAAAAGGAAGGCTTTGTCACTAAAATACCATGGAAAGTTAAGTAATAACACTGTAAGTTACTGTTAGTGGAGTCTATCCCAGAATACCTTTCAACTGAAATTTCGGCTAAGTTTTGATATAATGAGAAAAAATATAAAACAATCAAATATGTTTCCAAACCTCCTCAACCTCCTCATTCATCTTAAATCTCAGACAAACTAATTAATATCCATACAATAAAGAGGTGGATGAAAGTATGATGGACACAAAGCAGAACAGTACAGTAATACCTCGGATAACGAATGCCCCTGATAATGAATTTTTCAGATAACGAATCTCAATTTCCAGGTAGTGAGCTGCCTTGGATAACGAATCACAATTTCTAGGTATAGATCTTCCTCGGATAATGAATTTTCCTATGGGCTGCCTCAGATAATGAATTTTCCCTATGGACTGCCTCAGATAACGAATTTCCAGCATGCATTGGTAAAAAAGAGTTATCCTGGGGGGCATTGCATCTGTACCATTAAAGTACACTTTATAAAGAGTTTTGAGCAAAAAAGCAGGTGTCTGTGTCATTTTCCTAGGCTCCGGAACAGATTAATTGGTTTCCCATTCATTCCTACGGGAAACTGTGTTTCAGATAACGAATTGCCTCAGAGAACGAATTAAATTCGTTATCCGAGGTACCACTGTACAGAGGTTCAAGTAGGAACTCTGAACCAGTATTATGAAATACTCTGTTCAGGATTTATACCATGAAAGGGCTCTAACTCTGGTGGGGTCTGGGGTCCCAGCTTCAGGGCCCTGAAAGCAAATCCCATGCCCAGTGTTTCTTGTCCCTCGGCATCAACTAGAACTTTGCGTGATGATCAGTATACAATACCACTCCGGATAAGGGAAGTAGTGTAAGCAGGTGTGAAACAAAAGAATTTTCAAGTGATCCAACGGATGGTCCATGTGGAGGGGGAAGCATTGAGGCATGCATGAATACCCCTCTCCACTATGGTTAGAGTCCTGCTGAATCCTGCTGAGCCATGATACCTAAACAGGGCTAAGCCCAGGCCTGGTATGCCATCTAATAACTGCTGTACAAATTTTAAACATTCTTTACCAAAGTATTTAAAATAGGAATATGGAATAGATTGCTATATGCATCAATGAATGATGATATGATGGGACAAGAACTGTGGGAATAATCTATTTCCTTTTATGTATGTTTCATACATGTTGAGTTTTAAAAGCATGCAAAGGGGTAAAATTTTATTAGTCTAATTGTTAGGGTAGCTTCATCATGCAGTGGCCTAGTAATCCATATACTGATGGAACTGTATTAATAAAAACACAACTGCAGAGGGAAACATAATAGTAATTGAAAAACATCAGAAGAAAGAATTCATAAACTGTGTGGATTATTTAAAGAATGCAGTGCCTCCATACGATGGCCACAGAAATAATCACACTATTAATTTAATTTGGACCTGCCTGATAAATAAGGTAATAAGCTGTTCTGTGAGCTATTTAATTAAGAAAATGCTATGCTTTCAAATATGTCAAAATGTAATGGGGAAAGATTATTTAAAATTAATCATGTTGTTTTTCTAAGTAGTTTCCTGAATTCCCTGCTTCATTCTTCTGTGGCATTTACATAAGCAGGGGTGAGGAAAGAGCAGTCCCTCACGGCTGTTGTGCAAGCCCTGTGGCAAACTTAACATCTCCCGCTGGAGACTCCTAGGTGGTTACCGTTTTTCCATCTATAAGACACCTGCATGTATAAAACAACAAACCCTCCCCCCCACACACACACAGTTTTCCAACCCAGAATTACAGTTTTGCAACTATACGGTTCTCTCCTCAGCTTACATCCGTGTATAAGATGACCCTCAATTTTTTGTCTAACAATTTTGGACAAAAATATAGTTTTATACATGGAAAAAATACTGTAAATATGTTCTGGGAATCTTCTAGCAGGGGAATGACTGACTGTCCCATTGGCCTGCCTGAGGTCAAGAGGCACTTGTTTCAAAACCAGAAATGATATTTTAAGGTGCAGTGGGAGGAGCTCAGTCATGACCCCAAATAACCATTCCCCCGCAAATGTTTGTGGGGTACAACTGGCCATATCTTACTGACTTTCTGACATAAAGCTATAAGCTTTTCTGCTTTGTGTGGAAGATTGCGTTAGAGAAATATTTAATTTTGTTTAAGCAACAGTGCCTAGTTCAACAGCCAATGCTAAAATGAAATGGAACTTTATGAAGTACAGTACCTTTGTTTTCTTTTATCCAGAAAAACAACAGTGTGAAATACAATGTATGACAAAACTAAAATAGAGTAAAGGCCAATCAGTATAATTGTAATAAAATTCATGAATACACTTCACACTTTTTTTGTTGACCTAAAGACCATGATTATGTTGCATCATTATGCCTCTGGAATATGCCTCTGGAAGGTATACAACATAACCTCACTGGTGATCAATAAGTGCCTGTTTGGATTATTGGGTACTTATGAGCTCATCAGTCTGGAGTATACAAAAAAAAAATCCAAGTGAGGACTTGACAACAAGCAGTGAGAAGCTGCTGTGGGCTATGCCATTTGCCTTCTTCAAGTGTAACAAAGAAACAAAATTTTGGTAACTGACAGATAAATCATTAATGGAGTTGTACTAGGGGTCTTGAGGCCTATCTTGAATAATCAGAAATATAACAAGAAGCTATTACATGAGGACATTAGGCACTAATAATTGGACTTAGCCCACAATGTTAGGGATCCAATCTCTAGGTTATCTCTCCGTGCTTGTACAAGCTACTCTTATGTTTGTGAAGATTCTCAGTCATCCAGGTCAGTTTATCTGGAAGTTGAGTCATGACAAATGGACTTATTTTTCTTGAGAGACTGAAACATTTCACTGCTCATCCAAACAACTTCATCAGTCTGAAGAAAGCTAGTTGTGAGTCCTCAATTCAAAGTAAACTCTAAAATTGAGGACTCACAACTAGCTTTCTTCAGACTCACGAAGCTATTTGGATGAGCGGCGAAACGTTTCAGTCTCTCAAGAAAAAGAAGTCCAGTTGCCATGACTCAACTTTCAGAAAAAGATACTTTTGTATTGTTTTGCTTATTTTATGAGTTCATTCATATAAACATAAATTAGATAAAAATAGATTAAAAATCCCTGCCAAATATTAACATCCTTCCTTCTGCTACCACCCTGCAACCACAATCTACCCTGAGAACCTGCTCTTGAGGTCTAGGAAATCTCTGGATTTCTGAAGACTGAAGCAGGAAGTCTTGATTCCACTGGTACTAGATATCAAAGCCCAATATTAGATTTTGGCTACAAAATCAATTTAGATTATTAATTCCCCACTGCACGCCCCCCCCCCAAATCTATTCTGTAGTATCTTCCACTTCTCTTGAGGAGATCTGGGATACATTCTGATGGCTGCACATAGGAATGTAGCTATTCTGCTAGCAGGAGAACACCACTAGATAGAAAGCATTGTTTTGGTGTCTTAAGGAAAATGACCTGGCTTAAAGACAAACCATTATTCACAGTTGTTGTGGTTTTACCAGCAACAACATATGGAATGATGTTGGACAAACTGCAGGGCGTGAAAATAGCATGCATATTTTAAAATACACAGAGAGCTTACTCAGGATAAAATAGCTCTTAAGCAGAATTCCAGTCTTCCCACCCACAGGCCCTGAGTTTTCCTAACACTGTGGGGATCCAACTTTGGATTCCGTTCAGTGAGCTTGGTTATTTATGGTTCAGTCATGGCTAAGGTTTACCCAATAAAATGAGTTGGACCAGTTTTCTATCATGGAGGGAGATAAAATGATGGTTTCAATTCAACAAATTAAACTTGTTTTGATGACAATAATGTTATGAACTCTTTCTTCTCTATAGCTACGAAATTACAGTATGTGCTACTTTGAGGTAATGCGTCTACATTGCAAGGACCCTTCAGGAATGCTCTGTGTAGATGGCATTTGTACCTAACCTGCTTTAAAATATCTGGTAAGGGGGGCATTTGATCACCTACCAAAATTAAAGAGTAACAACTCTAGTGGAATACTACTGAAGCACTCTCATTTTGTCTCAGTATGAGTGGAAATAAATTCCATGGCAGATATGAAACAAATATACCCAGATAAATGGGCAAATTGCCAAACCGCTTCCTTTCTGTTGATTTCAGCCTTTGAAAACCTAATCTATTCTTACTTAGACATTTCTATTTCTTCACCAGGTCAATTACATCCCAATTTCAGTTTCTTTCTAGCACAAAAGTATGACAGAATCTAAGGAGCTGAATTTCAAACAAATACAGATACAATAATGCAATTACTCTTTCAAGTTTAAAAGCACCATTTCTACTTCTAACTGTGAACACTTCAAATGACAAGAGAATGCATACTTTGTATAACAAAAACATGAAGCTTATGTTAACCCAAATATATTTAAACTGTGATTTGAGAACACCTAATTTACCAGCAAGAACGTTATTATAAGAGCTTGGAATCCGAAGGACTCAATAATTTTGCCTGGAAAGGGGGTGGGGGAGAGATGCGGAAGTGAACTGCTATGAAGTTTGCAATTAAAAGTAGAAAGGAAGAGTCAGAAGTGAAAAGGCAGCAAAACAAAACTAGCATTTAGAATCATGCAGAACAAGCAAGGGATTAGTTTACATGAAGAAGAGGCAACTTACATGGCTGTTGAGAAGAGAGCTTCTGTGAGTGGACAGACCATCAGACTTTTGCAGTGTCTCAATCGCCATTTCAATCTGATAATAGATGTCATTAAAAAAAAAGGGCTCAAGACAAGATAGTAATAAAAGACTGAAGAAATGCGATAGTTTGCCCAAAGTCCAAAAGGAAACTTTTAGTTCAAAGATAGTTATATTTACAATTTACTGAGGGCATAGTATTAAATCTTTATACCAGCAAATTCTGCATCAACTACTGGTTATATTAAAAACTGGAAGATTATGTACTTAGAAAGGCTACCTTCCCCATCCTACCTGTTCAGGAAAAAGAAAGTGAGGCATGACTCATTGCTAATCCACAACACTTTAAGAATCATGAACACTGAGTATGTTCTGCACAAAAAAAGGGGGGAATGCTAGAAACATGTATACTATACAAGGAACTTGAATGATGTGTGCAGTCCATACATACTTAAATGGTGGTGAATTTCACTGAATGCAGTTAAAATTAATTCCAAGTAAACATGCATGGGACTTCATTCTGAGAGTTAATTTTTTGGGCACAGAATTTTGTATTACACATTTACCTAGAGTGAATTCTTTTTAAAAATACATACATAGACTGCTGTCTTGTTGCTTAAATTATATGAAGAACATTATACTTTTTTAACTGGCAGAACACTCTGGACTTGAAATATTCAAGTGTTGAAAGACAAGTTTATCATCACTCAAGTGATTTCCCACTTGTTTTGTGGTTGATCATTGGAAGGTAAATACAGACTTATTGCAAACCTGATTACTGAGGCACTCATACTTGGAATAAATGCAGGTTAATTTGGTTACTCACACAGAATAAACAGTCTGTGCAATAATATAAATAATTAATATAATTAAACAATGATACATAACAATAATATAAATTATTATAATAAGTAATGATATAAGTAAATAATATAAATAAAAAAACATTCTGTGTAATAGCTAATTTGACCCTCACATCTGGTATTATATCTGATTGACTTTCCCATGCTAATTTCTACCACAAGAGAATCATCAACTGGTCAGTTTACAAATGCAAAATAAAATAAAAATAATTTGTGCCTTGGATAATTGCAACACACACACTCTTCTTTGTATCCTGGCTTTCTGTAGAAATCTCATGCAGAAATGCTACATTCCAAATGTCTAAAAACTCATTAAAAGGAAAAAGAATGACAAATATAAATCAAAAGCGCTTCTAATGTTCCTTCAAGCTTTTGAAAGAGAAAAGAGCAGGCTACTGTGCTGACTCATAGTGAAATAAAACAGCATGAAATTAATTTTTCAGAGAAGAAAAATCTCTGCCGGAGAGTCAAGGTATAAACATGCTTTTAATTTTTCTGAATCTTAATTTGTGTGCATGCAAAACATATAGTCAGTCATTCAATTATGCCCCCCCCCCCGCCACATGGCACAGAAGAACCCAAAGTTAACTCTGCCATGAGGCTTGGTGAGGCAGTTAACTAAAACAGCTCGCTCTGCCACTGCTCCCAAGGACTCAGGATGTTAAGAACGGCTACTGCTATAGGCAGTTTTCCTGAGCTGGGATTAAGTCAATGTCCTTCTCCAGCAGCATACACAACCTCTACCTGCTTTCTCCTCTGAAGAATGAGGGGGTGCCACCAACACCATCACAAACTTCTCCTCTTTATCTCCAATCTTTATTCAGAGGAGAGTTCAGAGGTGGCTCTTCCACCGCCTCCCTATAATCCGGCCATTGCTACTTCCCTCTTCAGAGCAATGTATCGTAGCATGGTGTGACGAAACAGGGGACATGGACTTCACTTCTCAACCTATGTCACATGACAGCTCCAACCATCCAACAGAAAGACTAGTTACGTACCTGTAACTGTGGTTCTTTGAGTGTGCATCTGTGAATACACACAATAGGGTCTTTGCACATATGCTGAAGATAATTTGGCCTTTTCCAAGCTTTTAGGTAGGCTAGGACCTCCTCCTCTCACTGCACATGCTCCTCATTTCCTGCTCTCTGCCTCAGTTCCTGCTATCCACCGCTGAAAAAATAGAGCATAGAGACTTGATGGATATTGGGGAGGTAGGGCAGGAGTGTGAATTCACAGATGCACACTCAAAGAACCCACAGTTACAGGTAAGTAACTAATCATTCTTCCTCATGGCATCTGTGAATACACACAATAGGGTGATTAGCAAGCTGACTTACCAGAGGTGGGCCGTCACAGCAAAGCAGAAGATAGGAAAGCCCGTCCAAAGGCAGTCAGCTCTGGCACGTACATCCAGTTTGTAGTGGGCGGCAAACGTGGATGGTGTGGACCACGTGGCAGCCTTGCATACCACAGTTAGGTCCACTCCCCGCAGGAAGGCTGTGGAAGAGACAATAGATCTGGCTGAGTAGCCTCTAGGGACATATGGAAGAGGGGTTTTCACAGCCTCATAAGCAAGAGTGATAAGAGTTGAGATCCATCATGATATTGCTTGTGAAGAGACTGGAAGACCCTTCGATGGGTTGGACAACCGAATAAAAAGCCAAGTGGTCTTCTGGAAGGAGGCTGTGTGAGGTGGATAGAGGGTAATCTTGTTGGAATGGAACTGCAGAAAAGGTGGATCCACACGTAATGAAGAGTTCCGATGCTCTTCTGACAGAAGTAATTGCAACTAGGAATACAGTCTTCAGAGTTAGCATGTGTAATGTAACAGTAGCTAAGGAGGTTTCATGAGTTTGTTAAGAACTAAGGTGAGAAACCATTGTGGAGTTGGGTCTCTTGTATGTAGGTGAATGTTTTTCAAACCTTTCAAGAATTGTTTGACAGTAGGATGTCAAAAAAGTAGAGCTGCTGGGGATTAGGAGGGTTGGTGTGCCATAATGGCAGCAATAGACACCTGTAGGGTATAAATGGAGAGTCCCCTGTGAAAAAGATGGAGAACAAATTGGAGTAAGACATCCCCAGTTGTAGGGCTGGTTGGGAGATTACATTCTGAGGTAAATGACAAAAAGGCTCTTCATTTACATGAATAAAGCAAATTAGTGGAAGGCTTTCTGGCCTGTGTCAGGATGTCATCTATAGAGAGCATGAGCCATGCTGTGAGATGGAGTGATGTCAGGTCCGGATGTAAGATATGGCCTTGGTGTTGAGATAGGAGATCCGGAGCTGGTCGTAAGCGAAGGTAGTCTACTTCCAGGAATTTGAAAGTCACAAACCACGGCTGTCTTGTCCACTAAGGTGCAATTAGGACTGCTTGTGCCGAGTGGTGCCGGAGGGCTACTATAGTCCTATGAAGAAGAGGGAGTGGAGGAAAAGGCGTAAAGGACTGTCGGGGGCCATGGAGTTGAAAAGGCATCTCCAAGGGACCGGTATCCTAGGCCTGCTCGAGAGCAGTATCATGGGCACTTGGCATTGGATTGAGTGGCAAACAGGTCTAGTTGGGGAGTACCCCATAGGCAACAGAGAGGATGGAACACAGAGTCCAGTAGAGACCACTCATGATTATTCTAACTGCGGCGACTAAGTTGGTCCGCTGTGATGTTGCTCTGGGAATATATGTGGAGGGCAATAGGGAAGATGTCAGGGCGTAGCACCATTCTCAAATTTGTATTATAAGGTATAGCAGGGGTGGAGAGTGAGTTCCTCCCTGCTTGTTTTTCCTCTTTTTCATAAGGTTGTCCTGGCCCTAATCTGTTGTAGATGCGAAAACGCCTTTGGCATCAAAGGGATAATCCTCTATTCTGTTTCTTGCATCACCAGGGATAGTGGCAGTTCTCAGCCATGCATGGTGTCTAAGGTGAATTGTGGTGGCTAGTTGCAGCCTCAACAGCATGAAGAAATGTAATCATTTTATAGTCAATGAGGGACATGACTTCATTATGGTACGATAATGCCTTTTGCTGTTGGGCATCCGGCAGAAAGGTGAACAATGGTAGGAATTTCTGCATGAGGTAGCGGTTGTATGCCTCCATTGCACACAATTAGTTGGATGTACGGAGGGAAAAAGAGGCAAGAGAATAACGCTGTCTGCAAATGAGGTCGACTTTTAAACCCTCCTTATTGCTATGAGTAGTGATTGATCTGCCCTTAGCCCTGTTTTGAGTTGCATCCACTATAATTTATTTATTTATTCATTATTAAATTTATATACTGCTCCATCTAGCTACATGGCTACTCTGGGCAGCTGAGTATTTGGTAGTGGATGTTTAGCAAGAAAGACGGTGTCATCTCCATATGTGCAATACGGAGTTGTCTATACAACGAGCCACCAGTGGTGCTGATGAAGGTTTGTTCCATGAGGACTTGAAATACTTTAGGAGAGAGGGAATGAACCCTAATCTCAGGGTTGCAGTCTGGGCCTTGTCAAGGTAGCCAAAGAATTTACAGGATTCGTCAGCATCAGGTTGCTGTACTTACAAGTCCATAACTTTGGCAATCTGGTGGACCATTTTAGAATACAGTCGGAAATCCTATGATGAGCGGCAGCTCAGCATCAGTAGTATTCAAATCTGGAGCTGATGGGTTCGGCAGGGACGACATGGGTGTACATGGGTAGATAGCATCTGGCTCTGTAAGGACCAAATGGTTGGATGGAGGCACCTGGTTCATCGAAGTTGGTGGATCTGCCTAGGGTGGAACCAGCTAACGTTCAAGATGACATATAGAAGTATTCATTGGAATTGAGGTGCAGGCACAGGATTCTTGGCCAGTTGTAATGTGTGTGGACAATCAATGCCAAGAGTAATGTGCACAATGTCAAAGGATCCACAGCTGAAGGTGAACAATGTCGAGTATGCTTAGTAGGCTGCGTGAAAGCGGCAGGGAAAGCACGCTTAGAGCGGTGCGGTATCGGCTGGACTTCATCTGGTTCATCATCCGAGGAACATGAAATAATTTGAATATATTATCAATGTCGACATAGTTGATCGGTATGGATGTCAGCATAGGCACTAAAACAGCCTCAGCATCGAGGTGGTGATGTCAAAGGTGAAGAGTGACAGGCATAGCTGGTATGATGTCAAAGGTCTCAATGTTGAGGTCAAGACTGGGTCTACGACATCAGGGATGGCTCATGATGTGGAGGCTCATCAAGGAGTCAAACTCTTTTGGAGGCATGAGCCTGATGTTGAGGAGACGGTGAACAGTGTAAAGTTTGAGTCTGACGCCTAGGGTCAATGTCAGCCATTAGGTAGCGAGGCTTCGATGCCTGCTGTTCGGTCTCAGCTGTAAGCTCCTAGTGTGAGCCTGGCGATAAGCCAGGGCTAGACACAGGGGCTTGAATCACTGTTAATTCCGCAATAGAATAGTCTCCCCAGCTAGAGTGGCTGGATCTCGAAGACAGCGCCTGGAGCTGCCAACAGGGTAGATTGTCCTGATCTCGATGTCGTAGGTCTGTCGGTACCGGAGCAGGGCTGTGAACCTGAACACTCGGGTTGAAAGCAGGTTTCGATCTTGGATCCATTTTGGATGCTGAAGAAGCGGATTGTTTCTTCTTTTTGTCCGACAACCCAGTGGACAGCTTGGAGGGCTTAGAGCCTTTAGTCTTCTGCTGTTTTGTAGACGAAGGAGAGGTTGAGGCGACAGAAGGATCGACCTGCTCTTGGCACTCCATTGGACGTAGTGATCTCTCCCAGAGATAACCACAGAGCGTGCCCAAGCATTGCTTAAGTGCCGGTTTAGTAAGTCTTTTACAGTTGAGGCACTGTGAGGGTTGATGTTCTTCCCCCAAGCAATATAAACAGAGTTCGCGGCCGTCTGAGATGGGGACTTCATTGGGGCAGGCAGCACACCTCTTGAAAAGTCCACCGGTGGCCATAAAATGGCGGGAAGGAAGGGAAGAAAAAAAGGGGGTACAAAATAAAATAAAATAAAACAAAACAAGAGAGTATACAAACTCCGAAGGGGAGGAGGAGTGAAAAGAAACAAATATAAAGGAGATTGAGTTTTAAAGGTACTCAAGTATTTCTATTTGCTTTGCAGGAGCTCAAAGAAATGTGACCAATCTCTGAGGCGGCGAAAAGCAACTGAGGCAGAGAGCGGAAAATGAGGAGCATGCGCAGTGGAGGAGGAAGTCCCAGCCTAAGAGCTTGAAAATGGCCGAATTATCTTCTGCGCAGGCACAAAGACCCTATTGCGTGTATTCACAGATACTACAAAAAAACTGACAGAAATGTTTAAGCAATCCTTTAATAGTCTTTTCTCCAAGACACGTTATGTGTTTATTTTTAAAAGAAAAATGTTTGTAACTGACCACCCCAATAATTTAACAAAAGACTTTTTAACAAAAAGTCTTTTAACAAGACTTCTAACATGCAAAATATATCAAATACTTCCAAAATTAAAAAAAATATCTCATATACGGTAAATTAGCATTAAATATGATCAGAAATACAGACAAGGGGAAAAGTAGTTCTTGGGCAACTTCAAATTGGTCCTGAGAAGTATAAGAAGAAAAGATGAACATTCCTTGAAAGGTATCATGGATTCAGTGCCGCTATAGAGAAGGTGCTGTCCTACATTTCACTACGTACAGTGCTTTATGCAGCAGGCAAACTACGTAGCAACCAGTTAAGATTCTAACCTACAGGGAATTATAAATAACCACCATCCTAAGAACAATTCCTGGTATTCTATTCTATTGCTATTCCCAATTAGTACATTGAATCAGCTGGTGAATGGGAAGTGAACACATCTGCAAACCCTACTGAATTGAGGGTCTGCTCTATGGGGACTATCAATAGGATACTGACCAATAATTCAGAGAACAGTTTTACTTCCAAAATAACAAAAGGCAAGTGACCCCAGCTGAACAAGTCACTGTCAGAGGTTCTCTGGTTTGTTAACTGTTTCCTTTGGCAAGAGAATCCAGGTAAAAATGACTCGACATGCTTGCTCATGGCTAAGAATTTTGGCTTACAGTAATGCCTTGGTTTAAGAGCGTTTTGCAAGACAAGCAAACATTTCTTCTAAATTTTGCCTTGATCAACAAGCAATGTCTTGCAATATAAGTAACTGCAGCAGGCTACATGATCACAAGGGGGTCAATGGGGCATCTCCCCCCCCCGTTGGATTGTGGGAGATTATCTGAAAGGTTCCCTCTCAGGCAGCCTTCGAAGTAGAGGGAGGAAAGAGCAATGGGGAATTCCCTTGCACTATTTATTTTATTTTATTTTATTTTTACAACTTATATGCCACTCACTACCCAAAGGTCTCTGGGTGGCTTACAATCAAAAAATTAAAACAGTTAAAACATAGAATATCAATAAATAATTAAAACAATAATAAAAACCTTATACTAAAATCATTACACTAAAATTGCCGGGAAAGTTTTAAAAGGGATTTGTTTTATTTTTCTGTATTTTTATTTAATTTGTTTTCAACATCTTTCTCATTTTTTAAACCATTTATATTCATGGGGAATCTAAACAAGTGTGTCTATGGCTATAAATTGAATTTTATTATTGTCACCTTAAAAACAGAGTAAAATCCAGTTGTTAGTCCCAAACAGAGCAGATTCTGCAGCCAGGTACCTAAACCATGGTGTGGGCGTGGACTTTTAACCAACTTCTTTTGTGAGTTTTGGCATTTTGTGTATACAGTATGTGGTCTATGCTCTATGGGACTCCAGAATGAATCATTAGAGTTTCCATCATTTCTTTTGGGGAAATTTGTTTTGATATAAGAGTGTTTTGGTTTACAAGTATGTTTCTGGAATGAATTATGCTTGTAAACCAAGGTATTACTGTATTGTAAAGTATCTATAAAGTTACTGGTGTTCATTTTCCTGTGAATAGGGCATGAATAGTCCTCCATCCCAACAAAGATGCAAAGATGAGAATACTGTTTGGTTTTATATTGCAACATATACATGTTTGGATGGAACAACGAAGATCTATCAAGGTATGATACTACAGTTTTAATGAACATCACAGTGAACACAGCATTAGCTTTGCATGTGACACATTAATTAACAGTTTGACTTTTTATTTTAGTGAACAGTTTTTCCCCCTGCCATTAGCGAAGTTCCACAAATAAACTTCCTACTTCTACTGACCAGTACAATTCTTGTTCCCAAATCCCTATCTCCTTCTACCCTTGGGAAAGAATGCCATTATCCATAATGCCACACTGACTTTCAGAAGCAAGAGAATGTCAGAAACATTCCCTGATGTCACTTTAAAGGCTGTGAAACTTCCTGCTGCTTTCGGAGAGTCTTAATGTAACAGGACAAAGCTCTTGACGTTGGAGGTTGGGGTGGGGAGGGGGAAACAGCATCTATCATTTCGCAGTTAAAATGGTGAACTCTGATGTCTCGAACTCAACATAATGACAAATAATCTGGACTCTTCTGCCTGCAGCTTGTGGCAGGAGCAAATCTGGGTTGGTAGCCCAGCCCATTTATATTTAATTGACACCCGTCTGCAGGCAGCAAAGAAATACAGTACACAGATTCAATAGAGCATTTATACAATCACAGCACCTTTCAGAAAGACAATACATGAAGATGTATTAAAACAGTAAGGTCATATCAATATTTTTTCTTATGTTACATAGTCTTGCTCATTTGAAACCTTGATTAGTTTTTTTTTTTATCCAGAGTTTAAATAGTAATAAACTAACACGAAAATTATTTTAAAAACAGATCCCTGAGAAATACCGACTTTTGTCTGGTCCGTTTCAAATTTGTGATCACAATAATTATCTCAAGCACTTAAAAAGAACTAAAGAACTTTTAAAAGCTCCTAAGTCACTTAACAATCTCACTAATTTTCTGAAATTCCCTGTCTATGTTAAAACAGGGCCTATTTATTCAAGACCGTGTCTTTGCATCAGTCTATTGAAAGAACAATTGTATCAGTCACTAATGAAAAATTCTGTTTACCTTTACTGTACTTTTAAATTAATTAAAAATAAAATGCTATACTAAAATACTTAATATAATATTTCTTTTCTAACACTGAATAAAGAATTGACTTTTGATTCTCTATGAGAAAATGTAATGAGGGAATACTGTAATTATCAAGAATTTAAAGTGCCAATTTCAACATAAATGTTTTTAATTTGAGTGCTACATATCCCTCTATAAATCAACGGTTTTATCTGATTCTATAATTATCTGATGCTGTCACTTTCAAATGAACTTGCAAAAGGCAACACAAATGCAGTTATATATTTCTAAGTATCCCAATGATGTCATAAAAGATATAATGAAATGGAATAAAAAAAGTTTAGAAATTTTATTTTCTTTGTTATGTCTTATAAAAGATAGAATCCATACTGCTACAGGAATACATTCAAAATCTTCTGTTGTGAGAGTTGAAATAATTTCCTTTATTTTCTACTCTATAATCATCTGTCATATTCCAATCAGGGTGGAGGGAATCGCTGATTTTGCTCTTTCAAAAACAATGAGAGTACACCGTTATGTAGTTTAAAACACCAAATAATTCACACTGTAGGCACTACTCTAAAATTTGAATGTACAAGTCACAGTTCTGCTATAATTTAACACTATTCATCATAATATTTAAAACTTAGAAGCTGTTCCAAGTGGCCTCTTTCAAGTTCTGTAAATTCTCTTAAATTCTCTTTTTCTTCATTCGAGGGGAAGCTCCTACAATATACACATTTGACTATTATGTTAAACAAATGTCATCCTTTCGCCTCCTCTTCTGGTGGAACTGAAAGAAGCTGTGCAGAAACATCCCCTTCTGATTACCATTAACCACAACGTAGAATGTCATGTAAATTTTAATGTCAAACTTCAGCTTCCACTTACTGTGATTCATCATTACATTTCAGTTCAGTGCCCTGATTTCATCTTAGCAGGCTGCCCCCACCCCCCACCCCTGGGTGAAGGAAGGATGGCTCAAAATCAAGCATCTCACATGGTTACAATAGTCTCACTGGAGACCTTCGTGGCCATTTTCTTTTCCCACCTGCCTCTTTACTGACCAGCTTCTCCTCAGAGGCTTTTATACCTATCCTGCAGCAGACTTTGTTCTCCCGGGCACTTTGACCAACATCCAATAATGAATTTCTGTTTACAAGCTATACTAAATTCCAGCAGATGCAATGACTTTCCTATCCAGACATTCACTTTCTGCTAAACTCTTTCTACAACGTTCCTCTTACCTCCTAGGAATCTAGCTTACTCCTAGCACTTGTCGCACTTGTTCAAGATTCTATTTAACAGCAGACACAACTTGGTAGGTGTCAAGAAAACCATGCCATTTGATGTTTTATTTCATTTTGGTTTTTTTGCTTGCATTCATTAGAGGAAGCAGATACTTATTAGCACTTTAAAAGCAGACTCCCAAGAGAGGAGTAGGCAAATTGTACACTTGGATCTAATGGCAGATTTCTGGGCATGACGCAAACAAACTCTAGCTTAACATGAGCTACCAATCAAGTTAACGGTTTGCAGTAAGAAAAAGATAATTCTGATTTTAAGATTGAGCCAGGTACTAAGGAACATGAAATTCTCAAATGTTGCATTCAGTGCAACAATGTGACATGTAGCAACACAGAATTGTTAATCTGTGTGATACAAAAGAATATGATTAGAAGACACCGAACAAAATTAAATGCCTGATTACATTTAAACCATCATTATAATTTTATCCATAATTCCAACTGTTTCTATCAGAAACAAGAAAATTAATATACTGTATAATGAAAATACTATGTGGAGTAGGGCCACTGAGATTTAGTGGATGCCACTTTCGTTACAAATGAAATAATAATAAAAGCTAAAAATAAAAGGAGCCCAGTGACAGAAGTCATGCTACTAGTGTTGTATTTAACAAAATTTTGAAACTATCTCTAAGAGATACAATTTTTTCTTTAAAAATAGAGCGGGGGGGATAACAATTAAGTTTGGGTGTATTCTAGTAACACACATTAATCAAAATCTTGTTTGGTTTGTACATGCAAGGTGTAAATTATCTGAGACAAAATCCAGTGTGCCCTATTGCTGTGTAGCTTTTCTTTCTTTCCTTGTTCTTAGGCAAGCCATAATGAAATGAAAAGAAGTTGCATGGCAACAGTACTAGGTGAATTGTGCCTTCATTTAACAATCCCATGCTTTCTGATACTGGAAGCAAACATGATGGAAAGGCATAATGAAGATCGAGGCATCTAACTACAAAGATACGTAACAGCCTGAACCACTTACTGTAGCTGGAGAGGCTCGTGTTGTATGAGTCACAGAATGGCCAGAGTTTTCCATGGAATTGCCAATCAGGTAGGTACCTCCAGTGCTGCTGATGAGCTGTCCTCCAGTGACACCCATCTGAATGCCTCCAGTGCCCACCATACTGTGAGACGAAACCACTGTTGTCACCTGTGCAGAACTTCCTTGGGTGTCAAAATAATTCCCCCCAGTGTTCTGGCTGTACATCTGTGTTTCAGTGTAAGGATACGTTGTTGTTCGTCTTAAGGAAAAGAAAAGGAAAAAAGTTGGTTATGTAAACACTCATGTCCTTTCACAAGAAAAGGGCAACAATTTCACTGTGAGTTTGAATGTATGGCAAGGGTTTAACATTATTTTCCCTTTCTTACAGCACTTTTTAGTGACAGAAGCACTTGTTAAGAAAATCTTATCTCTAATGTATGTTAAAATTTCTTTTCCTGAAAAAAAAGCTACTTTTCCTGAAAAAAAAAGCTATCAGATGTATTAGACAGCAAAATCAGAACAGAAGCAGGGTATTTTCCCAAGGTGCTAAAGGGGGTTAGGAATATCACTAGCATGTGAAGAATTATGGCCATCTTAGTGAAACCATTTTGAGCTCAGAATATAAAATATTCACACACAGTAGATATGATACATACATTTAGTGCTAAGAAAGCAGTTTTAATTACTGACTAGATCTTTGTTCAACCACTTAAATACTGTATACTGAGAACATACTATATTTTTCTGCCTATAAGACACACCCTTGTATAAGATGCCCCCTCTTTTCCAACCCAAAATTAAAGCTTTGCAACCATGCAGTTCTCTCCTCTGCTTACTTCAATGTATAAGACAACCTTCAAGTTTTAGTCTAACAATTTTAGACAAAAATATCATTTTATGCATGGAAAAATATTGTACATTATGAAATGCATGGAAATATTTGACAACATATATTCAAATTTCTGTATGACACCATGGGATGTAAGATACCTACCAAATGGACAAACGGGCTAGGAATTTCTGGATTCTAAGATCTCCCAAGGTCAGAGAAAATAATGGGGGAGGGATGCAGATACTGGACAGGATGTATAGGTGCATGCATGCATAACATGTATTTGCATGTATATTGTGTAACAACATGAAACAGCGATGGGCAAAAGAGGGTGGTCATGCAATTTGTGGCTCTCCAAACGTTGCGACTACCTCTCCCATGTGCCCTAATTATGATACTTATAATAAGGGATAATGGACGTTGCAGCCATTAGATGATCCACCCTAGTATAAAAACATGCAGTCATCAAGCCCTGGACAATTTAGGTAGGTCATGTGAAGGCTAAAATAAGGAAGGGATTGTGGATGTTCACAGAAGATCTGCTCCAAAACCCCCAACTCAGTTTTATGAGACCTTGACCTTC
Source organism: Phrynocephalus versicolor (assembly GCA_023846285.1). Classification (NCBI taxonomy): domain Eukaryota; kingdom Metazoa; phylum Chordata; class Lepidosauria; order Squamata; family Agamidae; genus Phrynocephalus; species Phrynocephalus versicolor. The sequence continues at coordinate 30,997,945 of JAHTLZ010000237.1, read as the reverse complement.
CCATGCTGACAAGAAAGATTAGGAGAGAGCATTTACTAAAATCTTTTTCAAACAGAAGCCTTTATGTAATCAGAAACTGATATATCAAGCAGGGTTCTTGATCACAAAGAGGTTTGTACTCAAATTCAACAAAAACGTACTCAAAAGAACCACTCAAATAAAAACATTGTTGAATGTCTTCAACAAAGACATTCACTCCCCGCCCACCTTCAGACCTCCTTTCTTTTAGTGTAGGAAGGAGTGCGGAAGAAGAATGCCATCTGTGCTGCCTTGAGCTCATTGGAGGACAGGTGGGATAGAACACACACCAAACAGCAAACAGGCCTGAGATGGAGCATGTAAGGACAGGGACAAGGAGAACACGCCCCGCCCCCCTTTTGGGTCATCCATATTCCACCTCATCCTGGTGAGCAGGGAGAATGCCTGTTTATTGGTGACTTCTGTTTGCTCAAGATCTTCCACGTTTATCTCTGCTACACATTATATCCCAAGAGAGATAGGGAAGAATCAAACAGCAGAAAATACTGCTCAACAGCATGGCACTCAAAGGGTAAATCCTTTTTTTTTTTTTGAAGTGTCAAGGGTAATATGCACATGGCACACACCCACACATTGATTTATTCCCAGCTGACTCTGTTAAGTTCAATGTAAATGTCATGTCAATGACCTGCTTGTCTTTTATAAATTAGTACTCCCGCCATCTCATGTTGCCTTAGCACGTACCTGAGCTGAAAGCAACCTTGATCCCCCCCCTCAATTACACATCCAATAAGACTCATTTACCTGCAATGAACTGATCATTCTGTGCAAAACTTTGTTTTTAGTTTTTTACTGCTCTATGGATACATCTTCCACTAATAAGACAAGGCAGTTATTCGAAATTAATTGCCTTCCACTCATTTAAAAGTTGTTTGCTTGTAGGTAGTCCAACTCTTACAAAAATGGGAGCCTACAGAAAAATTCCATCAAAGCAAAAAGGGGGATGGGTCGCGTGGCCATCACAAAACACAATTGCAAAAATAGGTTACAGGCGATAGATACCTTTATAGGCCACTGATAAAAAAACAAAAAACAAAGAACATTGTAAGCATTCAAGAGTGGGGGCGGTGTATGACCCACATTCCTTTGTTTGAAGAATGGGGGTGTGAACCCCAGTGCTTAAGCAGCTTTTACAACTGCCCTCCAACAAGACTCCTGCCATGGCTGTAACATGGACTTTAAGAACATAATCTAACCAAGGACTTTAAACATAACCTACTGGTAAAGCACATCTTTTGCCATGTCTGAACCTCTGGGACCTGCTTTGAAGAAGGGTGATTTACACTTGAAAGCTTGCAATGGTCTTTGTTTTTTATTTTTATTACTGGCCTATAAAGGTATCGCCTGTAACCTATTTTAACAGAAAAAAATGTAACAGTGGGTTTATGAAAATGTGTGACAAATAACATTTGCTAGACTTTAAGTGCCACCAGACTTTTTTTTAATATCTGTCATGTCACTACATACTATATCTTTAGTACAGGACATATAGTCTTGCGGAGCACAGCAAAAAAAAAATAACTTTAACTACAATTAAGGGGGAGAGGGGATGCATATACTTCTAATTTTTAGGCAAAGAACAAAAATTAAGATGTTTGTGCAAAGACACGAGCACATGCATACACAGAAAAGTTCAGAGACATGTGTGTGGTTGCACATGCATGTGTATTTGCATACCTCACATGCTTGTACCTCTGCTAGAGATGCAAAATTTCAAGAAATTTTGAAGCTTGGGGGGAAAAAACATGATTTTTTTCCAGGGGGTTTCAGGGAGAAACGGCATGGGGGGGATGCTACATTAGCACTTCCCCCTTTTACAGCTTGAAAGTCATAAAATCATAGAGTTGGAAGAGACCTCAAGGGCCATCCAGTCCAACCCCTTGCCATGCACGAACCCCCATCACCCCTATCAAAGTACAATACTCCCAACAGATGGCCATCCAGCCTCTGCTAAAAAACCTCCAAAGAAAGAGACTTCACCACCTTCCATGGCAGCATATTCCACTGCTGAACAGCTCTAACCTTCAGGAAATTCTTCCTTATGTTCAAATGGAATCTCTTTTCCTATAGTTTGTGTTATGTAGTGAAGGTACAGGCAGCATTGCTGGGGAGGAGTGGGTTAACTGAAGGCAGACCAGCTGCAGTCAATTAACAGCTACCTCCTGGCAGCGTCCGTATAAATACGCATGTGTGTTTCCTTGTCTTTGCTTCGTGTTCGTCTGTCCTCGTTGTTGTGCAATAAAGCTGTATTTATGGACCTCCGGTGTCGTGAACCCACTATTCAACACTGGCGACGAAGGTGAAAGCGACAGCCGTGAGTTATTGCGAGTGAGAAGGATTATGTCGGCTGAAGAGGCACCCCCGCTCCCGAGTAGTAACGTGAGAGCTGGGAGAATGAACGGCAATTTGAGGGGGCAATTTGAATCTTTTGATGAGACGGTAGAAGACTTTGATTCTTATATGACACGTTTTGACTTTTTTTTGGCAGCCCAAGAGATCACAGATAAAACCTTGCAAAGGGCAACATTTTTTAGCTTGTGTGGGCGGGCCACCTTTGAAGTTGCAAGGGCATTGATAGCACCAGCTCAATTGCAGACAACACCTTTTGATGTTATTAAAGAGAAGCTGAGGAATCATTACTCTCCACAGCCTTCAGAAATAGCCTGCCGGCATGCATTTTACAAACGTGATCAGGCAGAAGGAGAGAAAATCTCAGAGTACATAACAGCATTGAGGCAAGCTGCATTATATTGTAATTTTACAGATCTAGAGACGGCGTTGAGGGACAGACTGGTCTGTGGGTTAAGAGATGAAAAGCTGCAAAGGCGTTTGTTTGCTAAGAAAGAGCTGACCTTCAGAGTGGCGTTTGAGGAGGCGCTAGCAGCAGAAGCAGCTGAGCAATCAACACGGGAGGTTCGCATGGCACGCAACCCCCCCCAGCTAAAAGGGCCAGAGACTATTCATCATGGGAGCGTGGCGGCCAGGAATTACCCACCAAGGGAGGATGTTGTGGAGGAAGAGGAGGTCCACCTGACTGAGAGTGTAAAGGCAAAAAGGAATGAAGTGCCCCATGGGTGTGCAGCTTGTGGGAGGAATCATGATAAAAGACATTGTGGTTTTCGTGAAGCCTTGTGTAGACTGTGTGGGAAGAAGGGACATATTTCATGGGTGTGCAGAGCGAGAAGGCTCAAAGAACCCAGGACACAGCACAGATCGTGGGAACAGCAGAAAAGAGGACTGCAAGTGGAGGAATGTCACTCTGTTATAAACTATGCAGACCCGGTTCCGATCCAAAGTGTTCAAATGAGCACTCGTAAGAAGATTAAAGTGACTGTGTACATACAGGAGGTCCCATGTGAGATGGAGGTGGACTCAGGATCAGCTCTATCAATAATCTCAGAAGACACCTTCCAGCAGATTTGTGTAGAAAGGGGAAGGCTGCAGTTAGAACCATTATCAGTTCAACTGATGGATTTTCAAGGGCGGCGTGTCCCAGTAATGGGAATGGGGACATTCCGAGTGCAGTATCAACAATTCAGGGGGCTGTTACGGCTGGTGGTAGTGAAAGGACATCGTGTGAATTTATTGGGATTGGATTGGTTTGAACCACTGGGGATTACTGTAGTGGGAATCCACCAGGTGGAGGGGGTGGATGTAGAGGCAATCTATCAGGAGTACCCGAGGGTGTTTGATGAGTCATTGGGATTATATAAAGGACCACCCATATCATTTAATCTTGACCCAATGGTCGCACCTATTCGTTTGAAGCCTAGGAGGGTACCTTTTGCATTGAAACCCCGAATAGATGAAGAATTAGACCGGTTGATTGCCCAAGGAGTATTAGAGCCAGTAGCGAATGCCCGGTGGGAAACCCCAATTGTGGCCCCCTTGAAGGCAAACGGAGCAGTACGAATCTGTGCGGATTATAAATGTACTATTAATAAGGCCCTGCAACAGCATTCATACCCGGTACCAGCAGTAAGCCACTTACTGGCATCACTGGCGGGGGGAAAGGTATTTGCAAAATTGGATTTAGCCCAGGCATATCAACAATTGCCAGTAGACGATGCCACCGCAGAAGCTCAAACTATCGTGACCCATCGTGGGGCGTTTAAGGTTAAGCGTTTGCAGTTTGGGGTCAGTGTGGCCCCAGGAGTTTTCCAGAGTTTAATGGAAGGGCTGTTGAAGGGTATCCCTGGGGTCCTTCCATATTTTGATGATATTCTTGTGGCCGGGAGTTCCAAGGAAGAATTGTTGAAGCGTCTTCACGAAGTGTTGGGTCGGTTACAAGATGCAGGGTTGAAGGCCAAAAAAGAAAAGTGTCAGTTTGGGGTGTCACAGGTGGAATTTCTGGGATATTTGATAGATGCTACCGGGATTCATCCCACCAATGCTAAGGTAAAAGCGATACAGGATGCCCCAGCACCACGGTCAAAGAGGGAATTGCAATCATTTTTGGGACTGTTAAACTTTTATCATGTGTTCTTACCCCATAAAGCATCTGTGGCTGAGCCGTTACACAGGTTATTGAATAAGAGGACCCCTTGGGTGTGGGGTCAGAAGCAGGGCGAGGCATTCAATGCTGTTAAGAATTTGTTATCTTCAGATAGTGTACTTACCCATTTTGATGAAAAGAAACCAATAGTATTGGCATGTGATGCATCCCCATATGGAGTGGGTGCAGTGTTAAGTCATCGCATGCCAGATGGGAGAGAGGCTCCAATTGCGTATTTTTCAAGGACTTTATCGGCAACGGAAAGAAATTATGCCCAAATTGATAAAGAAGCCCTGGCCCTCGTTTCGGGGGTAAAGAAATTCCATGATTATGTTTATGGTCGTCCGTTTGAAATTGCCACAGATCATAAACCGTTACTAGGCATTTTTGCCCCCGGACGTCAGACCCCCCAGGTGTTGTCTCCCCGAATGTTGCGTTGGTCAGTCTTTTTGGCAGCATATGAATATATTCTATGCTACCGGCCAGGGAAGGAGATGGGACATGCTGATGCCCTTAGTCGATTACCAGTGAATAGTTTGGATGAGGATCCTGCCCCTGCACATGGTATCATGTTAATAGAGGACCTACCCGACCCACCGCTGCATGCATCAGATGTAGCAAGAGAGACAGCAAGGGACCCGATACTGTCTCGAGTTTTGAATTGGGTATGGAAGGGGTGGCCTTCCTGGAAGCTGGAGAGTGTATTCAAGCCTTTTTGTTCACGCCAACATGAATTGTCGGTGCACAAAGGGTGCTTGTTGTGGGGAAATAGAGTCATAATCCCACCAAAATTGCAGGGGAGGGTCTTGGAGGCATTACATATAGGACACCCGGGAATTGTACGGATGAAGGCTTTGGCCCGTAGCTACGTGTGGTGGCCGGGGATGGATAAAGCTATCGAGGAACGGGTCCAAGTGTGTCACCCATGTCAGGAGTCTCGCCCAGCCATGCCACAAGCGCCCATTCAGAAATGGGAAACAACCAGAACGCCATGGTCGAGACTGCATATTGATTTTGCTGGCCCTTTCCAAGGTCAGGTGTTCCTTGTGGTAGTAGATTCATTTTCTAAATGGTTAGAAGTAGTCACTGTCTCATCAATGACATCAGCTGTAGTGGTTCGGGCACTGCGGCGGCTGTTTGCCACGCATGGGTTGCCTGACACTATAGTGTCAGATAATGCCACACCCTTTACCTCAGTCGAGTTTCAACGCTTTATGGCGGCAAATGTGATCCGCCATATTACAGCCGCGCCCTTCCATCCATCGACTAATGGGCAGGCGGAAAGGATGGTGAGGACGACTAAGGAGTCCCTGCGGAGAATAGTGCAGGGAGATTGGCAATCACGGCTAGCTAATTTCCTATTACAGCAGCATATCACTCCACATACGGGTACGGGTAGGAGTCCTGCTGAGCTGTTAATGAATAGGAGGCTGACATCTCTATTAGATAGATTACATCCGGACTTGACATTAGACCGACCTCCGCAGCGTGAAGCCCCAGAGACACCGAGGTCTTTTCAAGTGGGAGATTGGGTTTATGCCCGGAATTATGGTAGAGGACCAGATTGGGTTCCAGCAACCATCGTAGAAATAAGGGGACCAGTGTCATACAGGGTGTCTATTGGAGGAGGGAAGGTATTACGCCGACATGTGGATCAACTACGGCGGAGGTGGGCAAACCCGGTCAGGGCTCCTGAGGAGAGTGTAGTTGACGCGGGAGAATCAAGTGGGCTTGGCGAACGGGTAGAGGGTACCCCACTAATTGAGATGGAAACAGTCGAACCCGAAAAGTTGGAACAGGAGGTGATCCCAGAGGGAGAATTGGGTTGCGAAGAAGAGGCAGTGGATGGTCCAATAGAGAGGAATAACCAGGAACAAGATGAAACTGAGATAGCCACAGAATTACGACGCTCACAGCGGGTGAGGAGCCGACCTAAATATTTACAGGATTTTATTTGTGAATAAAGTTTTAGTTAGGGGGAAGGGGTGTTATGTAGTGAAGGTACAGGCAGCATTGCTGGGGAGGAGTGGGTTAACTGAAGGCAGACCAGCTGCAGTCAATTAACAGCTACCTCCTGGCAGCGTCCGTATAAATACGCATGTGTGTTTCCTTGTCTTTGCTTCGTGTTCGTCTGTCCTCGTTGTTGTGCAATAAAGCTGTATTTATGGACCTCCGGTGTCGTGAACCCACTATTCAACAGTTTGAAACCACTGCTCCGAGTCCTACTCTCTGAAGCCTTGGAAAACAAGCCAGCCCCCTCTTCAATATGACATCCTTTAAACATGGCTATCATATCCCCTCTCAACCTTCTCTTTGTAAGATTATACATTCCCAGCTCCCTAAGCCACTCCTCGTAAGACATATGTTTCAGACCTTTAACCATCCTGGTCTCCCTCCTCTGGACCCGCTTGAGGTTGTCAACATCCTTTTTAAATTGAGGTGCATAGAACTGTACATAGTAATCCAGGTGGAGTCTGACCAGAGCAGAATAGAGTGGTACTATCACTTCCCTTGATCTAGAAACTATGCTTCTATTGATGCAACAAAGTATCGAATTGGTTTTCTTGGCCACCGTGTCAAACTGCTGACTCATGTTCAATTTGTGGTCCGCCAAGACTCCCAGATCCCTTTCACAGGTACTATTCTCCAGCCAGGTGTCTCTCATCCTATATCTATGCAATTCATTTTTTTCTGCCTAGCTGCAGACCCTACATTTCTCTTTGTTGAGACTCATTCTATTTGCTTTGGCCCAGCACTCTAATCTGTCAAGGTTGTTTTGGATTTTTATCCTATCCTCTAGGGAATTAGCCACCCCTCCTAATTTATCTGCAAATTTAATCAGTCTATTCCCTATTCCTTCGTCCAAGTCATTAATAAAGAAGTTGAATAGCACTGGACCCAGAACAGAAGCCTAGGGCACCCCACTGGTCACCCCTCTCCTTTTTGTTACTTTAGGAACATAAAATATGACTATGGAAAACTTGATTTGGCGTTAAAAAATTATCACAACTAGCATATTAAAATACAGTATAGTGTATCCAAGCAATTATTACAAACAGAATTTATGTTTTAAATAATATTTATTGTCATAGTAATTAAATTATTATTTACACAAAGCTTATAAACTAATGTAGCTAAATGATTTGATTTTCTGGAATCAGATAAATGTAAACTCTTACCAAACATACCCACCCACATGCAAAAACAAAAGTGAAACATTTTTCTTTTTCTTGTGACAATAGCAGCACCTTCTAAAGGAAGAAATGCATCTTGTTCTTGCGTTAGAGAGTTCAGTTTGTAACCTAGGACTTGCTTGTCCTTAGTGCACAGAAATTAGAATAATCTGATACTATGCATATTTTTAGAAATGATTTGGAAAATATATGAACACTCTTGTCTTAAAACATTTTATTCACCATGTTAAAACAAAACATTCCATTACCTTTTTTTTCCTTTTTTCAATTTTTCCAAATTTTGGGGGAAAAAACAAAAAGACTTCAGGAAAAAAATGGGGGGAGGATGCTTTTTCTCTCTCAAATTTTTCCATTTTTTTTCCAGACCTTCGGCTCCTCCTAGCAGCTCGCACTTCCAAAGAGTGGCTTTTAACCCTCTCCTGACACCTCAGCAAACAGATCTGGGACTGCTACTGCTGGCGTGCGTTGCCAGGAGGAGCCCAAGGTCAGTCTGCTGAGGTCTCAGGAGGGGGTTACAAGCCTCTCCTTGGAAGTGCACGCCAGCAGGAGCAGCCCAAGGTTTATGTGCTAAGGTGTCAGGAGACGGTTAAAAGCCATTCTTTAAAAGCATGCTTCTCTCAAGAACAAATCTGCAATATACTGAGACCATAATAGATGAATCGCGATGTGGCACGGGACTACTGTAGTGAAGGAACTTCAGAAAGGAAACACAAGGTATCAAGAAGATCAGTAATTTACAACAGGGAAACCAGTTTTCACTAGCCTTTGGTAAACATACTTCCATTGGTGGGGGGGGGGATGAAATAGCTACATAAACTACATAATATAAACAATCAAACAACTTCTGCAGCCAGATTGCAACTAATATGTGAATTACAAAGAATTTTCTACAAACACAGCCCTTCTATTTTGAAATAAGTGCCACCTATGAAACGAGGCCTTTGAGAACTAAGACTATGCATCACTGGGACCAAATAACAAGTATAACAACAAGCATACCAAAATGCATGTTGTGACAGTACATGGAATTAGATGTAGCGCTAAGGCACATGTGGAAAGGCAGAAGGTTCATAACTATCATTTGAAGTTTTCATAACTATCATTTGAGTTCATTTGAAGATAAGCGGGATATAAATGCAAAAATAATAAATAAATAAATAAACTAAGTGGCTAGCTGTACATTTCAAAACAATCATGTAAGAACAATTTGCACCTATTATTATAGCATTTATATTTAGCAGCATTGCTTTTTACTTACAGAGATATACTGTGGTACCTTGTATGAAGGAATTAATTCGTTCCAAATGAAATTATGTTAAGCAAATTTTCCTTTATCCAAATTTCCTATAGAAATGCATTGAAAACAGAGTAATCCCTAATTGCGACCATTTTTATGTTGTACGGATTCACCCCATAGGCAACTTTCCCCTATCTCCGGAATTTTTTATGTTGTACAGATTTTATGTTATACAAACTGTTTGTTATCCAAGGGTCCACTGTACACACACAATGGTACATTGCAAAGAGCTAGAAGATTAGAAGACAGAAGCTTGTACTTAGGTTAATTTCCTCCCCCACCCCACTTCTGATGAATGAATTATAGGGGAGAAGTACAAACAAAGCATCAAAGAGATGCTTTAATAAATTATTTGGAAATGCTTTAGATTGAAATACTGCATCTTAAACACAATTTCTTGAGCATTTATATTTCAATAAATGGTTCCATGTTCATGTGCATACAGTACATAGATGACCTTTCTCTTTGCATCCGTCATGTCACACGTGCTATGATTATTGCCCCATACCACACCTGCTTACAATCTAAAGGCAGGTAAAGAATACATCTATTTCTTTTCTAATTACATTTTAAACTGTTGAATAACTGAATTTTTCTAATGGATATATGACACTTTTATAAAAGTTTTAATGGATATCTGCTATCTGCCCTGAACTAATAATATGTAAATATATTGATATGGGTACAAGATTAGAAACGCCTATTTCTTGAAAATATTTCATCTTCTGTTGGGAGTACCTGAGCACTGTGATCATGAGTTTAGATCAACTGGCGCCCACAGCTCTTTAAGGGCGGTACAAGAGGATTTAGAGAAATCTGTCTAACTCTTGATATTACTGGGATAGAAATGTCAAAGATGACAAACTTACATAGCTCCATTTGTGTAGACTGTATCACTTCCCTCCACATACTGCACCTGGGCTGGGTAGACATGCTGCACCTGTTGCACAGTTTGTACTTGCTGGACCTGCAAACAACAAGAACAACACAATTAGGCACTTCATGAAATATATTTTCTATTTGGCCACGCCACTGTTATTCAAGTGCAAAATCTCAGACAAAACTCACCAGAACTAACGACACATGCAAAACAACAAACCCAGTCCTAGAAACATTAAAATACAGTATAAATCGTTTACAATAGCAAATGCAATTTACCAGTTAAAATTTGCAACAGATAAAACCTTAATTAGAAGCACAACACTTTAATCAAATGCAGCTATAAATACACATTATTACACTCTTTCTGGAGATTTACAAAGAGAAGGCTCTCCATAGCTGTGATGCCACCATGGGAAAGGCTTCACATTAGCCAGCAAGTCTTCACTTTAAGACTCTGGGCAAAGACTCTTCCACTTCAGTCTCTCCACCACGTTAGTCACAATATCTTTCTTGATGAAGGAAGCCAATGATGTTGACAGCTTAATCTTGAACATTTTGTGACCTCTCATTTGCTTATCAAAGCTATTGTCCTAATACTGACTTTGTAACTTTACTTTAGTCTTTTGCCACTGGCTTGCACAGCATAGTCTGGGGCAGATTGGGAGGTGAGGGGCCCTGGCCCATTTTAGTAGATTCACAAAGCTTAGTGGGGTCTGATCCCTCATTCTAAGGATTTTAAATTTCACCATGCTGGCAATTCTCAAAATGAAGTAATGAGTTCATCAAGATACAAGGATCTTTAAGGGGCAGATAAAAGGTTCTCTATCCTCACAAATATGGACAGTCCTAAGAAATCCATGCCCAGTCAGACAACTGACCTGTTCCCCCAAAAGAGAATTTATTCCAACTGCCACCCACACACCTATTGCTGATAATTTGTCGTTCATTTATCCTATTACATGGGATAAAAGTACAACACAGACAGAAACTACACATCAACTCAGATGCAATTTATTTGCTTTCAGTTGGTTCACAGATTCAGCAGTCACAAATTACCAAGAAGTAAAATATAAATATATTTACGGCAAAAAGCACTGCTAAATTCATAGTCACTGAGTAAGCATGTTTGTTTAAATGAATAGGACTGAATCTGAATTGTTAAATAGTAAATACCATGACACTTAACAAGCTATCCCCTAATGTCAGAGGCTAGGGATCATCAACGCAACTTGGTTTTGAATGTGGCAGCTCTCAACAATGTTCTTTTGCATTTAAATGACCCTCCAAGATTCTTCAGCTAATAAGCTCCTCTTCCTGCATTTCTTTTCTCATTTGTTTTACCTTGAATGATCAGAAATAACAATGGGTATTTTTCATTTCTTACTATATAAGGACTACAATCGTCCCCCGCCATATTACGGTTCATATAATGTAGTCCCAGTATATTGTGGGACCTCAGTATATGAAAGGCAAGGCTCGCCTGGCGCTGCACCAAAGAAGCCTCCGACAAGCTTCCTGGGCAGAAGTGACCTCCAGACATCTGGAGATCACTTCTGCTTTTTGGAAGGCACTTCCAGTTCGTTGAAAACCACTTCTGGGGCCTCTGACAGGAGAAGAGGTAAGTCTAGGAGGCCCCAAACATCACAGATTTTCCATTATCATGGGTCAGATCAGGACCCTAACCCCCGTGAAAAGCGGGGGGGTTACTGTACTCTAGCAGCTGTTTGCATTTTAAGTCTGCTGTGGTTTCTTGGTCATTCTGAAGATGAGTCAAGGCAACTGGACTTCTTTTCTTGAGAGAATGAAACGTTTCACTGCTCATCCAAACAGCTTCATCAGTCCGAGGAAAGCTACTTGTGAGTCCTCCATTTTATAGTTCACTTTGACCTCATGTCACCCTGGTGTGAAATAGGTTCATAAGATGAACAATGTCCTGAACAGGCTCATTAGGTGAACAATAGTCTCAATAGGCTCATTAGTCGGACAATGGCCCACCTTTCTCAACAGAGGCATAATCTGTCTGCTACTTATCAAGCAGCCAGTTCAACAATCCCCAGACAAATCAAGAATATTTCACACCTCCACCAACAAGGCCATGGCTAACGATTCATACTTTATGGGTGTTGGGAAGGTTGTAATGGTGGGAGTTGGTTCCACAACTGAGGCCCTACTACCGAAAAGGACCGGTTCCTTGTTGACAATTCACAGGCTTCTTTTGGCGTAGGGACCCTCAAGTTACCAGCCTGAGACAAGTGGGTGATGCAGGCAGAATTCTGTGGAAGTAGCTAGTCTGACAGATAATTTTTCATTTATTTTCCAGTATCACATGGGTCACTCTTGATTCAAAAACATCTTAGTATCCTGTAATAAATCCACATTTCAAACACTACTATCTTTTTTTTTTACAGTTGCTCCTTCTGAAGTTCACAACATGTCATACAATGGAATCAAGGATACACAGTACCATACAATGAACATTTTCAAGCCCAATTTTAAGTTTTTGTGGCATGTTCTAAATGTTATATCTTATTCAGGAGCTGCTCCATGCCAATCTGTATTCTGATTTACAGCACATTTTAATTGGGCTCAGGTTTTAACACCAGCAGTTTGTTCTCATATAACCCCAAATTAGGAGTCAAAGATCAAATAAATAACTTTTTATTAGACAAACTTGTAAACTGATTATTTAAAAGTCCCAGCAACTTGAAACGGTTTAGTCCAACTGCATACTAACAGGTGATTCAATCTGATTCCTCAGTAGTGAGGTGTTCTGAAGTTGGTCCGTTGGTCTCCTGAGGGATCCTGTTCAACTGGTACAAATGGTCATGCAACGTGGATGTTGTGTCCATTGATGTTCACATGCTTTGTATGTTAACATCTCTGTCTCCTACAATGATCCCCACTTGGTGGGCATCTTTCCTTTTGGGTACACATAAACTGTCCATTCCACTGGGTCTATTTTGCCTAGTTGGACTTGTACCCTCTGCTCCCTCAGTTCAGCTTTCTTCTCCCTTCTATCCTTTCCCCAACATTCTCTCCTCTCCTCTGTTACCAGAAAACACTCAACTATTGGTTTCTTCTTTCCCACCTTAAGAGTCTCTCTGCCAGTCACTCTTTTTGCTGCCTCAGCTCCTTTATGTATGTTCATTTTCTTTATTTCCAACAACACAGTATACAGTGGTACCCCGATTTACGAGATTAATCTGTTCCAAGCCAACACTCATAAGTCAGTTATCTCATAAATTGGAGAGCGGTTTCCCATAGGAATGCATTGAAATTCAATTAATCAGTTCCTATGGGAAACCGCTTTAAACATCATGTGCAAAGCTTCTGGGGAGGGGTCAGGAGAAGCTGCATGCGCGATTCCTTCCCCAGCCAGCAGCAATCAGATGCTTGGCGCTGGCTTCAGGCCAGCGCTCCCAGAGCCATCTCCATTGAAATGCATTGGCTCGATGCATTTCAATGAAGATGACCCCGGGAGCACTGGCTGGGGAAGGAATCCCACAGCAGCTTCCCCTGACCCCCCACCACAGGGGGGAGAAGCTGTGCGTGCAATTTGCAATGCCTTCCAGTCACCGAGGCAAGTGCTGCCTCAGTGACTGGAAGGCATGTAAAGAGTCGTGCACTGCGGGGTTGGGAGAAGCAGTGCACCACTTTTTAAATCCCTTCCAGTCACGGAGACAGCGTTTGCCTTGGTGGCTGGGTTTTTAAAAGTGGTGCACCTCTTCTCGCGAGCCCCCGCGGCGGGGGGGGGAGCGGCGCCCCACTTTTGAATTGCCTTCCAGTCACTGAGGCAGCGTTTGCCTCGGTGACTGGAAGGCAATTCAAATCCCGACACCCCACCCACCCGCTGCTCGCAAGACAGGGAATCCCGATCTTGCTCATAAGCAGCCAGTGTGGGGGGGGAGTGCTGAAGAGCGCTCCGAAGTCAGGATTTTCGTATGTCGGGTGCCTCATAATTCGGGGTACCACTGTACATTGTTTCACATTCAACACTGATGGAGGTGGCAGCACACTACCAGTTTCCCTTCTGGTATTGGGACCTTCCTCATACACATATATGATCCCATTGCTCCTTCAACCAAATTTCAAGGAACTTTGTCAATATACTCTGAGTATTAAAAATGAGTCATTATCCTGAAACAAAACAGAATTAGCAAACATGAACCTGACCTGCCAACAGTGTATTACTCATGCTATTGTGAGAAGTGAGTGGAAGCAGGAAGCAGCGTATCCACATACAATACTTAAAAGATGAATGTCATTCCCATGCTAAAGTGCTTTTCAATTATGTCTCTGCCACTCTCACTGAATTGTACAAAACTGTCACCTGCATATTCCATGTTTTATTTCTATTGAATTATGTTGTTTAAAAGCCTTTAATACAATTTATTCTTTTGATTTCCTATAAATGCCCATGTTTTAAAAAACAAATAATATACTTCTACTGATCAACAAAGTTTTTGTCATCCTGTTAACAGTTACTTCAGATGTTAGTATCATTACTTTCACAAAACCATATCCTTTGTTTCTTTTATTCATTGGTTCTATGAAATATTTCTAATGTGAATTTGCTATAGCCATACAGAACTAGGCATGAATTCTGACAGTGTTATTGATTGATTGATTGATTGATTGATTGTGTTTGTATCCCGTCCATCCATCCAACATTCAAGGCCTGCTTTTTTCTCTTCAGCCTTGATCATATTTCATTTTCTTTTGTGCATTCTGTTTATCCCCTACTTATGTTCTCTGTTAAATTATGCCTATAACAATATTTGTACAATATTCTCCTTGCTCAGCTGCCCAAAGGATGGGAATCCCTGTGGTTGATGCTCACCTACCTTTTTCGAAGAGGCAGTTTAAAATCTACTAGTGTAGAAGACCACAGGGTACAGAAGCAAAACTGACTGAAGTGGCCGTCATCTTTCCTTTCTTTTCCTTTCTTTTGGTCTTCCTTGCACAAAGGCACCTGGGTCTCACTCACAAAATGTATTTTACAACCAAGACTCAGAGGAGAAGGAAGAGGATGGCAAAATTCTTAATGCCTGTTTAGAAGTACTGTACCTCTATGTTTCACCTTTGACTCTTCTTCCCTATGAACATTTTTCTTTAATTTTTCTTTCATTTGGAATTGAGATTCAGAGTGCCTTTCTGACATATCCCATGGGAGAGTTTGCTTCCTGTTCAACAAGGCCACCAAAGTTACACTATTAGGACTTAAGCGAGCAAGAACTATAGAGAATGGACAGAAGTGGAACAAACAAAAGATTAGTAGGTTGGCCAGTACAGTGATCCCCCCGCCTATTGCGGGGGTTAGGGACCTGAACCTGACCCACGATAATTGAAAATCCGTGATATGCAGATGCAGGTCAGGCCTCGGGGGGGGGGGGGGGCTCGCGGGGGGCTCGTACTTACCCCCAGCCTGGCCCTACCCTGAACGGGCCTCTGAGAGCCTTCCTGGGCCTTCTGGAGGCCCCCAAAACGCCTCCCTGCAAACCGGAAGTGACTTCCGATAAACAGGAACTCATTTCTGAGGCCTCTGACAGGCCTACAAAGTCTCTTGGAGGCCTCAGAAATGATTTTCAACGATCCAGAAGTCACTTCTGATTCGCAGGGAGGCCCTTTGGGGGCCCCCAGAAGGACCAGGAAGGCCCTCACAGGCCTGTTCAGGGCAGCTCCAGTCCTGGGGTAAGTACGGGAGGCTTTAAACAGGCCTTTCCCCCCTTACCCCAGGGGGCCTTTTTTCATACACTGAGGTCCCGTGATATAGCGGGACCGCAGAAAATATGAACCGTGAAAGGGCGGGGGACCACTGTACCAGAAGCACCCCCTCAAATCCTGAGTTAAGCATGCCTTCAGCTGTGCTAAGTAAAACAGTGCATTTGATGCTTTTAAAAATGGGTCACGTGATACAAAAGCCACTTGCCACTGGGGGTTTATAGTCAGAGTGATTCAAATGGTGTTTTCCCTATATGATCAGTTGCTTCATTCTTCAAAAGGATTGGGGTTCATGTCTTGACAGTGGAAGATATTCTGGTGATGTACTAAAACTGGGTATGATGTAGCCCCCAAGTTTTTTTTAATAAGTTATTGAGGTCAGTGCTTGATCCACTGCATTCTTATATTAATTTGAAGCTAAATCACTTCTGCACACATACCAGTGAAACATAATAATCTCCTGTTGCTTATTGGAACACACACACACACACTCTCTCTCTCTCTCTCTGTGTGTGTGTGTGTGTGTGTGTCCTATATACAGTGGTACCTTGTATAAAGGAATTAATTCATTCCAAATGAAATTATGTTCAGCAAATTTTCCTTTATACAAATTTCCCTAAGGAATGCATTGAAAACAGAGTAATCCCTAATCTCAACCTTTTTTATGTTGTACGTATTCACCCCATAGACGATTCTGTTAAGCAAATTTCCCCTATCTCCATAATTTTTTATCTTGTACATAACTTTTTATGTAATACAAACCATTTGTTATATGAGGGTCCACTATATACACCATATCTAAAATCTGTAAGGTGGCAGCCAGTTTTCCGCTACATTAATATGTTTCAGTGGTATGTGTGTATGTGTTTGTACATTATTGAGAACGTTGGAAAACTAATGCCATGCAAACACTTTAAGCAGCCCTGTGGCTTTACAATGAGCCATGGAAGGAGAGTCGGGTATCAGCAAAGGGCAGGATCAAATGGCAAGGGGCTGTGGGATTTGAGCACAGAGCAAACTGCACTGGATTGAGAAGGAGCAGGAGCAGATACTGACCCCGAAACAATCCACAGCACCTGTGTGATCACCTAAACTAAATAGGCTGCAAATCAGGTTGCAGTGTAGTCGCAGTGGTGGACACTTGCCAGTTTAGTCACATATTAGGCAAAGTACACTCATTCCTAGTTTAGGCTAAGGAGGAGTGAGTGTGGCAGCTAAATAAAACACACTGCCAGCCAATCTGCCTTAAAAGGATGTTGCAGATTCACTGCATCCATACTACCGAAATATTTTCCTCTGCAAAGTAACATATCAAACTGTACAGTAACTGCTCTTTTGCAATAATTTTCAATAGAAGGGAAAGATGCAAAATATACTGCAACACAATAAAACGCAAGTGTATGTATGCTTTATTGCTCATTATTTTCACTGTCATTTACAGAAGAAAGGAATCCCAAAATAAATTATGTGTTTGCATAAAATCTGTTATCACAAAGGAACAAACAGAGCATTAATTTATACAGCATGTTGATATGATATTTGTCAACAAAAACAAAAGTGGAGAAAAACATTCAGTACAAAAATAAAGCAGCCAGCTGCATTACAAAAATTAAGGAGTTTAAAGAGGAAAATACTGTTTCAGTGAAAAAGTATTTCTAACAGCAGACTGGGAGAAATCTGAACAATTTAAAATGTATTCCATAAATTTAAAAGCCCAAAATAAAATATATTTTAATTAAACTTTTATATAAATCAAAGTAAATGCCAAACTTAAGGAATAAAAAAATGTGGCATGTATTCATTTGAAACCATTGTCCTAAGTATTATTTATTTGTATTCTCAAAGGCTTTCACGGCCAGGATCTGATAGTTGTTTTGAGTTTTTCAGGCAGTTTGGCCATGTTCTGGAAGTTTTTGTTCCTGACTTTTCACCAGACTCTGTGGCTGGCATCTTCAGAGGGCAAGGAGCATAGGGAATTAGGAATTCTCTCTGTGCTCTGGGGTATAGCGTGAGACTGGGGTTTTTTAAGTTGTGGGAAAGAGGAAATCTGTCCTATGCAGAATAGGTGTTACTCATTGTATTGTGATGAAGGAATTAAGAAGTTTCAATGCAATCAGGGGTAGCAATGATCTTTCTGTGTAGTTGATGGGTGCAGTTAGCTGTTCTATTATGTGTACTGATTACAGTTACTTGTGGCTTAGTTGGGAATCATTGAGCTTTGACCTTCTGCACCCTGCAGTGTTTGTAAATTGAGGTACTACTGTAATCTGGACCATTTGAGGAATCCACCGTTCCTGCTGACCCAAGAGTCCAGTGCCATCTGCCGCTCCCTCCGCCTCTGGGTGAGAGACAGGGGACCTTTCTGTGGCTTTCTCTGGGGGAGTTTGGCCTCTTGGACTCTTGAAGCAAGTCAGGACTGGGCCCCTTGCTCTGCTGTTCAAGCTGCCCCGCCTTCCACCTCAACACTCACCACCTGGCCGAGGGAAGGAAGCCTTCGGGGTGTGGCTTAGGGGAGGGGCATTGTTTTTATTTTATTATTATTATTGTTTTTGTCTTTGTTTTGTAAGTAAGGACCTGCATTAAGGCTGAGGGAAGAGGAAAATGGGAGGGCAATGGAGGGGGCAACTACTGAGCTCGTGCTGGGTAGGGGAAGGTATTCGGGTGGGAGTAGAACATGCCTGCGTAGGAGAAGGGAGGTTAGATATCTTACATCCATCCCCTCTTCTGGTTCTACTCCCAACCAGAAGGTATCAGGTGACCATATCAGTGAGCCCATGAGCCACACGGTGCTGTTGTTGAATGCCAGGCCGGTATACAATAAGACTGCCCTCATCCATTATGTCATTCTGGATGAGGGTGCCGACCTGGCATGTATTACTGAGACCTGGGTGGGAGAGGAAGGTGGGGTTCCTCTCTCCCAACTATGCCCACCTGGGTACTCAGTCCAGCACCAGTGTCGCCCAGTGGGCCAGGAAGGTGGAGTTGCTATAGTCTATTGGAGTTCTATCTCCTTGACCAGGCTTCCTGTCTCTTTGGGAGGAGTTCTGGAGGGCCTGTATTGTATGTTGGGCTCACGAGACAGATTGGGGATTCTGTTGGTGTACCGCCCACCCTGCTGCATTCCAACAATCTCCCTGCCTGAGCTGACAGAGGTGGTCTCGGACCTGGTGTTGAGGACCCCCAGACTGTTGGTACTGGGGGATCTCAACATCCATGCTGAGGCTACCTTAACTGGAGCAGCTCAGGACTTCATGGCCGCCATGACAACCATGGGGCTGTCTCAACATGTCATCGGCCCAACACACAAGAAGGGCCATACTCTGGACCTAGTCTTCTCAACGGGACGGGAGGATGGTGGTCAGGATGTGGAAGGGTTAGTTTTGACCCCATTGTCATGGTCAGACCACTTCTTGGTCGAGTCTAGGCTATTAGCTACTCCAAACCTCTGCAAGGGTGGGGGATCCATTAAGATGATCCACCCTCAGAGACTAATGGATCCGGATGGTTTCCTGAAAGCTCTGGGGGATTATCCAGCTGATATGGTCGGCACTCCTGTCGAAGCTCAGGTCACCCTATGGAATAGAGAGATGACCCGGGCAGTTGACACGATCGCACCTCAGCGCCCTCTCCCCATACGCAGAGCCCAGAGGGTTCCTTGGTATACACCTGAGTTGCGGGCAATGAAGCGGGAGGGGAGACAGCTTGAGTGCAAGTGGAGAAAATATCGCTGTGAGTCAGATCAAACACGGCTTAGAGCCCACTATCGAGCCTATTCCGTGGCAAAACGGTTGGCGAAAAGGCAACATTTCGCCAACTGCATTGTTTCTTCAGAGTGCCGTCCAGCGGAGCTGTT
This sequence comes from Phrynocephalus versicolor, assembly GCA_023846285.1. Lineage (NCBI taxonomy): Eukaryota > Metazoa > Chordata > Lepidosauria > Squamata > Agamidae > Phrynocephalus > Phrynocephalus versicolor. The sequence goes on along the minus strand of JAHTLZ010000237.1, from coordinate 30,978,464 downwards.
CCGGGTGGTCCAAGAATTTCTTCAGCCGGGAGACACGGTAGAAGCCCTGGACCATTCGGCAACACACTGTGATGAGTTTGCTGTCCACTTTGAGGGGAAAATTGCTCAGATTCGTAGTGAATTGGACTCCACCATTGTTACAGAATCAAAGGATGTGTCCAGTGCGCCGTGCTTAGGTCCAGTGTTATTGGATGAGTTTCAATTGTTGAGACCCGAGGATGTGGACACGGTGCTTCCATCTGTCCACTCTACCACCATGACACTCGACTCTTGCCCTTCCTGGCTAATTAAAAGATCAGCCAAGAGGGTTCGCACCTGGGTCCAGGAAGCTGTAAATGCCTCATTAAGAGAGGGAGTGGTCCCTGCTGCCTTAAAAGAGGCAGTAATCAGACCACTCCTTTAAAAACCCAACCTGGACCCAGGGCTGGTGGGTAACTACCGACCAGTAGCGAACCTCCCTTATTTGGGCAAGGTGTTGGAGCGGGTGGTGGCTGGGCAGCTCCAGGCGCTGCTGGATGAAACGGATTTTCTGGATCCATTTCAATCTGGTTTCAGGCTGGGTTTTGGAACAGAGACTGCATTGGTTGCCCTGTACGATGACCTTTGCCGGGAGAGAGACAGGGGGAGTGCGACCCTGTTGATACTCCTGGACCTCTCAGTGGCTTTCAACACCATCAACCATGGTGTCCTTCTGGATAGGCTGGCCAGGTTGGGGGTTGAAGGCACTGTCTTGCAGTGGTTCCGCTCCTTCCTGGCTGACCATGTTAAGAAGGTGGTGCTGGGAGATAGTAGCTCTACCCCATGGTGTTTACACAGGGCTCAATACTATCTCCCATGCTGTTTAACATTTACATGGAGCCACTGGGAGAGGTCATCAGGAGGTTTGGGCTGAGGTGTCAGCAATATGCTGACGATACTCAGCTCTACATCTCATTTTCCACCAATCCAGGTGTGGCAGTTTCTGTTCTGAACTCGTGTCTGGATCAGATAATGGGCTGGATGAGGGTTAATAAATTGAAACTCAATCCAGAAAAGACAGAAGTGCTGTTAGTGGGTGCTTCGCCGGACAGGTCAGAGGGCCATTTCCCTGTCCTGGACGGGGTTGCACTCCCCTAAGGTACAGGGTCCGTAGCTTGGGGGTGCTCCTGGATCCCGGTCTAACTCTGGAAGCCCAGGTGGACTCGGTGGCCAGGGGTGCCTTTCTCCAGCTGTGGAAAATATATCAACTGCACCGCTACCTAGATGAACGGAGCCTCATGACAGTTACGCATGCACTGGTAACATCCCGTATTGATTACTGCAATGTGCTTTACGTGGTGCTGCCTTTGAAGACGGTCCGGCGATTACAACTGGTGCAGAATCGTGCTGCGCGGCTGGTGAGTGGCACGGCCGCCAAGGAACACATTACGCCGATTCTGTATAACCTTCATTGGTTACCAGTTGCTGCCTGAGCCGAATTCAAAGTGCTTGTTTTGACATATAAAGCCCTAAATGGCTTAGGACCTAGATACCTGAAGGACCGTCTCCTTCCATATGAACCTACCCGGCAATTAAGATCCAGCCAGAGGGCCCTCCTGAAAGAGCCATCCCTCAAGGAGGTGAAAGGGATGGCTTGTAGGAACAGGGCCTTTTCGGCAGCTGCCCCCAGATTGTGGAATGCCCTCCCAAGCGAGACCCCCCTCGCGCCAACATTGATGAAATTCTGGCGCCAGGTAAAAACAATGCTGTTCCAGAAGTTTTTTAACTGATTATTGTGGGTCCTGATGGTGATTTTAGTATGGTTTTTTTAATACATTTTATTTATTGTATTTAAATGTTTTATTGTTGTATTTTTATTGCAATTTGATGTTTTAATTATTTGATTGTTCCTCTCCAATTCTGTGTACACAGAATCAACCCCTGCTGCCACGGAGGGTGGTGGAGTCTCCTTCTTTGGAGGTATTTAAGCAAAGGCTGGATGGCAATCTGTTGGAAATACTATGATGGGGGTTCCTGCATGGCAGGGGGTTGGACTAGATGGCCCTTGAGGTCTCTTCCAACTCTATGATTCTATGAAACCTCTATGAAACCTCTATGAACTGTTTACTTTGATTGTGAGCCGCCCAGAGACCTTTGGGTAGTGGGTGGCATACAAGCTATATAAATAAATAAATAAATAAATAAATAAATAAATAAAAACCTTATATACTTATTTCAGTTGTTTATGTAAATACAGCTATGTGCTAAGGATAACAAGAGTTTATAACCGCCCAAAGTTCCTTTGGGAAAACTGGTGCAGAATAGAAATGTAAAAATAGATAGATAGATAGATAGATAGATAGATAGATAGATAGATAGATAGATAGATAGATAGATAGATAGATAGATAGATAGATAGATAGATAGATAGATAGATAGAAAATGGGTTTCGAAAAAACCTCAAATTACAAAAGGAAATCCATTTCCAATTATTTCCTTTCAGTACGAAGCTCTGCACCTGGGAGGTGGGTGGCACATATATATCAATGGCAGCCAAAGGCTGCTCTCTTCTCTGCAGCTCTGCCAGAGAGCGGATTTTGACAGACCTGTCAAAATCAGCTGTCTGGTGGGGCTACGGAGAGCAACCTTCGACTGCCATTGATTAAAGGAGATCACCCTCTCCTCCTCCTTCTCCTGCCTACTTCAATCTCTGCTGAAGAGATTGAAGCAGGCAGGAGAAGGAGGAGGATTGGAAAGGTGACGGAAGAGAGGTTGCCCTCTCTTCCGTTTTCTCCTTCAATCAGATTGAAGCACCCAGGAGGAGGAGGAGGAGAGGGCAATATCTGCCTCTGTCCTCTCCCCCTTCTTCTCCTGCCTGCTTCAATCTCTTTTGCAGATATCAAAGCACCTAGGAAAAGAAGGAGGAGAGGATGATCTCCCTCAATTAATGGCAGCTGAAGGCTGCTCTCTGCAGCCTTACCAGACAGCTGATTTTGAAAGTTCGGCTCTGTCAAAACCAGCTGTCGGGTGGGGGCTGCGGAGAGCGCCTTTGGTTGCTGGTTATTGAGGGGGTTGGGACAGCCTTCCCTTGGGAATGCACTGAAAATCAATTAATCTGTTCCCTTTTTGCCTTTTTTCCAACATCCGGAATGGATTAATTGATTTTCAATGCATTCCTATGGGAAACTGTGATTCGACTTACGAAAAATTCGACTTCTGATAATGCATTCAGAACAGATTAATTTTTTAAATTGAGGTACCACTGTATTATTAAAACAACCTCTGTGATACATTCTCAAGATTACTTCAAAACTTTGTTTTAACGTGAGACATTATTTATTATATTCTAATTGTTGCTGGCCTTGGTTTTTTTTCAAAATGAATATTCTCGGGCCTAAAAGTCCTTAACCATATCCAGAATAAATTCAAGTCTGAAAAATGACTCAGAGCAGGAATGAAATGTCATCATCAAACTATGTCCTTTTCATAGCACTTTCTTGCTTTGTTTATTCAAAACAAATTTACTAGCACTTGAGTTACACAGGTAACTACAAACTCTATACCACTTCAAGTAGCCTCTGGGCAATTTTAAAGTTTTGATTACTGTATGCAGGCTACACACGGCTCTCCCCAGCAAGCTGGGTACTCATTTCACTGACCTCGGAAGGATGGAAGGCTGAGTCAACCATGAGCTTGCTACCTGGGATTGAACCCCAGGTCATGAGCACAGTTTTACCTGCAGTATAGGCATTTAACCACTGCACCACAAGGCTCCTAAACCTCCTTTTCATATGTCATTTCCTGTATATCAACGTATGCATCCTTAACGTGCTGTTAGATTACATGAATAGGTGAAGAGAAAAAAAAGATCTATCTACACTTCATTTTACTTCCTACACAGCTAACAGCATTTTGGCTAATCCATGGCCTCCTGGATCACATCTAATTTGGCCTTTCAGCTACAGTAGTCTGCAAGAAGCAAAATTATGCTGTTGAGATTGTGCGTATTATGTAGCATCTGCTATCAGACCCAGTCACACACCAAGGACAACTCAACAGATGCTGACAGAAGCATGATGAATTTTGTAAAGAGATGGTGGACCATTTGTGGGTTTACCCTGCACAAAAATGTCTTATTGCTTATCCTTTTGATCCAAAGACAAAAAGCACCTACCTGCTGTTGCACTGGTAACTGTTGTACCACTTGGGTGGGCACAGCTGCCTGCCCAGCTACAGAAGTCTGTAATGTCACTGTCGAACCTGTGTCTGACCCAGTCTCTGACGTCTGCATTGTAGTATCTGTTTAAGGGGGAAAAACCATTGACTGTTGTACTTATTTTGCACTTTCTGATACTTTTTATTTCCAAACAGTAATTAAAATCTCCCTATTAATATATATTCTCAATAAACTGTCACTTATCAGGCCATCAAACTCAACTGCCTGTTAAATATGTACATGAGCAATAAGTAACATTCAACTTTATTAAAATCCTAATCCAAGCAGCAATAAAGTCCTACTTAGGCATTCAGCATGAAAGCACAAAGAGTTCAAAGGGTGGTGCTGATGTGAAGAAATTATTTGGCTTACAACCAACTCTACATTTTCACAACTGACAAAGAGGGGCTGCCGTACCCAGAATTGTTTTAAATGCTAAACACACTGAACTGAATGTCTTAACCGTCCAGAGTGGCCTTTGTTGCCAGATGGTGCGGTATACAGGTCTCATACATACATACATACATACATACATACATACATACATACATACAT
>JAHTLZ010000237.1:30959975-30973725 GCA_023846285.1 Phrynocephalus versicolor | reverse complement strand
CATACATACATACATACATACATACATACATACATACATACATACATACATACATACATACATACATACATACATACATACATACATACATACATACATACATACATACAATGAAACACAGAGGTCCGCACACCTTCTGGGGGAGAATATGGACATTCTGTGATCCACCTTCTCCTCGCATAGTTTGAGCTCAACATAGTGAAACACTTTCCCTGTTGTAAAATATTCACAAGACTGGATGTCTTCTTCTATGATAACCAGTAGCTGTGTTTCTGAACACATACTTGTCAATCCAAAGAATTGAGCAAACACACATGTACCTATATTTCTACATGAATGATGCTAAAAATGCTCCACCAGATTTTTTAGCCGGTACCTCTATTGAGCTCTGACCAACATAGCCAATGGTGAAATATCCCAACAATATTTGGAATACTACCATTCTCCATTTCTGCTTCAGGTATTTTTACCAATCCAAATAAAGCACAGGTGTATGGAAACAGGTTATCCAGTATCCATCCACAAATTGGTAAGATATTTCATTAGAAATGTGACAAGCAGACAACAAATATCTTGTTCTTCGTGATTTTCCAGGTTTCACAATGCCAAAACTCCATTGTTTTTCCAAAGATTTCCTGACTTCCCAAAGAAATAGGACCCTGGTGCAATCCCCCTCCCACCTGTATTTTTCACCTATTGTTCTGAAGAGGAAACTGCCAAATTCGGTGATGCCCAATGCTCTTCCCAGACAACCCAGTATCACAAAGATGTCATTCTGTCAAGATATGAAATTATCTGTATATAGAGTGCTAAAAAAACATTAAGGGCAGAATAGAAAAAAATGCAATTATGAAAGCATATATCAATCTTTAAAAATGAGGTTTGAACACAGTTTACTGGTAAACAATCAGGCAACTCTCCAGCCAGGTTTAGAACTAAGGTCAATGTACATTAACATTGCCTTCCAAAAGAATCTCTTTCATGGCTAACAGTTGAACATATATAATCAAATGATAAGAAATAAAAACCAAAGGAAATGGGAAATAAGTCCCAGGGTCCTAAAGTGCAGATAAAGTAAACTGGTAACTGACCACGTAATCCACCAGCACTTTGTGTACATAACATTTCGCCTACCCTGTAAAATGGTAGCTAAGCAACTTATTATTCTTTCAATAGCTATCTATCTATCTATCTACCCTGTTTCCCTGAAAATAAGGCCTCACCCAAAAATAAACCCTAGCAGGATTTCTATGTGTTTGTTAAATATAAGCCCTACCCTGATAATAAAACCTACTGATGGCCGTGGCTATGATTGTATGCAGGGCTGACATTCAAGCGTATTATACTTAATAAAAGACATCCCCTGAAAATAAGCCCTAGTGTGTCTTCTTGAGAAAAAATAAATATAAGACAGTGTCTTATTTTCGGGGAAACACGGTATCTATCTATCTATCTACCACTCACTCATCTGACCAAAGGCCACTTGGGATAGTTCACAGGTAGAGAGTACTAAGAAGTGGTATACCACATGCTCGTGGTTACATAGGCTGGCTGTTCTCCCAGGAGGCACATTGGGGAATCAAACTTCTATCTAAACTTTGGTTCCATAGCCAAATACATAAACCATACATGAACTATCCAGCCAGCTAAGTTGGCATCCATTTGATTGGTAATAATTAAGGAGTAGTACAAAATTAAACATACAGAGCCTGCCCTCTGCATTTTGTATGCAAAAACTGATTTACAAAACTGCAGAATGATTATAAAAAGGGTGCTTTGGAAAGTAATAACTACTTGGCATGTTCTACTTCAAATTCAAAAGCCCCTTTCAAACCACGCCATTTCAAAATTCAGGAGAGACTGCCAACAGGTCAGGCTTTGGACAGGATTCTACAGAATTAACTCATTCACCGGAAGGAGGTTTGATTTCTTTGCAACCTGAGCAAGAAACATATGCAAAGTAGCAATAACTTTAACTCTTCATTTGACAATGATGTCTGTAGAAGCAGATCCTGTGTTATTAAGGCGACTGAGCATTAGATTCCTTCTGTCTCCTGGGATCCTGGCCTTTATAGAATCACAATATAGAGATGGGAAGAAAGAAAAATGCAGATAGTATCCAAGTAGCTTAAGGGCCACCTTAACACAGCCCCAGAATGATGCGATGTAGGAAGCTTGCCGATGCTTCCAGCTGTTACATATCTGACATATCTTACCAATGGTCATACAACAAACAATATTTTCTTTTTATATGATACCATACAGTGGACTTGCCGCTACCCTGGGCAATTTCTAGCAAAGAAAGGAGCATAAAGAAAATCAATTCCCATCCAATTTAAAAAATGTAAACAAAGAAATATAATATCAAAACTAAAAGAACAAACAAACTAAAAATAAAAATGGAAGCAATGGACATAAAGATTACACAACATAACGGCCAAAATAAGGTTAAGTAACCAACCGTTACATGGAGAGGATATCCTGGCGTGCCTTCCTGAAAAGGGGCCTAGCACACCTCCACAGGCAGAACCTTCCATCAAGAGGTGGCCATCACAGAGAAGGTCCTGCTCCTGATCATAATTTCCACCTGCAGCATTAGTTTCTGGGAAGTGCAAGTAGTACAGGAAGTTGATCTCAGGGAGAGGTGCTTTGATTGTTAGTAAGGTCTCAAACTCTATAGGGCAGGCATGTCCAAACTTTGGCCCTCCAGGTGTTTTGGACCACAACTCCCACAGTACTTTGTCACTGGCAATCTCAGCTTAGAATTCTGGGAGTTGTGGTCCAAAACATCAGGAGGGCCAACGTTTGGACATGCCTGCTATAGGGCCTTATAGGTCAACGTTAGCACCAAAAAGTAGCTGCTAACGAACAGCAAGTACATGGCATTTTGGCAAAAATTGGAGCCTTTCCCGACTGCAGGAAAGAGCTTTTAGGAATCTTACCCGAAGTGGGGACACATATATAGTAGCTTGAAAGGTATACTAAATTCTCTAGCACTTGTTTCTAAATTATCAGTACTTACTGTTTCACTCCCACCATCCATTACAACACAAATTAGGGCCCTAACCCACTGAGCAGAGAGCTTTCCCACTTCCACAGAAGCCAAGAAGAAGGAAGACAGGCCCCTGAAGACATACAGCACTTAAGGCCTGTGGATATCCAAGGTGGGCCTTCAAGAGAGCAGTGTGCCAACCCAGAAGAACAAGGGATCAATCAGCCTGAAACCCAGACCCAACAGAAGAACCTGGTCATTCCCTACATGGCTAGAGTGTATGAGAAGCTTAAAAGGATTTTGGCAAACACCACATCCCTGTTTATTTCAAACCCACAAACACACTAAGGCAGAGACCCGTCCACCCAAAGGACCTGATACCAAAACACAAAAAGAGCAATACAGCATATGCGGTCCAATCACAAAATGAAAGTTGTGAAGATAAACTTTACAAGCTCTAGATTTCATCCAATAATTAAGCAGTATTTAAGATCTTCATATGATTTAAGGACAGTAACTGTAAGACACTGTCCTTACTGCTAACAAGATATATTACAACAGGCATAAATAAGGCACTTTCATCATTATTCATTCATTTATTTATTTATTTATTAACAAGATTTTTTAGCCGCCCCACTACCAAGAGGTCTCTGGGTGGCATATAAGTATTAAAAACTATAAAACAATAAAATTATTAAAACTATAAAATACAATACAATTACAACAACATACAGTACCAATTGTAAATTATACAACTCTGCTGCTCATGTGTCCAACTGAGTAATCTAATTAAAATGCTAACCAAACAGGAAAGTCTTTGCCTGGCACCAAAAAGCCAAAAGGGTTGGCGCCAGGCGGATCTCTGTAGGGAGGGCATTCCAGAGTCGGGGGGCAACCGCCGAGAAGGCCCTGGTTTGACATGTCACCCCCTTATCTCTTTGAGGGATGGCACCTTCAGCAGAGCCTCCTGGCCTGATCTTAGAGTAAGGGCAGGCTCATATGGAAGAAGGCGGTCCTTTAGGTAGCCAGATCCTAAGCCGTTTAGGGCTTTATATGTAAGCATTAGCACTTTGAATTGGGCCTAGGCAGCAACTGGCAGCCAGTGTAAATTTTTAATAACTGCCATAAAATGAGTCCGCACGGCAACTCCACTCACTAACCGCGCAGCACGGTTCTGTACCAGTTGCAGTCGCCGGACCGTCTTCAAAGGCAGCCCCACGTAAAGCGCATTACAGTAGTCCAAGTTGGTTGTGACCAGTGCATGTGTGACTGTTGCAAGGCTTTGCTCATCCAGGTAAGGGCGAAGTTGATATATTCTCCACAGCTGTAAGAAAGCACCCCTGGCCACCGAATCCACCTGGACTTCCAGGGTAAGACCTGGGTCCAGAAGTACCCGCAAGCTGCAGACCCTGACCCTTAGGAGGAGTGCAACCCCATCCAGGACAGGGGAATGGCCCTCTAACCTGTCAGGCAGAGCACCCACCAACAACACTTCCGACTTGTCTGGATTGAGCTTCAGTTTATTGACCCTCATCCAGTCCATTATCGAGTCCAAGCACGAGTTCAGAACAGAGACTGCCACACCTGGATTGGTGAAGAACGAGAGGTAGAGCTCAGTGTCATCAGCATATTGCTGACTCCATAGCCCAAACCTCCTAACGACCTCTCCCAGCGGTTTCATGTATATATTGAATAACATGAGAGACAGTATAGAGCCCTGGGGAACCCCATGACATAACTGCCATGAACCAGAGCACCTATTCCATGCCTATTCCATGTGTCAACTGAGGCTATCATCCTGTGAACTGTTAGTACAGTTCTTTTACTGTACTTTATCACACAGTAAGTAATATATTCTGTGAACGTAAAGAACACTATGGTGTTTTATAATAATGCCACAGGAACACAAACAAATTGCACATGATCATAGAAAATACAGGCTCAGCTCCAGCCTATCCACCCTTGCCTAATGTGGTTATCAGGTGTGTCACTAGCAACAGATGCTTGTTTGACAAAAGACCTTTTCATTCTGGCTAATTAAGCAATTGGACACACCCTCCTGTTAACTGGTCGGGTGTGCTTTATGGAATCACACTAGCTGAATCATCTGGACCTACAAATAAGTAGACTACATTTTGAAAGAAAGCTAATTAACCCCTAGGAGAGGAAAGAATGTTGCAGTAGCACAGCTGCTGATTGTGACAAGATTAGCATCTCTTCAATTTAAGCAACAGTGTTTGGAACACATGCTTCATTACAAAATTTCTCCCCTTCACCATTCTTTGAAAAAAAAATGTTCAGGGTTATTTAATACCCTGAATTCGCTCAAGGTGCACAGCAGGGATCGTTCTGTCTTCTGTGCCCTATACACCGGAATGAATGGTTTTTCAATCTGATCCATCAATTACCTAGAAAATCACACAGTGCAAATATGCCATCTTAACAGTAACTATTTTTAGCAAGCAGTTTCATCAGCAACTAATTCACTATTCTAAACTCCACAGTTTGCAAGCTGTTGCACTGTGTCTACTTTAATGACTACACTAAACGATGCTACAGGTTCTTAATTCAGTACAGAAAATAAAAGCCACTAATTTACATTCAAATATGTGACTATTTCTCTCCCCCCCCACACACACACACACAACGAAGCATGAGAAACCATCTCTAACTAAAATGTGAACTAATTTGATTAATCGCATTGAAGCAAAGGGCTTAATTATAGAACACATCCATGAATAGGCAGAATTTTACAGTGAATTCTTCTAGAACAATAACATGCTTACAATGGCTAAGTACAGATAAATGATTTAGTGTAAAGTATGAAGTTCCTCTTTTACTTAAAAAAGGGGGGTACAGACAAATGCTGTAAATGGAGGATAAAAAACCCTTTCATGCACTGGGAAATGATTTATTAATATGAAAAGAATTAAGCAGACATCTCCTTCTAATAGATAGAAGTCCTGTGTAAACCACAATAAGATTACAAGATTGGTGCACAGGCCTAGAGGATTAGGTTAACAAGGGACTGATAAATGTAAATAATTAATGCAAGCTAGTGGATTTACTACAGGAAGTTTCTGCAAGTCTTATATTAATTGCAAAAACCGCCTATGCAGTTGAGGAAGCAAAGAATGGTAATAAACACAAAATGAAAAAATCCTAATATTTCAGACATGGCACATTTGACTTATTTATTTATGTATTTATTTATTTATTTATTTATTTATTTATTTATTTATTTATTTATTTATTTATTAAGCTTTTATACTGCCTATTTCCCGATGGGATTCTAGGCGGTTTACAAAGGGCATCGCAAAATTATAAAATAGTAAAACATCTATAAAAACCATCAATGAGGGGCAGCAGGAAATAACACATGACTTTCTTCCCACCACCACCACATTGTTTATACTTTCTAAAGCTTCTCCATTGTGTCCCAGTCCAACTGAGAAACAGGAGTACAGTGACCCCCCACCTATTGCGGGGGTTAGGGACCTGACCCGACCCGCGATAATTGAAAATCTGCAATATGCGGGTGCAGGTCAGGTTGGACCTGGAGGGCCTAAATGGGGGCTCTTATACTTGCCGCCAGCCTGGTGCTGCCCCGAACAGGCCTGCAAGGGTCTTCCCAGGTTTTCTGGAGGTCCCAAAAGGGCCTCCCTGCGAGCTAGAAGTGACTTTTGGTAAACCGGAAGTGACTTCTGGGTCAACGAAAATCAATGGCCTGGGGAAGCCCTCGCAGGCCTGTTCAGGGCAACGCCAGTCCTGGGGTAAGTACGGGAGGCCTGAAACAGGCCTTTGCCCCTTACCCCAGGGGGCCCTTTTTCATATACTGTGGTCCCGCAATATAGCGGGACCGCAGTATATGAACCGCGAAAGGGCAGGGGACCACTGTATACCAGAAAGCCTTCAAGCAAATCAGATTCAGCAACTTGTTTGCTTCTTTAAAAATATATGAAAACACTCGTCATCTCTGAGACGGCAATATCCGTATAGTCCCACCAGTGCTTCCTTTTTTGATGTCCTGCACAGATGGTTTTGACCGGTACTGTACAACACACCTTTTGCCCTCATCTAGTAATTACATATGACTACTAGAACAAGCTATGGACAGGGTGATGCATTTCACTGAAAATAAGCAAAGCAAGATACTATAAAATGATACAATCCAATATACCGTACATGTGCTCGAGCTATCAGAATAAAACAGCACATGTAGAGTGGTATTAAAGGAGAAAGATATTTCCAACCTTCCCCACCCCCACCCCCCAAGTTTTGGTATGTTAAGCAGATCAGTGGAGAAGCTCACCACAATGGATAGTGAATAGTGACAAAAATGGCATGGGAAATTAATTGTCTCAGTGTGCACCCAAAAGCTGTGGTCTGGGCGAGTTTCATCTTCCTTGTCCTTCGTCAAATGCTTAGAGTGTGGCTACATTAAAAGTAGGGAACAAGCTAGCGTAGGCCACATGGGAATGGTATGGCTTTATTAGAATAATCTAATAAAGTCTGATCGGTCACAAATCACTCCTGGTAGTATCATGAAGTGACGTTAAAAAAAACCCAAGCCACTTCAATATATTAGTAAATTAATCACTTCCCAATCCCATACTTGACAAGAGTGCAGGGGGAATGAAAAAGATTTTTAAAAGTACAGTGGACCGTCATATAACAAATGGTTTGTACAGCATAAAATCTGTACAACATAAAACATTCCGGAGATAGGTGAAATTTGCTTAACAGAATCATGGGGCGAATCTGTACAACATAAAAATGGTCATGATTACGGATTACTCTGTTTTCAATGCATTCCTATGGGAAATTTGTATAAAGGAAATTTGCTTAACAGAATTTCATTCGTGGAAGCAGCAGCGGTGGGGCAGCAGGGGCGGTTCCAGCGACGCGCGCAGAGGCCACAGAGGCATGCCCAGGCCAGCTTGCTGGGCCCGTTTGGTGTCTCTGGCAAGCGGGCCAAGCAAGCCAGCCGGCTGCCGCACGCACCACAGTAAAACCCAAACAGGCCCAGCAGCCCGGCCTGGGCCTGCCGCCACCACCATGGGAGGGATTCCCCCCAACACAGAGTCCTGGTAGGTGACCCCTGAATGCGCGGCAGGTGACTGGCCACCCACAGTCGATGTGTTGGGCAGCCCTGTTCTATAAGAATGTGCAATGGAAGTGAGAGGTGGGCTGCTCCCAGCATTTTGCTCAGAGCTCGAATTTTCTGCATCAGGAGCTGCATAAGCAGAGAATTCTTACGTGTAAGTCACAGTTTGTGAAGAACTAACTTCAAAGCTTTATATCTGGGGCATTTTTGGGTGTTCCAACATAATTTCTTCTTGTCAAAAGAAGTTTAGTGTCAAGTATGCTCTCATTTGCAGCACAAACAGTTCCTCTACTATTGACTTGTCACTTCTATTATGTGTACTACAAGCAGCTGGCACAAGTTTAAGGAACAGCAGAGTTTAAACACATTTACATTCATATGATGACAGAAAGTGCACTGAATGTCTTATGATTCCATTTGAATTTCTAAAAAGGGGCAGAGAGGAAAGCCATTTTTTCTGCAGTCAGTCATAAGGCTGTGTATGTAAATAGTATTTTGAGTAAAGCAAAATATTTTAATATTTTGTTCTCATAAACTTTCTGCAGAACAAAAAGTGAAGACCTAGTGAAAATTTTGACATAATGTATAATAGTGAAACAAAAGATCTACAATTTTGACAGAATGTGTAATAATGAAACAAAAGATCTACCAAACAAAACTGTTAATTTTGGACAGTGCAAACAAATATGAATCCCTATTATAATGGTAACCTGCCATTTCGCGGTTCATATACTGCAGTCCAGGTATATCACAGGACCGCAGTATATGAAAGGCAAGGCCCCCTGGGGTAAGCTGGATGGGCCTGTTTCAGGCCTCTTGCACTTACCCCAGGCCTGGCATTGTCCCGAACAGGCCTCCAATGGGCTTCCTGGGCCTGTCAGACACCCCAGAAGTGGTTTCCGGCTAACTGGAAGTGATTTCCAGATCAACGGAAAGCACTTCTGGGACCTCTAACAGGCCCAGGAAGCCCGTCAGAGGTTGGGGCAGCGCTAGGCCTCAGATAAATATAGGAGGCCCCAGAGAGGCCCCCCAGTCCCGATCTGACCCAGCATGCGCATATCACAGATTTTCCATTATTGCGGGTTGGATCAGGACCCTAACCCCAGCAATAGGCGGGGGATTACTGCAAATGTTCTTTGATGCAGCCATGGGGAGTGGAAAAGAGCAAAGTAATTCTTCAGCCAAAGTTGCACAATAGCAGCCCAGCCGTAGTGTCGCTTGTATTACATTCCAGAATACTGTACTAAAATGTTGCATATCCTTCTCAAAATTGAAGAAATGAATCAGACTAGCTCATAGGCAGAGATGTGAATGTAAACTGGGAGGGACAGTGAAAACTTAGAGGGGAAGTTGCTGGACTTGTTAAAGAAAACTGGAGGGAGCAAGGAAGAAATTTCAGTTGCAAATATTAACAATCTTCCATTTTTCCCCCAGTGGAAATGTTAGAAACACAGAAAACTAGATTTTTTTCCTTTTGGAATGAGTGATGAAATGCTTATAATTAAAGATGGTTCGCAATATGAATATTTGCATGCAAGTAGTCCAAAGATTTACCAAATGATAATTGCCATGCATAGAGGAGACACAGTGAATGTTCAAATCTAGGATTCATTCTGCATCTAATAGATGTTGCCATTCTCGTAAGATGACATATTGGGGCCTTCGTTGCTTGTGGATTGCTGTTTGTATTCTAGTGCCATTTGTTCCAGTCTAGTGGAAACAGTCTTAGCAGAGATAAGACAGATTCTGTCCATATTTTAGAAAAACAACTTTGTTTCTTAAAAAAGCTGTGGCTTCTAATTTTTCCTCTACTTCTTCCAGTAGGAGCTCTCTCTATAATTTCTGGGTCGTATCATGCTCCCTTTTAAGAATAAGTTGATTTTTTAAATTCCAAGGAGACCTGTGTGTGAGAGAGTGTGTGTGTGAGAGAGAGTTAACTTAAGGCTGCAAAGTTAACTGCTAGGGAACTCACTTCTTAGTAGGAAGAGACAGCTCAGTTGTAACAGATTGGAAAGCCAGTGTCAGTTTTATTTTTCATTTCATTGATGGAACAGCTAATGTGAAAGGATCGAGGACCTGATGAACATGTCCACAGAGAGTTCATTGAATGCCCAGAGCCAAACAAAGACATAAACAACCAAATCGTAATAGACAGGATGGATAAAAAACATGATTTAAATTTTTAAAAATAATTTTTAATTTTAAAGTGCTAAATTATCCTCCACCCTCAGGATTATATAACAATATACTGTATAACATTTCATTCCCTACAATTACATGTTTTATCTTATACGTCCTATCTCCCAAAATTGAATTGATACTTCAGATGGAAAATAACCCTTATGTTTTAGAAATAAATGATCCAGAAATTTATACCAAATTTGATTTAAAACATTCTCTAACATCCCTTTTATAGCTTTCAATTCACAGGTCAGTTGATCATTGATAGCTAAACTCCACATTTCATCATACCATTCCTCTACTACACTCAAATTCTTATTATCTTTCCAATTTTTTGCCATTATTAATCTTGCAGATGTTATAATTATAATCAATTTATAATTTTTCTATATGACAACTTTTAACTATGTTCAGCAATGCTATCATCGGACATCTTTCTTTATTAATCCATTCCTTTTGTTTTTCTTTACAAGACCACCACATATGATAACAGGCTCCTTTTTCCTTCTTACACCTCCAACACAAAGGGTGTTACCTCCTTATTGCATGCAGTTTTACTGGTGTTAAGTATCATCTCCATATAACTTTATAGCAATTTTCCTTAATTCTTATTGACATATTTTTCATTATTCTTTCCTTCCATATCACATTCCAAATTTCTTCCTATATCTCTTCATTTAAATCTCCTTGCCAAACCAGTTTTAGTGCTGTTGTTTTATATTCCTCCTCAACTAACATCTTATATATTACACTTATTATACCTTTTTTTGATAAATATCAGTATCTTTAATTTTAATCTTTTAAACCATCCACCCATCTAGTGGCCTTCTACTTTTTTTCTGATCCAAGTTTGTCATCAGTGTATTTCTTTATCCCACCATCTACAGGTGAAACTCAAAAACTATCGTGCAAAAGTTTATTTATTTCAGTAATGCAACTTTAAGGAGCCCCGTGGCGCAGTGGTTAAATGCCTGTACTGCAGGTAAAACTGTGCTCACGACCTGGGGTTCAATCCCAGGTAGCAGGCTCAAGGTTCACTCAGCCTTCCATCCTTCCGAGGTCGGTAAAATGAGTACCCAGCTTGCTGGGGGGGCAATGTGTAGCCTGCACACTGTAATTAAAATTGTAAACCGCCCAGAGACTACTTAAAGTGGTATGGGGCGGTATATAAGCAGAACACTTTGCTTTGCTTTGCTTTAAAGGTGAAACTAATACATGAGATAGACTCATCACATGCAAAGTAAGATAGTTCAAGCCTTTATTTGTTATAATTGTGATGATTATGGTTTACATCTTATAAAAACCCCAAATTCACAATCTCAGACTATTAGAATATTACATGAAAGCAATAAATCAAGGATTGGAAATAGAACAATATTGGACCTCTGAAAAGTATAAACATGCATATGTACTCAGTACAGTGGTACCTTGTATAAAAGAATTAATTCGTTCCAAATGAAATTATGTTATGCATTGAAAACAGAGTAATCCCATTTTTATATTGTACGGATTCGCCCCATAGGCAATTATGTTAAGCAAACTTCCCCTATCTCTGGAATTGTTTATGTTGTACAGATTTTATGTTATACAAACTGTTTGTTATACAAGGTTCCACTGTACTTGGTTTGGGCCCTTTTGCATCAATTACTACCTTAATGTAGTGTAGCATGGATGCTATCAACCTGTGGCACTGCTGAGGTGTCATGGAAGGCTATGATGCTTCAATAGAGGCCCTCAGCTTCGTTGCATTGTTTGGTCTCATTTCTCTCATCTTTCTCTTGGTAATGCCCCATAGATTCTGTATGGGGTCAGGTATGGCAAGTTTGCTGGCCAAACAAGCAGAGTAATCCCATGGTCATTGAACCAGGTTTTGGCACTTTTGGCAGTGTGGGCAGGTGCCAAGTCCTGCTGGAAAATGAACTCAGCATCCCCATAAAGCTCGTATGTGGAAGAAAGCATGAAGTGCTCCAAAATCTCCCGGCAGACCGCTGCGTTGACCGTGGACTTAATGAAGCACAGTGTACCAACCCCAGCAGATAACATGGCTCCCCAAATCAACACAGACTGTAGAAACGTCACACTGGACTTCAAGCATCATGCACTGTGTGCCTCTCCATTCTTCCTCCAGACTCTGGTTCCGTGGTTCCCAAATGAGATGCAAAAGTTTGAGGGGTTTTTTAGTTTCACCTGTATTTACCTGTTTCACACTATGGCCATTCCATCGCCACTTAAAAGATTCTATCTGTTCTTCCACATCTCTTATTTTTGTCAAGTAAATGAATACTTTATCCATTAGTCTGATTTTTAGCATCTGTTCTTCCACATCTCTTATTTTTGTCAAGTAAATGAATACTTTATCCATTAGTCTGATTTTTAGCATCTGTCTTTCCATTGCTCTTTGAGCCTGTCAAAGAACCTTAGCCTCTCCATGTCAACTCCACTCTCACCCAAAAATGGTGGCAATACTGGATCAATTAGATCAGAGATTACTGTAAAAATCCCCATTGAAGCAGCAATGGCAAGCAGAGGAAAGTGGTGGCCTTGCAGAGGATGCTAAAAATCCTCTAAGGCAGGCCTGCCCAAAGTCCGGCCCGGGGGCCAAATCCGGCCCATCAGGCAATTCTGAGTGGCCCGTGGCTGGCTGGCTGGCCCGCCCCTCCCTCCCCCTCCTTCGCCCCATTTTTTTTAAAAAAAAAATCTTCTGCCAACACTGACACCGCCAGGAAGCTTGAGGGGTTGGGTGGGCCAGCCAGCCGGCCGGTCAGTGAACAAAAGCTTGTGGGGCTGAGGGGGCAGACCACCACCACCAGCACCGCCGGGAAGCTTGTGGGGATGGGCGTGCGGGCGGGCCGCCACCAACGGCATCACCGGGAATCTTGTGAAGCTAGGTGCGCGTGCACAGGCCTCTGCCACTGCCAAGGAGTAGGCTGGCGGGCGAGCCATCGCCACTGCTGGGGAGCTTGGGGGGGTGCAAGGTCGCACAGATCGCCTCTGCCAAGGGGTGACCTGTGGCCACGGCTCCCTGTGCTTCCTTTGGTCCCCACCTTCCTTCCTCCCTCCCTCCCTTGGTCCCCACCTCCCTCCCTTCCTCCCTCCCTTCCTTGTTCCCCACCTTCCTTCCTTCCTCTCTTGGTTTCTGTTCAAACTGATAGAGGCAGTGAATTCATTGATAGGGCAGAATCTGGCATCTTCTGCAACAGTTTCCACCTCCCTCCCTCCCTTGGTCCCCAACTTCCTTCCTGCAGGTGGCGTTGCAAGGGGTCAGTGGGTAGGGCTTATGGGTCAGTGGGTGGGGCTTGCAGTGGGGTGGCAGGGTCGGGGAGCAACTGGCCCCTGACACATTCTCAGCCACCAAATCTGGCCCTCCTTACAAAAAGTTTGGGCACCCCTGCTCTAAGGGCTCAGGGAGTTGTATGTCTTCAAAGACAGACAGACAGACAGACAGACAGACAGACAGACAGACAGACAGA
>JAHTLZ010000237.1:30932332-30956719 GCA_023846285.1 Phrynocephalus versicolor | reverse complement strand
GAAAGAAAGAAAGAAAGAAAGAAAGAAAGAAAGAAAGAAAGAAAGAAAGAAAGACTAGGTCTTTCAACAAGCATGATGAACAACTGCGTAATTTGCCTTCATACCTTTAAGCTGTGTAATTACAACTTGATGTATACAGTTTCAATATGAATTTACATTTGCTAATGCCATAGGTTTTACTTCATAAGACACTATTTTATGTTTGAGGTTACTATCTGGCATCTGGCTTCCATTTGGTGAACACCACTTCCTAATAAGAGGCACTAAACATGGCACATCTTCATGTTCTATTTTGAAAGGGAATGAACAATATTCAAAATCCATCCTGATTAACCCGAAGTAATTGCAGATTAGACTCTCAATGTTACAAGGCATCAATATAAAAAAAGTAATCTATATCAAGTTGCTGATATTAAACTGCACTGAAGTGGACAATGCAAATGCCTTTTCTTTCATGCCCATACTTTTGTTGTGTACATAAGGTTATTTTAAAGAAACAGGTTGCAGTCACAAAAACAAGTTAAGAAGGAAATGCAGCTGGAAGGGGGGGTTCTATGTCTCTCATTTTTTGCTGTCTAACCTTGTATTACAGGCTAATCCTGTGCATGTTTACTCAAACAAACAAAAAACATCGTATTAACTCATCTTGCTGCTCATCTAACTGTGCATAGGATTACAACCTCAATAATGTTTCTGAAGTACTAATACTTTAATAGTATTCTCATGATTCTAAGCTTTTTGAGATTAGCAAAATGAAGGCTCTTTGTTGTTGGTTTTTTAAAAAAAGGATTTCAGTTTTATATAAAAAATCTCAGTGTGAGAGAGAAGGTGTGCCATCCGAAAAATCAGAAGCTGAACTAGGCAAAAACGGAATGAAGAATGTAGAGGATATTTATTTATTTATTTATTTATTTATTTGAGGACTTATATCCCGCTCCATCTTCCCTACGGGAACTCTGGGCGGCGAACAAAATAAAAAGATAAAAAGCAAAATCTCCACACAAATACGGCAGAGAACAAGATGGCGGAAGAGAATAGGGGAGAAAGAGAGGGGAAAAGAGAAAAAAAACTAACTAATAAGGTCGCCATAGGCTTCTTTGAAGAGGAAGGTCTTCAATGCCCTCTTAAAAGCAGGCAGGGACTCCAGCAGGCGCAGCTCGGAAGGAAGGTGGTTCCAGAGAGAGGGCCCCACCACAGAGAAGGCGCGGTTCCGCGTAAGCGTTTTCCGTGCCTCTCTGGGTGTGGCCACTCTCAAAGAGCGCGCCTGCGACGATCTCGTGGGTCTGGAGCCGGATGCCCTCTGGGAGATGCGCTCCGCCAGGTAACCTGGTCCCAAGCTGTGGAGGGCTTTGAAAATCAAAACCAAGACCTTGAACCTGATCCGGAAGACAATGGGTAGCCAATGCAAGCGGACCAGGACTGGGGTGATGCGCTCGTATCTACGAGCACCCACCACCAGCCTGGCCGCCGCATTTTGGACCCGCTGTAACCTCCGGACCAGGGTCAAGGGCAACCCCACGTAGAGGGCATTGCAATAGTCGATCCTCGAGATCACCAGAGCCTGCACGACTGCTCTCAGGGAGGACTCATCAAGGTACTGGCGGATCTGGGCGATCCTGCGGAGATGGAAAAAAACGGCCCTGGAGACAGCCATCACCTGGGGTTCCAGGGAGAGGGCCGAGTCCAGGACCACGCCCAGATTCCTGGCCCTGTCTGTAGGCTGGAGGGAAATACCCCCCAGACTAGGGAGGGGGCCATTGTACCGAGACGAAGGCGCCCCGAAGAACAGAACCTCCGTCTTCTCCGGATTGAGCTTGAGCCGGTTATCTCTGGTCCATTCCAGAACGGCCTCCAGGCAGAGATCGAGGGAGCGAACCGCCTCCTCTGCAGATGATGGATAGGCCGAATGTGGAGTTAGAGAAGGAAAATAGGCCAATAGAATCTGAGGATATAAAGGAGAAAGATTTGATAGTGTGGGAGGAAAATTATAGTGGGGATGACAGATGGGGAAAATGAGGGTGCAAGCAGAACCAATAGTAGAAGGGTTCCTTCTGATGGATATGTCCTTGGAGGAATGGGAGGATAAGATAGGCGGGACAGAAAGGTTTAAAAAGAACTATCTAGAAAAGGGGACTCAGACAGAAAGGAGAGGCAAGGAGAAGGCCACACAGACCATTGGAGATAAAACCAGTATCTTGAGGGAAATAGGAGTCCAAACAGAACAAGGATTTCTGGTGGCAAGAGATGTGGATTTGCCTCTGCCCCCACTGGTGGTGGTGATGGGCAATTCAGGGAGGACCACAAACACGGCCACAGTTACGAGAGGCCACGGAGCAGTCTCAAGATGGATCCCTGGTTGGGGATGGGAGAGGCAACCAGACAGTGTGAGACACCACTGTTGCGGGACCCAATGCTCTGGCCCCCTAAGTGTGAGAGCTGCCCAACCCCATTAGTTACAAACAATAACCCATTTAGATCTGACGTTAATGTTGAGAAGTTTATGTTTAACAAAAATAGTTCCAGGAATGTTTACTGGACATTGTTGAATATATGATTGAAAATGATAAAGAAGTATTGCCCCCGGTCAGTGCGAATAAAAGTTTGATTTATTTTGATAAAACAACTGACTCCAGAATTCATTCTCCATCAGAACCGTTAGTGGCTTTAACCGAACCCTCACACTCAGGCACAGCAGATGACCATCCCCTAACATGCCTATCAATATTCTACTGAGCCACCCTTTATGGATAAACAAAATAAAAATGATAGGTTTGATATAAAAGCATTATGTACTACATTAGCTTTTTCTTCTAAATCAGGAATCTATTACTTTTGCCTAACTTTGCAGCTAACCACTTTTCTCGTAACAGTGATGGGCAGCTGTACTATAGCTGTACTGTCTCCTTTGCCTGGTGAAGTAAGTTTATGGGGACGGCACAGCAGGTGGCTGTTTGCTCAAACAACACTTCACTCTATCAAAGAGCCCCTTCGCCTGCCACCATTATGGAAGAAATACAATCTGTGTTCCAGTGGTTTCAATAAAAGCTTGGGAGTATCCCAGACTATTCTTTCTCTGCCAACTGGCAAAATTAAATGCATGGCTTCCAGGGGTCACATACTGTTAGATAGTTCTTCTAGTCGCCTGAGATATTCAGTAATATCACAGCGTCATCTTTTACAGAATAATGGCATTTCTATTGTCTTCAAATTCCCCTCTATTGAGAAACAAACAAACAACAACAAATCTGTAGAAACTCATAGAGCAGCGCAGGACAAACGGTTTGCAGGAAGTGGAACAGGGAGTTAAGAGTGAAAGTTAAGATGGGGAGAAAAGTTGGAGGACATGAAATGTGCATAAGTAGTACAGTGGACCCTTTTATAACAAACAGTTTGTATAACATAAAATCTGTACAACATAAAACATTCCGGAGATAGGGGAAATTGCTTAACAGAATCGCCTATGGGGCAAATCTGTACGAAATAAAAAAAGGATTACTCCGTTTTCAATGCATTCCTATGCTAAATTTGTATAAAGGAAAATTTGCTTAACATAATTTCATTTGGAACGAATTAATTCCTTTATACAAGGTACCACTTGTAATTAGTAATACAGCTTTGTGGCCTGGCTGTAGCGAAGAACTAGAGAGGGTGATCAATGGAAATGGGATGTGGTGTAAAAAGCAGTGGAGTATGATGGGGGAAAGTCACCCATGATTGGTCAACATTTGGGGGAAGGAGAGCAGCAGCAAAAAGTAAATCTGACTTGTCTTTTGCTAACTTGCCACATCTCGTCCTCCTTGGGATACCTGTCAGAGGCTGGCCAGAGTGCTCACCCCAAGGTGATCTGCAATGTTGGGCAGCAAGCATTCCGGTATCCAAACGACCCCTGCCTCCAGTCAGAGCACCGTCCTCTCAACAACCTTGATTTAAAGTCCATAGCTACATTCCCAAAACAGCCATGATGGGATGGACTGGCTTCAAGCTGGCATGTGAAAAAGAGGCTACATTTGAGTTCAGTTCTTCCCACCCCTGTCCACAGCCACTCTGGAGACAACCTAGCTACCCATTAGTTTTTAAAAAATGGTGCTGGGGAGTCAGTAGAGAAGAAAACTCGAATATGATGCAGTGAGTTCTCTCCGTTTTTCTCGTAATTGGTAGAAAACAGTGTCTCAATACATTGGATGTCAATTCTGTTATGGATGTTTCTATGTGAGATGTATTGGCCCTGCATGGGCAAAGGGCAGTAGGCATATGGCACCTAACGGTTATAACTGCCCCAAAGCAGCTTTCTTCAGAAAAAGGAAACTAGGCCTGAGTTCAGCCTACCCTGCCTAGGCCAAGAAGCCTCTCTGGCCAACTTTTTATAAGGTGAACTTCCACAGTGTAGAATTAAATAAAGAAAAATGAGGCAAAAAAGAGTTAAGCATTATAGCACTTTAAAAACTTATTGCTATATTTTAATATGGGAAGTCCACTTTTTCAGACACTAATAGAAATGACTGCCACATTCCTAAATTTTTTTTTAAAAAATCACAGCTAAGATTAACAAAAAAAGCATTTTTATGTGCAAAAACCTTGTGTTTTCCATACAAAAAGTTTTCTGTGTAAAAAAAAACAACCTTCCATTTTGTTAAAAATACTTAAATTTTGCATATACAGTGGACCCTTGTATAACAAACAGCTTATATAACATAAAATCTGTACAACATAAAAAATTCTGGAGATAGGGGAAATTTGCTTAACATAATCGCCTATGGGGCGAATCTGTACAACATAAAAATGGGATTACTCCATTTTCCATGGATTCCTATGGGAATTTGCATAAAGGAAATTTTGCATAACATAATTTCATTTGGAACGAATTAATTCCTTTATACAAGGTAACACTGTACTATGTTTTGTTTTAAAAAACAGTTCTATAACTTTTTTATTATGTGGGAAAGCTCTGAATCATGGGGTGGGGGGAACCTTATCATATAAATGTATCAAGGAAGGAGAAATGTCAAATATGGGCAACTCTGGGAAAGCATAGGAGCCAACATTTTGACTATGTCACCTGGTATAGGTTGTAGCAGGCTAAGAAATTAGCAAAGAAGTGAAAAACTGCCAGTAAAAATATCTGGACAGTCACTTCCAGTTTTGATTTCCCCACCACCACCACCACCACCATCACCACCACAAGTTTCCAGCACTGTAAGTTAGAAGGGCCCAGTGTTTCACTGAGGGGTTCTTAGAGCAGCATGCTATTAAGAACTTAAATACTGTACAGCACTTACAGTACTGGGAGAGAAGAGACCATAATTTCTTCCCTCACGTGGACAGTGAAACCATTTACTATGAGACATTCTAATAGTGCCAAGGCTCTGTCTCCACAATTTGGTACATTGTGCTAACCCTTTATCCCCCTCCTGGTTAGTCACCTGAGTCAAGGAAAGGGTAAATGCCACACCATCTATCAGATCTGCTTTAATTTGGATTCCTGCGCTGAGCAGGGTGTTGGACTTGCTGGTCTTACAGCCCCTCTTCCAACTAATTTATTCTATGATTCTATGACACTACAAAAGTGAATGGCTCTGTAGCTATTCTACTGCTATCAAGAGTATTTTTCAGTGAGTAAAAATGGAGGAGGCCGTTTGTCATACTGGCAGTCATCCTGAATTCTCAAAATCAATCAAGCTTTCAGATCACAACTTTATAAAAAGTAACAAAATGGCAGGTACATAGATTCTCTACTCCAAATAATCTTGTCTCACCCTCAAGATCCAGGCAAAGAAAATGCTAAATTTGGAGCCAAAATGGCTGAAATGATCCTACATGTGAACAGATGATTAAAACATTCTCATGTACTCACTGAGTTTAAACCTGGGCAAATGGCAACTTTTCTACTTTTACCCCCTTTCGTCCAAAGTACTCTTTCATTTAGAAAGCCTTTCTAAACTGAAATGCATGCTGTATACTTATGACTAAAGCCAGCAATGAAAATTATGAGGTCATACTGCTACAGCCAATCAGCATGTAATTGAAGTCATTTTGCAAACTTAATTCTAATTAGGACAAGTGGTGGCTGTTCACTACAATGTGATGTTACTACAATACCCACCATCCCTACTCAGCAGAAAGACTGGCTGATATAGATGTGGGAAATCCTTACACAGAGTCTACTGGCATATTTATAAAGGAGTGATATTTGAAACTATGTGCTGTGACCTAGCTTAGCAGAATAAAATATGAAAAGGTTTTGAAGAGAAGGCTGGGGGATCTCCCTTATGAGGAAAGGCTAAAACATCTGGGGCTCTTTAGTTTGGAAAAAAGGTGCCTGGGGGGCTATGATTGAGACGTATAAAATAATGCAGGGCATGAGTAAAGTGGATAGAGGGACACTCTTCTCCCTCTCACAAAATACCAGAACTAGGGGACATCCACTCATATTGAGCGTTGGGAGACAGAGAACAGACAAAAGAATTTTTTTAACCAAGCATGTTGTTCGTCTGTGGAACTCCCTGCTACACGATGTGGTGATGGCATCTGGCCTGGATGCCTTCAAAAGGGGATTGGACAGATTCCTGGAGGAAAAGTCCATCACAGGTTACAAACTATGATTGAGATGTGTAATCACCAGGCTTAAAAAACCCAGGGTACTTCAAAGGCTAGATGCAGGGGAGTGGTATGAAGAGACAGATATCTAGTCTTGTACGCTCCCGGACAAATTTGGTGGGGCCACTGTGAGATACAGGAAGCTGGACTAGATGGGCCTTTGGCCTAATCCAGCATGGCTCTT
The DNA here is from genome assembly GCA_023846285.1 of Phrynocephalus versicolor. Lineage (NCBI taxonomy): Eukaryota > Metazoa > Chordata > Lepidosauria > Squamata > Agamidae > Phrynocephalus > Phrynocephalus versicolor. The sequence continues at coordinate 30,949,941 of JAHTLZ010000237.1, read as the reverse complement.
CTTATGTTCTTATGACTAGACTTTGAATGAAACAAGTGGGAATTGGGAAATGAGATAGCACTGTGTGAAGAGAAAGTCTATGAGTTGTTTAATAATCAGATTTGTACTTCACTGTTGGGATCGTATGATCTCAATAAAAGGTTAATCTGCAAAAGTTCTTCATAATGAAAACTTGTAATTTATGAAATAATCTTTGCTTTTTGTAAGTTCTTTGTTTGTTTAATGCACCACTGGGCCATGCACACTATTCTAAGCACTATTCACAAGATTAAAATAGACATATAACAATAAGTGTATAACCAAACAGTAAAAGTAATAAAAACAATCAAAACTGAAACCAAAGCTACAAAAGCGCATTATCTCTGTGAGAGCGAAGGTATGAGGTGTAAAAAATCAAGCACGGTCATTGTGGAAGGCCATCCTGAAAAGCAGTGTTCTGAGCTGCCTTCTAAACGTTTGTGAAGTGGGGGGCAGCTGTAGATCCACTGGGAGCTGGCTCCACAAAGTCGTTGCACCACAAAAAAGGCCAAACTCCTCATAGAAAACTTCCAGGCCTCACTTGGAGTGGCAACCCAGAGGATCATTGCCAGTGGGTGGGGATGGTCCAGTGAGTCTGGCACAAGACATTGGGGGGTGGGGGAGATGCTGTGACATCCACGGATCCCATCCATGGTCCCAATCAACGGATGACTTGATATGCAGGCATCAAAACCTTAAACCTGAACCAGGACACAATGATAACCGGTAAAAGCAAGTCAAAGCTGAAGTGAGGTGAACAAATTTGCTCACTGCAATCTCTGAGTCAGCCTCAAGGGAAAGGCAGATCTGGGCATGGCTGCAATCTGGGAGTCTTAAGAAAGATTTGGGTCCAAAAGAACAGACAGATTATGAATGTACGGTATTTTCCATGTAAAAGACTATACATTCTTTACTAAAAATGTTAGACTAGACACTGAGGGTCATCTTATACACAGAAGTAAGCCAAAGAGAGAGCCATGTGGTTGCAAAACAGTCTAGCGATAATCCTCCCCACGTCTGGGGGTGAGGGGCTCCAGAAGCAAAATTTCATTTATGCTTCGATTCAGTTTGAGCCTGTTAGCCCGGGGCCATTCCAAGACCAAAGCCAGGCACTGCTTAAGTGCCCAGACTGCATCCATTGCAGAGGTGGTAAAGGAGTGATCAAGTTGTGTGTCATCAACATGCTGATGACCCTTTACTCCAAATCTCCTGATGACCTCCTCCAATGTATGCCTAGGGATTACATCCTGATAAAAGTGATAGCTGACTTTAATAAAGATCTAACCATAGTCAAATGGTATAAAGGTGTATGCAAATGTGTGGAGCAAAAGAACATCAGCAGCTACAATTCAAGGTAGGAGTGTCACAAAAGACATTTATCCCATCACTATGACAGTGACAGAAGTCACCCATGATTAGGCAATATTTCCTTTTAGATCCTTCCCTTATTTCCCTTTGCACCTTAATATCACCTTGAACGTCTGTCTTAGACACAAATATATGTTCTAGCATCAGATTATTTTATTGGCCAAAACAGCAATTATATTGAAAATGCAACTTAGATACATCATTGGTTTAGTATTATGCCCTCTTCAGTCTACTGAGTAACATTACCTGAGTAAACCCTGTACGGTTCTTCCTACAGACCGGTAGTTCGCAACCTTCAGTAGCCCAAGTGTTCTTGGAGTACAATTCCCTGAAACTTTCACCAGCAGCTATGCTATCTGGGGTTTCTGGGAGTTACAGTCCAAGAACATATAGACTACCCAATGAATCAAAAGATAACCATATTATTTCATTCTCTTCATTCTCTCATGGGTCCATGTTCTACAAACTCACCAATACCAAGCATCAGCAATCTAGTTTTCTTCAGTTCAGGTGGAGATTATCCATTAATAAAGGTTTCTCATTTCTCAAAATAATTCCCAGTGCCTAGGAAATCAACCTTCTCTCCTGACACCACTAACATATTCATGACCTCTCAGCTCCATTTATCTTGTCTGCATAAGAAACAGGGATATTTCAGAGAAGATTTTGCAGGTCCATCTAATCTAAGAAGCCAAGATTTAATTTCTAGACAGCACAATTCATTTTTTCATGTTACTGATGTTGGTATGATATGGTTGTCAGATTGATCTAAACCAGGCCTGCCCAAAGTCCGGCCCGGGGGCCAAATCCAGCCCATCAGGCCATTCTGAGTGGCCCGCGGCTGGCTGGCCTGCCCCTCCCCCCTCCTTCACCCCATGTTTTATTTAAAAAAATCTTCTGCCAACACTGACACCGCTGGGAAGCTTGGGTGGCTGGGCGGATGGGCAGTCTGCCGCCACCGGCACCGCAGGGGAAAGTGTGGAGGTGGGCAGGCCAGCGGGCCTCTGCCACTGCCAAGGAGCTTTGGGGTGGGCTGGCAGGCGAGCCGTCGGCACCGCTGGGGAGCTTGGGGGGTGCAAGGTCGCACAGATCGCCTCTTCCAAGGGGCGACCTGTGGTCACAGCTCCCTGTGCTTCCTTTGGTCCTCACCTTCCTTCCTTCCTCCCTCCCTTAGTCCCCACCTCCCTCCCTCCCTTCCTTGTTCCCCACCTTCCTTCTTTCCTCTCTTGGTTTCCACCTCCCTCCCTCCCTCCCTTGGTCCCCGCCTTCCTTCCTGCGGGTGGGGCTTGCAAGGGGTCAGTGGGTGGGGCTTATGGGTCAGTGGGTGGGGCTTGCAGTGGGGTATCAGGATCGGGGAGCAACCGGCCCCTGACACATTCTCAGCCACCAAATATGGCCCTCCTTACAAAAAGTTTGGGCACCCCGATCTAAACAATTCATCTAGACAAAAAACGATATTGCTAATTTTGCACCAGGCAAATATCTCTCCATGCCATTGGGACACCTATCATAAAACCATCATTTTGTGATACTAATGGTGAATCACCACTATCAGGAACTAGGGATTCCCTGTTATTTTGGATTCCCACCTCCCCAAATTCTCCAAGAATTCCAAGGCATACAACTTAGGAGTTCTAGATTACACATCCACACCTACAGACACCCCTATATTCCACTTAGCCAGAGAAGGGCCTAGCTTGAAAACTCCATGGCTTCACTTGGGGCCTAGCTCCCTGTTTAATAAAGGAATCTGCCCTGGTGCTACCTAGGAGTTCTACATCTTCCTGGGTGGTGCAGTCCTTCCCATTTAGATAAGTCTTCTTCATGCTCCCTGAGGTATATAACCACATTTTCAGTAGTGTGTGAATATATATAATCACAGAAAATGGCTGAAATTTGCAGTATGACAGTTTCTTTGTCAAAAAATAAAACTTTCTTGCTACACTGAGTATTCTGTACAGCACCTGATATCCCACAGTTTTTATTCTTGAAACACTGAAAACAACAGGAAAGTAAGCAAAGTTGAGCCTCACTTCATTCAGTACATTCACACACAACATCGAGACAGGTTTTGATTTATTATGAGCAAGTGGTGGCACACCAGGGTGGATGTGATTTAAATCATGAGTTAAATTTAAAGAATCCATTTTTTGTTATTATGATTTAAACCATGATTTAAATCTCTCCTTTTAAAAAATATTGATTTTCATCCACCCTGTCAGGTGCACATAGCCCATTCAACCCCACTTGGCTCCTCTAGGCTTCAGGCATAGCTAAACAAACCAAGTATTAAAGCCTCAGTGTACAATTCGAATCAAGATATCTGACTTCTTGTTCTTATACAAGCCAGGAATCATAAAACAATGAACAAACTCTGGTTTATGATTCTATCTTGAATAGGGACAAAACTTAGTGGTCATGAATCCATCAAACTACTGACAAAATACATACTAAATACCAAATTTGTACATTTTAAAGTCTCTTTCCTGAGTTCTCTTTCTGTGACATATCCCCCCCCCATCCAAAATTGTTGAGGGATATAGCTTAACAATGGGAATAAGCTAATTCACTATACACCTGATTAAAATATCAAGAATTTTATATCCTTGAATTCCCATTTCAAGTTATTTGTACGCTTTACAACATTTCTAACTTAAGTGAATGTTTAATTTGCTAGTACAGCTGTCAACTAATCCTTATATGATGTGCCACATTTAGTACGATGTCATTTTAATTGGGCAGAAATAATGCCTCTTTCTAGAATACTAGAAAGTATAGAAACTTTAGAACTGCAACCTTAGATACTTTTTTTGCCAAAATTATAGCACAAACATTGAGAAAATCATGTATGAATGTGTATTTACCACCTATAGCTGTCAAAAACTGTGACTCAATTCCAAGCATAACTACCTATGTCAGAAACTGTAACTACAGACAGGTACAGTACATCCAATTTTTGAGCATTTTTGCCATTCTCGGCTTCCTTCTTCACCAGCAACCTACCCACGCACATGCACTTTTCACATGACAGACTTGACAAGAGAACAGTGTGACAGACTTATGACATGGAACTAAATTTGTCTAGCCTCCACTGGCAACTTATTCATAGCCACTGTCTCCAGATGAATGTGCAATTAATAGCTATCAGGCTCTCCTCATTATGCAGTTCTGGGAATTTCAATTATTTTGTTGTACTTCTTAACACATTAATAATTACATTACTTTCAAGCTGAGTTCTTAATTTCACTCTAAAAAAACAAAAAATGTACTACTATAAAAACCACTGAACCAAGAATAAAAGTGAATAAATAAGATCTAATAAATATAGTTTACAGACAAAAAAAATACCGTACTTGATCAAATGATTTACAGATTCTTAAGCCACCTGGTCAAGGGAAGCTTTTCCTGAAATCAGTTAATGGTTGGCTTGTTTTTTGTGCATTAATTCTGTAATTCTTTTTACATTCATCTCTCTTAACTTTACAATATCCAAATTTGTACTAACTTCTGAAGCAATGAATTAGACTCCAGGAAGGTACTGTCTGTATTCCATACCTGATGCCCCCTTTAACCTTTGTTTTCCCTTTTTCCTTCTGTCACCTCATCTACTACCCTTCTTAAATCAGAAAGCCCATCATATTACTGTATTTTGGTACCAAAACTATTAGATACTTCTACTAGATATTAGATTTTGGGAAAATTACAAAAGATCTCTTGATTCACTCAAGTTCACTGTGAAAAGAAAACCATGACAACTATTTGTACTCTTGCTTTATTATTGCATCTGGCATGGTCACTCTTGGAAATTCAATCTATTATCGTTGCTAAGCATCAGTTGCTGTGCAACCTAAAAGGGTATGTTGTGCGTTCAGCCCAAGAAGCATTAATAAACCTGTAGGCCTCAGCCCACAATTCTAAATAGTATATGTCCAAAGACTTTAAACTGCTTCTTGAATAATTAGTACTATTCGAAAGAAAATATAAGGGAAACCAGCAAAATAAAAATAACTGAAAAAAGAAACATACCAAAAAAATTGGCCCAGTCCAGTAAGTTCTATGTAAGCCTTAAAAATCTACCACAGTAAAGTTTAAAAAAAAATACTAACTGCCCAGTTGGTGATTAGGTGGGGGGGGGTAATAATGTTCTTTGAGTCGGATAAATACATCTCATAACATTTTTCTTAAAGCATTGCATCAAGATAAACTAGTAAATCTGCCAATAAATTCAGATAACATACATATAAATACTGTATATATACTAGACTAATACCAAGGTTTACAACCACAACTGATTCCAGAAACATGCTGTATATCAAAGCAAATTTCTCCATAAGAAATAATGGAAACTCGGATTATTCATTCTGGGGTCCCGTAGACCACATACTGTACACACAAAATGCCGAAACTCACAAAAAAAAGTTGGCTAGAAGTCCACATCCACACCATGGTTTAGGTACGTGGCTGTGGAATCTGCTCTGTTTGGGACTAGCAACTGGATTTTACTCTGTGTTTTTAAGGTGACAAAATAAAGTACAATTTGTAGCCATATACGCACTGGAGCAGCTGACCCATGACTAGAAATTGTTTGAAAAATAAGGAAGAATATTGAAAACAAATAAAATAAAATATAAAGAAAAAGAAAAAGGAACCCCTAACCTGCACATTCCTGGCTGGTGCAAAGGAGACCTCTATTCCTCTCTCCTCCCTATATTTAGATGAAGCTGCCTGAGATGGAACATTCCAGACAATCAGCCACAATCCAGCAAGGGGTGGGGGAGAGTGAGAGAGAGAGAGAGAGAGAGAGACCACTGGCTCACTTGTGATCATGTGACCTGCTCCAGTTACTCATATTGCAAGACATTGCTTGTTGATCGAGGCAAAATTTAGAAGAAATGTTTGCTTGTCTTGCAAAACGCTCTTAAACCAAGTTACTCTTGAACCAAAATATTCTTGTATATACGAATTCTGATGAACCCTGTTCCTGGACTTTAAAGAATGCTACTTTCTGAAAACAACTGAAAAACAAATGTAAAAGAATGACATTGAATTCACTAATTAAGAGCACTCTAAATTATCATACTTCTAGCTGTTCTTGTACTAAGCTAGTTGCAAGCTGCAGATCCTGGAGTTTCCAGGCACCTTTATACCAAAATATTACATGTGTTGCAAATGTTTTAGATCATACAGAAAACTAAGAACTCAAACATATACACTAGGGTCTGAGATACAAATCTATATGCCAGGGTTGTCCAAATTTAAACAGCTTGTGGCCTGCCTGATGCTCCCAAATGTCCCCTGCGGACAACTCTTGGAGCTCTTAAACTTCTTTTTTTTTAGGTGTGTGCATGTGCAAATTGCAGCAGCAGCACAGGTAAGGGACCGGGTGGGAGACCCTACTCTGCCCAGGCACCTGACCAAGAAATGAGGGGTACAGCAGAGGCACGGCTGCCTCCAGCTCTCTCTCTCCTTCATCGCCCCACCCCACCTGCTGGGCCCGATCCTCCTCCATGGGATCACGTGGGGGGATCAAAACACAGGCTGGGCAGGGGGGAGATCCGAAGCAGGAGGACCACGGCAGATCCCCGCCACCACCCGCCTCCCTTGCCATCCGCTATTAACTACGAGATTTACCTCTCTCACTCCACCAGAGAGAACTGGAGGGGGATCTCTTCTTTCTTGGAAACACATCCCAGCTAGTGTCAAGTGAAACACTGTCATTCCATCTTGTTCATTTCTATGTGTCACAGGTGTCGGTAGAGGGATCAGAAACTGTCAGCACTTGACAATTTGCTTAACGGTCAGCAAGGAACAAATTGCAAATAGGAGTTACTGTAAATTAAAATATTTAAAACAACAAAAAGCATCTTCCATTGGAAAACAAAATAATGAATTCAGGGAAAGCAGCATATTTTGGAGGCAGAGTATGCAAAGGGACACTGGTTGCTTCATTGTTTTTCCTTTGTTTCATTTCTATGACATCTTCTATTGGACAGCCACCTGTCTGGGATGGTACGAAGTTTCCTGCCTTGTGCAGGGGTTGGTCTACAAGACTTCCAAGGTTCCTACCAACCCTATGATGGTTCTATGATACTCTGATTCCTCCTAGTTAAGAGACCCCAAGGTGGTCACAAATTAGTAAAACCAGTGGTACTAAAAACACCATAAATTAGAAGGTTAAAAAACTATTGGAAATATAATAGCAATATAAATATAATAGTAAGAGTCATCTAAATGTTTAAAAGCTTTAAAACGATGTTTCAAGGAATGTACTCACAGCATCAAGAAGAGACTCATTACTGCTCAATTTATTAAACGTTTAGGTTACGAGTTTCCTAATCACAATTTAATATATTTAGGGACTAAGAAAAAAAACATACATAATAACAAAACCACCACAGTTGAAATTAACTTGAAATTTACATCACTTCTTTTTAAAAAATAAATAAAGAAGCATGCCTAAATCCAGGTCCTACTCCAAACTTGAATGGATAAGTTACTTTTAAGTTAATATTTATATAACAGTCAGTGATTGACTGTATGCATTCTAACTGGAATGTACAGCTGGATTCAGAATTGGGGCTTTTGACATGTATAACCAGTAGATGCTTCTATTTAACAACTACTTTAACATCATAAAATGCCTCAGATTCTTTTTAAAATATATAAAATTGATACACTTGATATATTTATGATATTTACATAGCTATCTTGAGACTGCTTACTCAGAAGCAATACCCATTTGCTTAGTCACACTTAATTTTAAGGATATATGAACAGCACTGAAACCTCCAAAGTACAAATGCTTTCAATCTAAGCAAGTAAAATTGTAAATATATGTTTAGAACAGCAAGTGCACAGCAGAATACAGCACTCTAAGATGCAGACCTTTTCTGATTCTTAGATGCAAAAAACAATAATATTTACATTAAAATGTGGTGTTTTTAAAGAAGAAAAGAAAAGGAGTTATTGGGACACAAACAATATTTCAGAGACAGTATATTAAAAACACATACCATGTGCAGATGCAAAATTAAACATTTAAAAGTGGAAATGCAACTTTGTTTAGGTATAAAGCCTGAAATCCTGCACATCTCAATAGCCGCAGTAATGTGGTCTTTTTTTAAAATTTTTGCCCACAATTGTAGTTCTGTTGCCTTTTGTGCTCAATAAATGGCATTTTCTAAACAACCTCCACTCACAGGAACCACTGTGCAGGAAATGAAGGCTTAGGAGAGGACTTCGAATGTGGCCCTAGTCTTCTCCAGGTGAATAAAATGAAGGTACTTGCGCATCCGTGTTAGTGAGCTGAAACTTGCAATATTCTGTCTGGAAAATTCCTGGAGAATTCTGGGAATCAGGAGTTGTCTCACAACAACAACAACAGCACAACAGTAACAGTGGTGGTGGTGGTGGTGGTGGCAGCAGCACACCCCTAGTAAGTACTGTCTTGTGTGAAAATCTTACTACAGATTTTGAGAAAGTAAAGTGTAGTCTTGAGAAGCATTTTCCCCATTCCAGAAGAAAAAAGGTTATTAGACAAAAACGGGATGAGGACGTTTCCTGACTATATCTCTCAGCTCCACATCTCTAACCACTGAAAGGCTTATGTTTCTAAGCATAAGACATAAAATCATGACTTAGAGCTGTTTGTTTACTTTCAATTTCACCTGTTCAGCACCTGAGCATTCAAACCAGAACAAGATGAAACATATCAGCAATCAAAACTTTCGAAAGAATAGACCAGGGAAAGTAAATGACCAGTGCCTACTTTTAAAATGAAGAAAAATAGATCTAGATAATAGTAGCTCCATTACACCAAACACGTTCTATCCCCAGTATATGTATTTCAAAGCAATCTGGTGAATAGGAGCCTTCTGCATAGATTTGTAAAGAATAATTCTAAATCAATATAATTTCCTTTTTTTCTGTCAAAATAATCTATTTCACAGATATCAAAAAGGTAGCTGATTTAAAAAAATGTTAATTTCAACAGGGCTTCTGACGGCAACCCATGATAGCAGCATAAGTACAGTGGAGAGAAACGTAATTAAAAAGTGCTATCATAAGATGGGCACACAGCTGGCTGAAAAACTGCAGTGCCCGAAAGGAGTAATTAATGGATCAGTGTCAAGCTGGGAGGATGTAGAAAGCAATGCTTCAGTTCACAGGGATATGTCCTAGGTCCAGTGCTGTTCAATGTCTCAATTAATTACTCAGATAAAGATTTGAAGAATGGTCATTAAATTTTCAGAAGACTCAAAAATAGGAAGTATCGCAAACATTTTAAGGATATTATTATAACTCGCAGAATGCTTTGATAAAATTGCAGCACTGGGCTACAAGCCATAAAACAGAAATTAACAGCAGATGTTAAATATTCCACATGGTAAAATAAATTCAACTATATTAGAATTGAAGATATAACAAAAAAATTATATATTTGAAAATGACTTTGGAGTAATGATGGTACCACTATAAAGCCTTATGTCTGAATTGACTTGATGGTACATGATTATTATTTTTATAAAGCAACACTGCGATGTAAGAAACCTGAACTAGCATGAGTGCATAAGACACATCACATCACAAGGAATATTACTGCTGTTCACATATAATGTGAAGAACTAAATGCCCTAAGCACATCCGATCTCGCCTGATTTCGGATGGGAGTACACCAGGGAATACCAGGTGTTATAGGCGCCTGGAGTATTCCTGCCAAGAAAACGCCATGGACATGGAGTCACAAAGAGTCGGTCACGACTGTAAGGACACAACACACACACACACATGACCACTTTAAACCATGCATCCAGATCCATCAGAATGCCTAGCATGAGGATAGTACTTCTCAATGCCAGTTTAAGCTCACATCCACAACATGGCATTGGTATTTCTGCCCTCACTGTAATGCAGACAAGAATGCACATCCCTAACTACAGTTGTAGATTCTATCCCATTAGTTGCAAGCCACTACAGTATATGTACAATAGTAATATGCAGCCTTAAGAACAAATGACCTGGATACCACTGAAAAGAGAGTAGCAAATTGTGGGTCCAATATGTGAGGAAGGCAGAATGAAATCTGTATGAAAAATGATTAGCTCTACTAATAGCTTTATTAGCAAGGGAAACATTAAGTTCACATAAAAGCTCGTCTTAAAGAAGCCAGCAATGCACATTTTCCACTCTTCTTTGAGGCTGTTGCATGCTATGAGATTCCAGAAGCACAAACACCAAAGATGAGGAAGTTGACCATGGCAAGATCTGTAGCTGTTAACTAGCTACCAGAACCACCCGAGTTGCCCCACCTTTGTTAAAAGTACTGCAACAGAAATCTTTGGCTGCTTAGAAAATACTAAATGGATCGATTTCAATTCCAAAGCTGAAATTCACCTTTATCCCTAATTCAACATCCACTAAGATCATCTACAGAAACTAAAAGAAACAAATTGCCTTGGTTGTTAAGTTCCTGTGAAGTCAGAACCACATTATAGCAATCCCATGATGAGATACCTAAGGAGTGGTTTTACCAGTTCCACCCCCCTCAGGGAGCTTCTATGGATGAGCAGGTTCTGAACCCAGGCCCCCATGAGTACTAGGACATCATTCTACCTACAACACCACAATTGCTCCATCGCTGGTTTAAAAAGATAAGTAGGACAGCAATGCTGACAGGGTGGATAAAAATCTATTTTTTTAATTATTATTGTTGTTGTTGTTGTTGTTGTTGTTGTTGTTAAAAACCACTGATTAAAATTTGATATTTTTAATTTAAATGGTCAAAACATCCAATTTTTAAAACTTAAATCTTCATTTTAATCGTGTTTCAAGTCAATTTGATTTAAATCATATCCAACCTAAATGCTGATCAAGGACAAATCACACAGCAAAAAGTCAAATGTGAAACTATTGATATGGATTATTTATTAAATTAATAATTAAAACATGGATGCTACCATCTTTGTTATGATGCTATTATTTTGAATATTTTATTGCTATTCAAAGACACACCTGGTGGGGGGGAGCAGCGTCTTGTTTAAAATGTCTTTGAGCCACCGAGCCAAGCGGTCGCCTTGGTGGCTTAAAGATATTTTAAACCACCTGCCGCTTCCCCCCCACACACACTAGGTGAGTTGAGGGGGAGAAGCGGTGGGTGGTTTAAAACATCTTTAGCCATGGAGACAACGGGTTGCCTCGGTGGCTAAAGACATTTTAAATCACCCATCACTTCTCCCCCCAACACGCACGGGGGGGGGGAAGCTGCGGGTGTTTTAAAGTGGTTTCCCATAGGAATGCATTGAAATCCATCCCTCCGGAAGGCATTAAATTGACTTTCAATGCATTCCTATGGGAAACCGCTCCCCGACTTACAAGCTAACCAACGTACAGTGGTACCTCGGATAACGACTTTAATTCGTTCTCTTAGGTTAGTCGTTATCTGAAAAAATTGTTATCTGAAATGGGGTTTCCCATTGAAATGAATGGGAAACCTATTAATCCGTTCCGGATGTCCCCTCCTTCCCCCCTCACCCTGGCCCCCACCTCTCTTCCTTGCCAGCACCGCCGAACACCTGAGCAGCAGGCGAGCCGGGGAAAGCCTCGCGCCACTCAAGCGTCCTTCCTCCCTCACCCCCCGGGCGTCTCTCTTCTTTTGCTGGCGCTGCCGACAGCAAGCACCTGGGCAGCAGGCGAGCACGGGGAATCCTTGTGCCACTTGTGCATCCTTCCCCCCACCAACACCCCGGCCACTGTCTGTCTTCTTTCGCCGGCGCTGCCGGCAGCAAGCACCAGGTAGGGAAATTCTTGGATTACAGGGCAAGTGGTACACCAACAGAATCCCTATCCTGTCAGGTCCACACAACACCACATGCAAACACTCAAACCTGACGAACTGCTGAACTGGGCGCCTGGTAAAGGAGATGGACTCACAAAAGACCAGTGTGACTTCCCCTGTTACAGAATCTGGAACCCTGCACGACAGAGCTAGGAGAGGCCAACCCCTCCCTCCTCATCCAACCAGGTTTCCATAATACACGCCAGGTCGGCTTTCTCATCCAGGATTAAGTCCTGGATGATCTGAGTTTTCTTATTAACCAACCTGGTGTTCAGCAGCAGCAGCTTCAGATCCAGAGAATCACAGCTGACAAGAGCACCAGGTATCTGGACATTAGGGGGCAGACCAGGAGGAGAGACAATCTGTCTTTGATGGACCCTTCTCTTCCTGTAATGGCATGTCCAACCCCTACTGCCATATCTTCCTTGATCCGTCACCCTCTGAATAGTGGCACCTCTGCTTCCCTCCCCAAGACTTCCCCCTGCCGCAAGGCACATGGTAAGGCAAACCTCCAAGCTGAACTAGCTGCTGTACAGGAAGATGGAGCCTGTTTGCTAGTGTTCCCTAATCCTTGCTCTATATAAAATGTCTTTCTTCCTCTATTACTCCACCTTTTCTTATCTGTTTGCTTTGCTTTGATCTATTGTTTGTTTGTTTGTTTGCTTGCTTGCTTGCTTTAGAGTATTTCTACCCCACCCTTTTCCCTGGAAAAGGACCCAAGGCGGCTTACAGTAGTAATGAGGGACAATATACAGTCCAATACACTCAAGACATATTCAAGTAATTGAGAGGAGGGAATTGAGGGACATATTGCAGCATTAAAAGACAACATTACATTAAAGCTACAAGAGAACAAAGCTGTTAAAAAGGGAGTGAAATATTCAATGAAAAGTTATAAGTGAGAGAAACTAACAATTGAAAACAAAGTATCATTGCAATCACAAAATATATAAATACAATGTCTATATTATATTCAGGTACAGTGTATAAAAATGTTAAGAGTTTTTCTTGAACCTCTGTGCAAAAATTTAACAACTCTTCCATCTGCTATGCTGAAATCTTTTCAAGATGCACTCTCTTTTTCCAGCTTCTACAATGAAAATCATTCTCGTTTACTACCTTTCTTACTAGACTGCTAATTTCCCATCCCGTCGCCTTCTTACAACTTGTATGCCCCTGTTAAGTACATTCTTTTGTTTACATAGTACATAGTACATCATTTCTCTTTCCTTGGTACTCTTTTTGCTGATGTATGGGTGGCACCATCCATGGCTGTTTTTTTTTAAGACTTTAAAATGTAGGTCACCACTTCATATTCCATCTTAACCAAACTTTCCTCTGTTCTATTTTTTTCCATCTCCTCTTCTGCTTTGTACTGTTAAACTTCAGGCAAGATTTGTCATTTAAAACCTCTTGCCCAACCCTTAGCTGTAGACCAGGCATGTCCAAACTTCAGCCCTCCAGATGTTTTGGATCACAACTCCCACAGTCCTTTGCCACTGGCAATCTAAGCTTCCAATTCTGGGAGTTGTGGTCCAAAACATCAGGATGGCCGAAGTTTGGACATGCCTGCTGTAGACAGTTTGAAAGCTAGTCCTTAACCCTACTGGAGTATACTCCTTCAGTCAATTGATGAATGCAGGCAAATGGCTACTTACTAGTATATCCTTTTCGTAAATCCACACTAAGACTAGCAGCGTTTGATAAGCCTAAAGAATACTGTTGCTTATTAAGACTCCTAGTTCTCGCTTTCAAAAGGCAAGCATAACAGAAGCTTCAGAACATTCACCAATAACTGAGAATGTAGCTCACTCTGAGCTACAGTACTTTGATCCACAAGGATATTGTTTCTGATCATTGATTCCTTGCTATGGAATTAGACATGCTGATTTTGGGATTACGAACTAACAAATCCAGTGAACCCATTTACCGTAGCTTGCACATTATTGCTAGTGATCTTCTAAACTTAATCTATTTGTATTTTTCAGAAGAATTACAAATACACCTTAAATATAAAAAGTATGGCTTGGCAATGTATTATTGGATGGCTACAAAAGTGAGCTTATTTATAACAAATATAAATTGGATAAATAAAAATATGTTACATTTAATTATAGCACAAACACTTGTGATTTGATTTGCTAAGAAAATTAAGTTTCGACAAATGAAATTCACAAGAAATGTTTTTTAAAAGATGATTAATAATGCACATGCCCAGCATAGGAAAATGTAACTTAAGTAAGATGCAACTCTTAACTTACATGTCATCCAACCTTTATTTATCATATTCCTTTTGAAAATTTCAAAATAAAGATAAATCCATGGGAAACACTGCATGCACATCTCTCTCAGATAATATCCTTGCTATGAGCAACTTAACTATGTATACCTAATAGCAAAGTATGTGTTTTAAGGTAAGTGACTTTCCATGTTCACCAAACATGCACCATATGGCCACTTGACCACATCAATCTAATGTCGAACATTCAACATTCATATCTCTCATCAGTCAGATGATGAGCTACTGCAGTTCACCTTCTAAGGTTTATAAAACCCAATCTGACTTCACACAAATTACTTGATATTATTTTAGAAGAAAAACTACATGCAAAATCTCTAGTTTTCAAATTTATATTTATTCCATAGAAACTAAAAAAATCAGAAGGCCACCTGGCTTATTGAATAGGCCAAAGACAAGGTTAATCTCTGCATTAGCTCTTTCAACCCAAGCAATCCAGTATGTTGGAAGCAGCATTCTAGAAAGAGTACTGAATGAACTGAGATCTTCATCTCAAGATAATGTTTATAACTGTTCAAATTTATGGAAAGGCAGTTAAAGCAGGGAAAAAACAAATTAACAGAAGAGGATCTATAACTATCTCACTACTACAAGTGAAACTCAAAAAATTAGAATATTGTGCAAATGTTCATTTATTTCAGGAATTCCTTATATAAATCCTCACATAAGGCTTGGTACAAAATTTTAGATACAGTAATTCAAATCATAAAAGATCCAAAGAAAGCTAGGCAAATGTATCTTGGATGCATGACAAAATAATAATAGCTGCCTAAATTAAACAAGGTGATATCAAAACAACCAATCTCACAGACAGATCAGGATGTTAAGATATGGTATAAATCACCTGTTCTCAGCTGTTTTTAGGCAACAGGCATAAAGACAATATGAAAGAAATAGAGACCAAATTAGGATTGCATATGTCACATAACAAACCTTACAGGGTAGTGTGTAAAGAATTGTTCTCAGCCTGTGTGTGTTGTGTCATTACAGTCGTGACTGACTCTTCGTGACCCCATGTCCATGGAGTTTTCTTGGCAGGAATACTGGAGTGGTCTGCCAGTTCCTACTCCAGGCACCTACAGCACCTGGTATTCCTTCAAATGTTATATGGCCCTTCTTGAGAATGAACTGTGCAAATCATAGCAGCAAACAGCCACTACAGTAGAACTTCCATATCTTCTGGATCAATATCCAAGGATCCACTTATCCACAGTCCAAAAATACTATATTACATTATAAACGAATGAATGAATGCTGTACATAAATAAACCAGAACTGGCCACTAGAGGGAGTACCTGCCAGAAACCCTTCTATGAATTCTTGTTTTCTTCTGGAGCCTCTGAACCAATGTTCATGCCCATCTCCAGTTGTAGCTGATCAGTGGACACTATAATATTACTACCGTGTGTGTGTTGTGTCATTACAGTCGTGACTGACTCTTTGTGACCCCATGTCCATGGAGTTTTCTTGGCAGGAATACTGGGGGGGCTTGCCAGTTCCTACTCCAGGCACCTACAGCGCCTGGTATTCCCTGGTGGTCTCCCATCCAAGTACTAACCAGGGCCGACCCCGCTTAGCTTCCAAAATCAGGCGAGATCGGATGTGCTTAGGGCATCTAAGCAGCTTCAAGACAATTTGCAGAGGCAAACGACTTCAAACCTTCCCCAGTTCTTGGTTTGTTACGGTTTTCTTTAAAATAGAATAAAATTCATGATTGTGGGTTCAGGATTATGGTTGTTTCCTGATGCAATGTGAAAAGATTTGCCATGATAAAATTACTGCTTAAGCTTCCAGCAGAGTTTTCTGGAATGTGGCTATAATAACTCATTTCCCTATGAAATGCAGGTAATTAAAAATGAGGAGGGAGTTTAACTTGAAGAAGGGGGCTTTTATATTGAACAAGAAGGTAGAGACAAAGAAGAGGTAACTTCGTTACAAAACAGAAGCAAAAATGAATGCAACTTTATAATTCTGCACCACACATATAGACACCACACTAGACACAAAAGTCTCTACCATAGACAACACACTATAAACAGCCACTCTTCTCATGGCAGTAGTTTTCAAAGAGTTTGCCATGCTAACTTGTGCCACTGACTGCTATATTTTAATGTGAGCTTTTTTGTGAGGTTTGTAAAATATATTGAAATAAGACAGAATGAGGACACAACAAAATGGAAAAGGAAGAGTAAGTGAAATAGGTAAATTATTGATACAAAGAATATGAAACAACAATGATAAAGACTTGTGGCAGGAGGATCTGGGTGAAGAAATTAAAGGGGGAGAATGAAGCAAGATATGGAATAAAAATAATGTAAAATATGTATGTAAGAATTTTAAGCAACTGTTACAAGGTAATTTTCTGAGAACTGAGCTGTAGACGTAGAAATGTTAAGGGTTTTTGTTAATTTTACTTTAAAAGTGTTTCGGACAGTAGAGCTTAGCAGCGACACTTAGCGTTTCATTTCAAAAATGCCTGCTGGTTTCTTTTGTGTGTATCTCCTAGGCTGCTCATTTCTTTAAAAAAAAGATTTAATTTGTACAGCAGAGGAATGTTAATGTATTAGTCTGTAACTTTTACCAGATACTGAGTTTCGCAAAATGAAAGCTCATGTGTAATTAATATGATGAATCACATGAAAATGCTAATTTCACATTTCTTAAATACTGCAGCATCAAACGGAAGAGAACACATTTTTCCATAGTCACTGGCCTAATGGGGTGCCATCTGTTAAGGTAGACTAAAATGTAGTGCTGGAACCCACTAACCCAGTAGTGGCCAAACTTCGACCCTCCAGATATTTTGGACCACAACTCCCAGAATTCCAAGCCTTTAATGCCAATGATAAGGGACTATGGGAGTTGTGGTCCAAAACATCTGGAGGGGTGAAGTTTGGCCACCACTGCACTAACCTGTTTTCTTCAGTGTTGGCCTTATCCATTTATATTAGTGCTGTGTTCAGCCACTTGCAAATTATGAAGATTATGCTAAATTATCATTTTGTTTTTCTTGTGGGTATATAGAGAATCTCTTCTGTTCATATATTTATTTATTTATTTATTTATTTATTTATTTATTTATTTATTTAT
>JAHTLZ010000237.1:30914658-30927739 GCA_023846285.1 Phrynocephalus versicolor | reverse complement strand
TAATAATAATAATAATAATAATAATAATAATAATAATAATAATAATATAGATTCTTCAAAGGAAGACTGACATACACAAGTGCCTACTGGGCAATTCACAACTCCATAAAAATTTTCACATCATGATTGCAGTGCCATATGGCTCCCTGTGTTTATCTCCTCTGAATGGCATGTAATCATTGCATGCATTGCATATTTATTGCTATTCACCACAAGGGAGGGACTTTCTAGATAAACAGGGAGAAAAGACCCAGCTGAACTAAGAACACATCTGCACAGGAGCATAAGGAACAGTTTTATACTCAGCACACTGCTGTACCTAGCTCAGTACAGTCTCTATACCAGTGTTGGCGAACCTTTCAGAGACTGAGTGCCCAAACTGCGATTCAAAACCCGGTAATAATTTTTCGCAAGGTGCCAATACAGCCATTTGACCTGAATACAGGTGGCTTGAAGAGGCGATGTCGGGTGCCCACAGGAAGGGCTCCGAGTGCCACCTTGGCACCCGTGCCATAGGTTTGCCAACACTGCTCTATACTGACTAAAATGCCTCAGTTTCAGATACAGTATTTGTCTTTTCTAGCCCTACCTGGAATTTTCTGCATGCAACCTAGAATATTAGGTATACAATGCACATACTCTACAGATCCCCTCCCGTTAGTCAACACTGTAAAACTCCAACCTGACTTTATAATATCTGTTGTGCTCTGCGAACCTTCAACTATGGTCAGTCAAGGACATAACATCCATCTTAGATATAGTTTTTCTTATACCACCACGGTTATTTTTATATTACCTACAGGTGTCAATGTCTGAATAAAAATGTAAAGGTGTCAATATTCAAGGAGGATACAAGCTTGTACCTATCTCTGTTTCTTCAAATTCATACTTTTGAGTTACTACTGTCCGTGATTCATGACTTTTTTTCAGTATCTGTAACAAAATCTTTCGGGCACATGACAAAAGAATCCAAAATTGCTTTTGAAAACTGCACTTACAGAAGAAACTATCTGCCCTATTCCTAAAGCAGCTGAGCATGGCGCAATTGTCATTCATTTTAAAAAGACAAATTATCTAAGCCCCCTCAAGAGTTTGTCATTTACCTGTCTGCCCCATCAAACTACATTGCAATCTACATCATATACACACACACACACACGCACACACACACACACACACACACACACACACACACACACACACATTTTATTTCAGAACACAACTTTCATATATACATCTGGACTACACATTTGTGTCTGTCTGTGTGTGTGTGTGTGTGTGTGTGTAATTATTAAGATTTCTGATTTAAATGAATTCTCATATTGTTCAAAAAGTTTTGCATTTCTAAAAAACATTTAAAAAACATTTTTAAAAGCATATATGTGAAAATCTTATCTCTAAAGGCATTGGTTGAAAATAAAGGAACTAAGGAACCATTAGAATTTACTGCTAAGTAATTTTTTTACTAACTCAGACTACTTTTATGCTTTTTGAACACAAATAATAAAAATGTATATATTCCTCCAACATATTTTGGTTTTAAAAGATGTAATATCAGCTGAGCATTAATTAACTTCCTACTACAAATGCTATAAGTCCTAGCCGCGTGGTCAATGATCAGGGGTCCTGTGGGTTTTTGCTCTTTCCAGTGTTGGTGGGAGAAGCTTAGGCATTCTCCCAAGCAATTCAAGATGGCAGGCTGATGGCAGTGTCACTACAAGGAGATAAAGACGACTGAGCAGTGAAGTTCCATATGCAACAGCCTGCTGGGATCATCACAGCAGCTGATCACACGCACAGGATGAGTTTAGGCATCCATTTTTCCTTAAAAAAGAATTTCCATGACAGATTTGCGAGCACTGCTCAGACCTCAGTAGTATGCGGCTAATTTTCAGCAATGTAAGTCATAATAAGTCAACATTACAAAAACTTCCATACAGTAGATGTAGTACAGTGGTACCTTGTATAAAGGAATTAATTTGTTCCAAATGAAATTTGTTAAGCAAAATTTCCTTTATACAAATTTCCCATAGGAATGCATTGAAAACAGAGTAATCCCTAATCACAACCATTTTTATGTTGTATGGATTTGCCCCATAGGTGATTGTGTTAAGCAAATTTCCCCCATCTCTGGAATTTTTTATGTTGTACAGATTTTATGTTATATAAACCATTTGTGATACAATGGTGCACTGTACTTGAAGGCCGTCGATCAAGTAATAGGTATAAATGCACCCAACTGAGGTGTGGCATACTGCCAGGGCACCTTGCAATTAGCAAATTTTCCTTATTCTATAAGCACAACAGTATAACAAGTCTGGGAATTACACAACTCATAGGCTTAAGCACTTTCCAGGACATTTTCCACGAGCCCTTCCAGATCCCAAGATGATCCCCATAAAAATTTATAGCTAAAAATGAGATGTAATTCTTGAAATCCTTATACAGTCTCTTTTTTAAAACAAGTCATAGCTTCATGTTTTGGAATGTTCTGCTACCAGTCGCTTTTCTAGGTTCAGCACTGTACTTCCCAATATTCATAGTTCATCTGGAAGTTGAGTCACAGCTACTGGACTTCTTTTTCTTGAGAGGTGGAACTCTCTCGCACTAGCTGTATTCAGACTGATGAAGCTGTTTGGATGAGCAGCGAAACGTTTCTATCTCTCAAGAAAAAGAAGTCCAGTAGCCATGACTCAACTTCCAGATAAACTCACCTGGATGACTGAGAATCTTCACCGACATACTCATAGTTTGGTTTCATGGAAATAGTGCAATCCCCAACAGGTTCTGGGGTTTAAAAATTGACCAGCTACTCTCAGAAACTTCCTTCTCCTTTGCCACAGATGTACAAATTTTGATAAAGTGGGACAAATCACTTCCTGCTCCTCTCTAGTCAGTTACATTTCATGTAATTAATCCAATTCTGCATTACCCGATAAGATTATGTTTATTAGTCTTCCTGACCACTCCCAGAAACCTCATTCAGAACCTAAGAAATATTTTTTCTGAGTATTGGTTACTGAAACCAGTCTACTAGGATAAACTACTATCAAGACTCAAAAAAAAACCTTGTATGCGTTTTATTTCAGAACACAACTGAGTTCATACATACATCTGGACTACACATTCATTAACACTTTAATGCTGAGATTTGGGGCACAGAATTAAGAACATCTGCTATCTACTCCCTTCTCTTCCTACCTAACTTTTGTGAGTGACCATAATCAAACCAGGGTTAAAGGGCATTCTGACTATTATGATTTAACCAGGTTCCCGTGTTTCAAGCATGAGGCTAGTTTCATTTTAATCTGGATTGTGGAGAACTGGAAACTCTCAAGCTGCAAGAAGGAAGAGCTTTTAAAGTACAATACTCTCAAAATCTTTTCCAATTTGTCATCACATCTCTTGGCAACATTGCACTCATTAAAAAGGCCTTTAAATTATTTTTTTCCTCCTTCATATGTGCATTTTGAATTGCTAATTTACGTCATTTCACAATCTAACAGAATGAAATTCCACTTCCAATTTTTACCAGAAAAATATATTTTCATACGTAAAATAAAACACCATGTATATTACCCAGTAGACAGAGATCTGAAGTGCATAGAGAATCTATGAGGTCAAATGCTACAACAGAAACAGTAAGACTGGATTCTAATCCTGCTGTAAATGGGGGGTGAACAGTCTTTGCAGTTACACGTGACACTGGACCCACTTGTTCAGGGGACTGGGGTAAACCTGTCGCCGTTTTGGCAATGTTTAAGTAGGATGGCTCTGATGTGAGCCAAGTAACACCCACCCACACCCAATCTCAGCAGTCCTGGGGGAGACATTGTAGAGAAATGTCTCTCGGCGTGGATAAATGCTTCTTCTATACACTCAACTGATTGCTAGGCTGGAATAAAGCCTGGTTCCACTAGGGGGAATAGTGACAGTAACAGCCAACAATCCTCACAGATGACCCTCATAAAATAATAGTTAAGAAACCAGCAACATACAGTATAACATTATAAAACTACCAGTCAGTTCATGGTGTCATTAAACATCATTAGGATTTCCTCTTTTTAAAAAGGAATGTGCTACAAGTGCCACCGCTATTTTTACTCATTACTTCCAAGCACTCTCTGCACTAAAGTCTCCATGCCTCTTCCAGCTGCCCCTTTGGTTTCTAAAATGTGTGTTCTCAAAGAAAGGCATTTCTACCACACAAAAGATAGAAATGTAGCAGGCTCCCAGGCAGACAAGTAACCCACCCACCCCCAACTACTCTGGCAGGCCATCTGTTTGTCAAGGTAAAACTCCCAAGTTGTCTGCAGCAACCAGACGATGACTAAAAGCAAGGCTTATCAACCTGTCTGTTGGATAGTACTTTTTCTGTGTGAAACTACTATAGCAGAGGATCGCAATATCCCCATCAAGGTACTAAATAGAATAGTTTCAACTAAGAATATGCTCTCTCTAAATAGTCAACTCTTTAAACTTGCTGTTTTGTATCAAAGCAATCTAGATCAACCATTCTCAACAAGGGCCATATAGCCCCTGGGGAGCCCTAGAGCAGGCCCTCCTGATGTTTTGGACTACAACTCCCAGAATTCCAAGCCTGTATTTCCATTGGCAAAGGACTGTGGGAGGTGTGGTCCAAAACATCTGGAGGGCCAAAGTTTGGACATGCCTGCCCTAGAGCATCTGAAGAGCACCACAAACTGGAAACAATTCTGCACACACCGACTTACAAGGTTAATTAGATGACTTATTTGGCCCACATTTCTTTCGTATTGTGTTTATGGCTGTAGACAAAGTTCTGCTCTCACGTCAGTGGATGAGGCAGAGCCCAAGAAAATGCCAGCACAAGCATATGGGGTATGGAAGTTTGGAAAAGAGTCCAAAATTGCACAGTTAATCTGAGTTAACAGAATCATGAAGAAAGCACAATTATGAAATACAGTAGGACCCCCATATCCACGGGGTATTGGTTCTGGGTCACCCCATGGATAATGAAATCCACAGATAAGAGTGAACGCAACAACAGTGGAAGTGGTGGTGGGGTGCCAGGGGCAAAAGTAGTGGTGCTGCACCACCCAGGCCACCGCATGTCCGCCCAGTCTGCCACACCTTTATGCTGCCCGGTCCACCATGCTGCTGCACCACCACGTGTATCAGCCCTTCACGTGGCCCAAAATATGAATTTTAAAAGGAGAGTACAAGAGACAGCAGGGCTGTGAATCACAAAATATTCGGGGAGCAGTGGTCATAACGTGCCACCCTCCCCGACCACAATGATGCCTCCACTTCCTAACAGCGTTCAGCCCATAAGCGGGAAAAGGACAGAGCCTAAAGTCACTACCGAGGTACACATGTAGGAGTGGGCACTCTTCCTCCAACATCCAATGGCATGTCTGCCATCTTGTCACTTGCGCTACAGAATGGTGAGTCCACCAAAGTTGAGCCAGGAAGCCTACCTCACCCACTGCCCCCACCATGTAGGGACAAGGTGTGGCGAGCACTGTCAGTGGCGTTGTCATTGCCTCACCTTTTCTGTATATTTGTGGCCGGGCGGTGCAAAGGGCTGAGCCACACGACAACACAGCAGACCGAGTTGTGTGGCACCACTACTTTCATCCCCAGTACCCCCCCCCTTACACCCACGGCTCACCAACCGTGGATAAGTAAATCCGTCAATGGTGAATTAGCGGATATGGGTGTGCAACTGTAAAGGCTTTTGAAATAAGGTTTTTATAAGTATACTTGTGCCAGACAGCTACTTAAAATTACTTCCCAGCTGCAAAAATATGAAGTAAGATTTTCAGACCAGAAACCTATCTACCCTCCTTAAAGTAAATGATAATAATAATAAAAAGATGCACAAAAGAATTCAAGAAACCATACCTCTTCCTGCAATTCAACCGCAAAACTAAGCAATATGAATATCTCTGCAGGAATGTATCCAGCAAGGTTTCAGCAGCATCCCCATGTTTCCCATGCAGCAAGGTTTCCATTGTCTGATTCTTAACATGCATTTAGAATACTACAAGATCCCACACATTCAGGTTCTCCACATGACTAAATTGTTTTAAATGACATGTTTATTGTTTTACCATTTCATGAATGAAATGCACAAAATCATGTTAATTGTGTATTTAAATATGTAGAAGACCAAAAACATATATAAATACCTAACAGAATACACAAACACAAGTTCTTATCCAAAGACATTTATTAAAGAGGAAACAGCAGAAGAAAAGGAAGGTTGAATATTAAGCAATATATAATCATTTAACAAATAACATATTTGTTAATAAATAATATAATATGTTCACATGTAACATTTGTCCATTCGTTTATTGGAATTACATGTGTATAGATTGCACTCCCACAGGCTCAAACTGGAAACAAGTCCCATCTGAATAGACCAGTGATGGCGAACCTATGGCACGGGTGCCAAAGGTGGCACTCGGAACCCCTTTCTGTGGGCACCCGACATCGCTCCTTCATAGCCACATGTATACAGGTTAAATTACTGTATTTATTGATACATTTATATACCGTCCAATCTTCTGAAGCGGAACTCTGGGCGGTGAACAGTAAAAACAGTAAAAGCAGTAAAAACAGACACCAGCAAACAAACATAAGAGGCAAACTTCTGATAAAAGTAGGGAGGTACAATACCCCCCACAAAGGATGGCATGGGTGGCAAAAAAAAAACCAAACAAAAAAACAAAATTAAGTCAAAAGGTCGCCGAATGCCTCCTTGAGGAGATGGGTTTTCAAGGCTTTTTTGAAGGCAGGCAGGGACGCTGCAAGGCGCAACTCACTAGGTAGCTGATTCCACAGCATAGGGCCCACCACAGAGAAGGCGTGGTTACACGTAAGCGATTTCCGCGCCTCTCTGGGTGTGGCCACCCTAAGTGGGCCTGGACCCAGTTGACCTCTAAGAGATACGCTCCGACAGTTACTCTGGTCCCAAGCTTTTGGCACTTTGCAAAAAAATTAGTGGGTTTTGAACTGCAGTTTGGGCACTCGGTCTCTAAAAGGTTCACCATCACTGGAATAGACTATCACAGGTTGAACCGTTATAAGTTTAGTTGCAACAGGGAAGGTGTGAGATGGGGAGCCCCTTGGATGTTATTAAACCACAATTCACATGATCACTCATCTTAGTTAGGCTGGCTATAGCTCATGAGAGTTGTAGTGTAGAGTTACATTTTGTGAAATTCTGCAGTAGAGAATGGGGGGAATAAGCACAACAATGGTGCACAGAAGAATCTCAAGAACCAATTTATGGTAGATATGCATTGGTGGTAACAGACAGGCTTTTCACTCCCTTCTCACAAAGAAATAATAGGTATTTCCTCCTGGGCAAGTGCAGCCACATATATATATGGGTCTCCTATCTCTGCAACAAATAAAAAGATTTACATGGTAAGATTATCTTCCAGTTGCTGAAGTCAAACCTGCTAAGATCTCTAAGAGCATGCATTGTTTTTCCAATAGGTAGCTCTATCACCCATTCTTTTGAGTTCATTAATTTACCTTGTTATTTCTCCAGTTAGGTTTGTGCAATGAAGAGCATCCCTGGTGAGCAAACACTAGGCACACAGCAGCTGAGGGGTTGATTTTAAACACAAAGCCAGCTACATGGAACACTGCACAGGTAAGCAATTCTAACTCACCCAGCATCACATTTAAACCGAGCTTAATTCTGAGTACGGAAACCACAGTGCTTACGCTAATTTTACATTCAAAGATCTGACTTTCCAATTACACTGCACTAGCAGTTTAAAAGCTAAGAACATATTCTGTGAAAATTTAAATTACCTTTACAAATTCTGATTGCCAGCCCAACCATCCTTGTCCTCTATCTGATTTCTGTAAATTCACAGGCACTAGAAATATTCAAAGTACACAAAATATTTGAAGGTCACAACAACTGGCCAGATCCCCAAATGACACCTGCACAATTTTAAGGCCAACAGTTAGTTTGACATACTAGCAGTGTCATCTCATGAATATCAACTGCAAAACAGGTCCCATGAAAATGTGAGTCCCACTAGCTTACACTGTAGCATTGACGGTCATGTTAAATATTATTTGTTGTAAAAAGATCAGGCATAAATTGAATGAACACATTTTACTTAAACAGTTATATTATACAGTACCTTCATTATCGGTTGATATAGAAGCTCTCTTATCTCAATCACCTAACTATATAGCTCACAGCACTGGTTACTTGGCTGCACAGATCAAGTGTGGGAACTGGATTCCTCATTGGAACCCCTCGTGAAGAACCAGCCAGTGTACTTTTCCGCAAGACTGCAATATCGCAGAGTGCCCCTGGTAAATCACATATGAACCTAGCCTGAAAAGGGTCAATATACATCAGAATCAACCTGATATGTAACTATTATCATTCTATTTACATAACACAGCACTACAGCAGTTTTATGTGCTCTCTCTTTCAGTCAGACAGCTACAAAGTGCTCTACTGTGGAAATGACAAACTCAGAAGAAATGAAGTAGCTCTAAAGCTGAGGCAAGATGTAGTGCAGGCAACTTGAGCTATAGTTTAATATTTATGTGAGGCCATTGGGAGAGGCCATCTGGAGATCCAGAGTGTGTTTTCATCAATATGTGGAAGATATGCAACCCTAGTTCTCCTTTACATCTTCTGTCATGGATGCTATCAGGTTCCTGGAGCATTGGTCCAGGATGAAGGCAAACAGGCAGAAATTGAAGACATGAGATCCTTTTGCTGGGTGGCCATCCAGAAAGGTTGGGAGATAACCGCTGTAGGCTGGAATTATCCTCCCACTAAAAGATAGTGTCCTCCTGGACTCAGCCTTTTTTTTTTTTTTTTTTTGTCTAGAACAACAGACATCAGCCATGGCTAGGTCACCCTATAACCAACTTACTATGGTACCTTGTATAAAGGAATTAATTCGTTCCAAATGAAATTTTGTTAAGCAAATTTTCCTTTGTACAAATTTCTCATAGGAATGCATTGAAAATGGATTAATCCCTAATTGCGACCATTTTTCTGTTGTACGGATGCATCTCATAGGCGATTCTGTTAAACAATTTCCCCCTATCTCCAGAATTTTTTTCCCTTTAAGCAGATTTTCTGTTAAACAAACCAGTTGTTATGCGAGGGTTCACTGTATATTGATGGCACAGTTACACTCCTACCTAGATGGAGTTTCTGACAGCACTAGCGCATGCTCTGGTGATTTCTAAAAGCAACTCCTATAGCACTCTCTATGTGGGGCTGCCCTGGAAGCTGGCCCAGAGATTCCATTAAGCGTACAGTACAGCAGCAAGACGCGTATCAGGCATGAACTAGTTTGATTACATCTCCCTGGTTCTCATTTGCTTGCATTGGCTTCCTGTTGTTTTCTTGACAAAATTCAAGGTCTTGGTTCTATAAAGCCCTCAATAGTTTGGGGCCATATCTGTTGCTGCATTTCTCCCTCAAATCATCAGCCTATCCTACCTGTTCTTCACAGGCCTTATTTCTATGGAAAGCCATGCCAAGGAAAGAAAAAAAGAGTTATTAAAAATTGTGGCTTCTCGGCTGTGGCCTGATCCCAATAAAAGTACATTAGGCCGCCTTTCTCCTATACTTTTAAGAGGATGTTAACAACCATTCTCTACCAGGAAACATTTAAAAACCTTGCCATTTAAATGAATCTATGTTTTATCTGTTTCCGTCACTATTTGAGTTTAATATGATATATGGCTTTTTGTGGATATTATATTGGTTTTGTGGTGTTTATGGTTTGGAATATTGCTCACTCTAAACCACAGGGTAGTGTTAAGTCAAGCAGTCTATAAATAACAGGCAGTCAGGGAGGCCTCACAGAATAATATCAGTAAGACTCATAGAAAAGATCAAAATAATAATCATTCAGGTTTATGTTCCAAGTACTAAAGATGAAGATGAAATTGCAAGCTTTTACAAAAGCATCCAAAGAGAAAACAAATCACACACCAAAATAAGATACAGTAATACCTTGGTTTACAAGCATAATTGGCTCTGGAAACCAATGCACTTGTATAAGGTAAAGATAAAGCTTCCCCCCGCACATGTGTGCTAATATACCAAAGCAAATTCCCTTATAAGAAATAATGGAAACTCAGATGATTTGTTTTGAGGGCCCACAAACCACATATTGTACTCACAAAATGCCAAAGCTCATAGAAGTTGGTCAGAAGTCTATGTCCACACAATGGTTTAGGTACCAGGCTGCGGAATCTGCTCTGCTTGGAACTAACAACTGGATTTTAACCTGTGTTTTTAAGGTAACAATAATAAAGTGCAATTTGTAACTCTATACACACTTGACTAGTTGTCCCATGACTAGAAATGGTTTGAAAAATAAGGAAGGATGTTGAAAACAAATAAGAAAAATATAAAGAAAAAAAAACCTAACCTGCACTCTCCTTTGAAAACGTCCCTGGCTGGTGTAAAGAAGACCTCCATTTCTCTCTCCTCCCTCTGCTTTTGAGACTTGCCTAAGATGGAATATTCCAGACAACCCACCACAATCCAGCAGGGAGACATAGAGAGTGAGCCGCCACTTGTGATCATGTAACCTGCTCCAGTGCTCATATTGCAAGACATTGCTTGTTGATCA
Source organism: Phrynocephalus versicolor (assembly GCA_023846285.1). Classification (NCBI taxonomy): domain Eukaryota; kingdom Metazoa; phylum Chordata; class Lepidosauria; order Squamata; family Agamidae; genus Phrynocephalus; species Phrynocephalus versicolor. The sequence continues at coordinate 30,917,108 of JAHTLZ010000237.1, read as the reverse complement.
AGGCAAAATTAATCAGAAATGTTTGCCAGTCTTGCAAAACTCTCATAGACCAAGGTACTCATAAACTAAGCTACACTGGTACCTCTACTTACGAATTCTATCCATTCCAAATGCATGCTCTTAAGTCGAACAACTCTTAAGTAGACCAGCCCTATCTAAAAAATAAAAAGAGAAATTGGAAAAATTGGAAACAATTTAAAAAATTAAAAAAATGTAAGTAGAGCAGGCCACATCTAATATTTGTAAGGCAGCAGTTAACACCAACAGTTTTTCGCTCTCAAGTCAAGATGCTCATAAGTAGAGGTACCACTGTATAGTAACTGTATGCTTATAATCATAGGTGACTAGGGAACAAAGCAAAACCATATGCTTGAAAATTTGGCCAAGGAACAGATATAAAACAGAACAATGACTTTCTGTGAATTTTGTGAATCTAACAATTGTTTATTACAAATATGTGCTTCAAGCAACTGAACAGACTGGTGCACACATAAACATCACCAGATGGTCAATACAAAAATCAAATAGTCAAAAAATGTGAAATATGAGATTGAACAGTTCCATTCCCTCTGCCAAAACAAGACCAGGAGCAAATTGTGGTACTGTTAATGAACTATTATCATAGATTAGAGTTAAATTGAAAAAGAACACTAATAGAATTACACTACCAAAATATAATTTAAACAACATTTAAACTCTACATAAGGAGCAGATTAGCATTACTAAATTCAACAGACAATAAACTAAAATAACTGTGGAAAAAAACCAGAGAAATTAAGGAAGAATGCAAAACTATTCGTTCAGTTGAAAGAAGATAAAAATCTTGATCGATTTAAAACACTTAAAATTGTAAGAGGTGAAAAGAAAAAGTAAAAAGTAACAAAAGCAGGTTCAGAACCCTGAATGCTGTTCTCAACAACTGTCACGTAGAGATAAAGAGTTTTGTTACAATAACTAGTGCAAAGCAATAGAGGGAAACAATAAAGGGAGAAATACAAGAGAGCTCTTCTAGAAGGTTGAAGAAATCAAAGGAAATGATTAGGCATGTTGGAATAGTAATAGACCAAGAGAAAATAAAAATAAGGCAGAAACAGCATTCAGAAGAGAGAAAAGGATAACTGACTCCTTTGAAGAATTGTACAATGATGAACTAGCAGTTCTAGAAAGTGAAATGAAAGCTGCTCTGAAATTACTAAGGAAGAAATAAATCACCAGGGTAGATGTAACATCAATAAAATTATTTTAAGCCACAGAGACTGATTCTCTGAAGTCTCTAACAAAATACTGTATGCCAGAAATATAGAAAACAAAATAATGGTCCACAGCCACGAAATGTTCCATATACACTCCAATTCTCAAGGAATGCTAAGGAATACATCAAGAATAGGACCACTGATCTAACTCTCCATGCAAGCAAAGAGATACTCAGGGTGTTACAATATAGGCTTTTAACCTTTCTTAAAGTCAGAAATGTCTAATGGTCATGTTGGGTTCTGAAAAGGAAGAGGCACTCAAGATCAAAATACAAATATCTGCTGCCTACAGAATTTCAGAAAAATATCAGTCTATGCTTTATAGACCTTAGCAAATCCTTTGGCTGGATCATGAGAAGCTATGGATTGTTTTGAAATAAATGGGTGTGTCAACATTTAATTTCCTTGATGCATAATCTATATAGTGAAAAAGAAGCTACCATTAGAGCAGAATGTGGAGACACAAATTGGTTGTCTATAGGGAAAAGTACCAGTCTGTCATGCATTTTATCTCCTTATCTGTTCTTTCTGTGTGCAGAACATAGCATACAGAAAGCCAAACTAGATTCAGATGGAGGAGGAATGAAAATTGATGGAAGGAACATTAATAATTTAAGATATGCAAATGATACCATCTTAATGGCAGAAAGCAGTGATGACTTGAAACAACTGCTAGGGAAAGTGAAAGAAGAAAATACCAAAGCAGGACTGCATCTGAACATTAAAATGAAAAATACCATGACTACAGAAGAATTGCAGAGTGTGCTTTTAGGGGAAGTTTCAGTGCAGTGCACACACTCCTGACTTTTGCCAACGTGTCATATATGGAGGGAAGTGACCTTCTATTTCCTCTGACCTTTGCTCTGGGGCAGGGCTAAAGGGCACCTGCCTCCTATTAGAATAATTGATAGATAGATAAAACTATACAGAAAAACAAATATAAAAGATCATCATCAGAAACATCCATACAGAAGAATCTACCACATTTATGGTATATTTATGTTTTCATGAATGCTCCAATCTCTGCTTATGAATTTAGATAAGATTAATAAAACAAGCCTTCTGGAGAACACGCAGATCACACTTTGTCTACATGTCTACACAGCACTTTCTTCCCAGATAGAAATAACCAGGGAGGAGGTCCTATTTTTAATAATAATAATAATAATAATAATAATAATAATAATAATAATAATA
>JAHTLZ010000237.1:30875879-30914648 GCA_023846285.1 Phrynocephalus versicolor | reverse complement strand
ATAATAATAATAATAATAATAATAATAATAATAATAATAATAATAATTGACGATGATGATGATAATGATGATGTGTCATCAACCAGGTTCTGATTTATAACAACCCTCACATGTTTTACTAGGTACTGAGTACTCAGAAGAGGTCCCTTGTTCTGGTGGCACTCTGTACAGACTGCCCAGAACTGCAGTTAGGCCTTCATGTAAACCAGTCAAAATCACACTTTTGATTATCTTGTGTAGCCCCTCTCCTAAGAAGCACAGGAGGGATTCACGCTACCAGCCCTTAATCTGCAGCCCACAATACCAACTTACTGAATTATATCTGCCCTTTTTTAAAACCAGCTAGTTTAATATGTAGTATACTGTATAGTGTTTCCTTGCAGTGCTCATCTTCGTATTCAAGCCAAAGAGCCAGTGTTGTGCAAGTCCATGGCCACATGGCCGGCATGGCTGCAAGGAAACAGTTTTTACATTCCTGCTTTTTATGGCGGTACCTATTTATCTACAGTGGTACCTTGTATAAAGGAATTAATTCGTTCCAAATGAAATTATGTTAAGCAAATTTTCCTTTATACAAATTCACATAGGAATGCATTGAAAACGGAGTGATTCCATTTTTATGTTGTACGGATTCTCCCCATAGGCGATTATGTTAAGCAAATTTCCCCTATCTCCGTAATTGTTTATGTTGTACAAATTTTATGTTATACAAGCTGTTTGTTATACAAGGGTCCACTGTACTTGCATTTACATGCTTTCAAACTGCTAAGTTGGCAGGAGCTGGGGTTATCAGTGGAAGCTCGCTTCACTGTGTGGCACCTGGGATTTGAACTGCTGAGCTGACGACTTTGCAGCCGACAGTTTTTGGAAGCCTTAGTCCACTGAGCCACCACGCCCCTTTCACAATATACAAGACAATACAGTACACAAGACTTATCTATAGAATCAGAAGCACAGAAGTGGGAGTTCTGATGAAATGCTAATCCAAAACAATCAGGATTTTAAGCACTACATATATTCAATTTGACTCAGAATTTATTGATTATCTACGTCAATCATTAGTCTTTTTCAAAAAAAATGTGAAAGGAAAAATATTCTGTTGCTTCCTGTTAATTTTTGATTTTACTGCATCTTACTTCAGTCCTTTCAGAATAGTGATGTCTTTATATTAACGCTACCTTTTTCTCTATTGACATTTACAGTGTGATTTTGGCTGTAGGTGTGTATTAGTACATCTCATTTCCCAAACAAATTCTTTATCAATAATCAACACTGACAAAGTTAGACAAAGCCCCTGCTGAGTCTTACCAAACAAAAATGTAAAATACAGAGGAAAAGAACAGGACGGAAGGGTAGACAAATGAGAGCAAGGGTATCATCTCTTTGATGCCAGAACAAGGTGGCCCACAAAGAGGCACTGATGACCAGATGGGGAGACTGCTGCTCACTCATTGGAGTTTCTGACAGAGAAGCCTGGTGCCATTTACTCCGTGCTCTGAAATCCAGCAAAGTGTACTTCTCCTCGCTTAGACTCCCAATGACTGTTAAAGAGCAGAATTATCTATGGATTGGAGAAGGAGAGCTAAATTCCTGTAGGTGCATCATCTCTAAGTGAGGCCTGGCATCTAGCCGATTTCCTGCTATGCTACTGTTTCAGGAAGAAAAGGGAGTCATCAGTGGCCCTTGTTTGTTTTCTGTTTGTTTTTGCTCATCGAAGATGCCAGAGTGACCTTTCCCTTTCTTCTCCCGTACTGCAATAGCTGTTGAACCTCCTGGAAGTTATTGTTAAAATATATTAGGCAACCTGTTGAACAAGGGGCCCTCTTATGTGGTATCCCTGCATTTTTAAACTGAAAACAGTCCCACATAAGGCAACATTGCAAACAAATTGCTCCTTTCATATGGATGCCAACATAGTCACAATAACCAGAATCATGATACTGATTTACACTTATGTAAGATGTCATACAAGACTTGGTGACAAACTACCATGCATTAATGAGATGCCGGCAAGTTTTCCGGGCTCAGAAATGTAACCAACTCCTCAGAAATCAGGGGCAATTTGCCGCCAAGATTTATGCAATTTCCCTTACACAAGCATAAATTAGCAACAGGTTTCTGGCTATTATGTCAAAATACAAACATATTGGTTGAAATCTGCTTAGTGTGATTTTGCACTAAGTAGAATGACCTCCTCATCCCATGATAACATTTAATTTAACTGAAAAATACCTATCTCACCCACCTCTTTCATGTTCTGATATTCCCCTTTAAAAGCAACAGAGCACAAGGGGTAAAAGAAGTGTTAAATTAAATATTACCAGCATGGGATGATGATAACCACCTCATTTGTACAGCATAAAGTTGCACAAGAAGATTTCAGCTATTGTGGGAAGGTTTCTGTGAAGTTGTGTCTTCCTTCTGAAAGCCTTGTCATCTCCAAATTCTATTTGATGATCTCTTAATCACTAATCAATACTTATGACTATTGTGACTATAATGGCAACTTGTCCTCTCCAGCACTCATTATTTCCAGACAAAAACAGACAGTATATTTACACACCGGGAGGGTGTGTTCTACTGCAATGTATGTTCAGAGCCACTGAACAGCTTTTAAATAATTTGAAATAAAACTGCAACTGTTATTTGCTTTATATGAAAAGCAATGGGATTATGTTTACATATATAGAATGAATCTCTGCTAGATTACATTTTGCTCTCTTACAAAATCATTTTTCCTTAGAATCACTACTTCCCAGGAGGTGGCAGGGAGATAATGTAAGAAGGTGTTTTGAGACTGCTGACTAATAAAATATTCAACATAGGAAACTGTTTTGTTGCCCAGATTAAAAGAGAACATACACTTTGTATTTTGCCACAGACAAATGTAAAAACCACTACAAGCTTTTACATGGTCCTTGGAAGTCAGTGGAAGTCCTAACACAATACATGAGAAATAAAAGTAACACCTGTTTAAAGCAACCATCTGTCTCCCACCAGCTGAAGAAACCAGATTTTTTTCACCTAATCTTGGTTTCCCAAAACACAGATACACTGCACCTGAAAAAACCTACACAAATACTGTTCACAAGAGTTATCAGCCAAATTCCACAAACAATGCCATTTATTGATTAATTCTACCTAATGGGAAAATACGCACTTTTGAAGGCAAGCATGCAATTGTTTCCCCCCTTTTAGACAAGATGAGCAGGTCCACTTATAATTAAAACATGCACTTTTAGTTAATTTTAAATCTTTATTTGTTTGGCATAGAACTTAACTAAAACAGCATGCTCACTTTTTCTTAACAGTAGTTTTGAAAGTTGCTTTAATTCTTGGTCTATTTCTGATTCACTCACACCCTGTCATCTTAAATGCAGAACATTTCCCCCCCAAACTAAAATGTAAAATAAATATTTTCAGTATTTTAAGAAGTTTGTTCTTTCTTTTATGCCAATGCCTGTGGCTGCTAAACTGCCTTTCCAATCATTAATTTGTAGTTAAAATATGGTTTTGCCATATTTTTATTAACTCTTAGCAGGTAAAAATAGATATGAACCCAGGATTTTACCACTAAACTTGCTTCCCTTCCAGAAATCCAGCTCAGTGTCTCATTTTGACCCCTTCCATATTCTTTATGGCCTTTAAATAAACATTCTCTTCTTCTCTTGCCAAATGTATGGAGCATCATGTCCAGGATTCCACACTGCACTCCCAACTCCAAACGACATGCAAAAGGTGAACAATCAAATCTGTTTGTCTGTTTCTTTCTTTTGTACCCTACCTTTATCTCAGTCAGGGGGAAATGGCCTTATTTATTAATGATACAAGATCACCCCTTTGAAAAGTTACACAAGCACCTTTCACTAAAATCTTAAAACCCAGGCCAATTGTCATTAGAGAATGCCATGTTTCAAACAGCCTACTGAAAGTCACATGTGGCTTTATAGATCCCAGTCAAAACTTTGACATGTGACTAGAAACTGATAGGTAGCCAAGAAGTCACAATAATAAGAGAATAACTAACTTCCTCTAATCAACCCCAGGTCAACAGTCTGGATAGAACCTTCTGGACCAAACAAATTTTCTCAGCATTTTCCAAAGGGAATCTCACAGAAGACATGCTACTGCTGACTACCAGGCATATATATAAGGGCTACAATAACTTTAGCTATGCAGACTTTTTGCCAGCATAGAAACATGGGCACCCAAGGATCAAGGCTGAGTCCAGGAATGCATTCAAATTGTATATATCAATTTATCTGTTACACTTTTATACTGCATCATCTTCCATAAGGAACTCTGGGCAGTTTACAGATTTAAAAAGATCAGATAAAACAGCAATATGGGGTAACATCAGGTAGAAAAACAACAACGTAAGCAGAAAGAAGGGAAACCCTCAGCAAGATGAAGCAGACAAAAAAAAAGTCCACTATTGACATCAAAGGCTGGCTGGGATCCACTTGATGCAACTATCCCATGAAGAGATGTAAAACTTCTAGGAAGCTGCTGTTCTGCCATTTCCTCCCCCCCCCCAAAAATCCCCCCAATGGCTTCAACATTTCTAGAAATTTTACATCTCTAACATGTAAATAATGTTGAAGTCATGTTATCAAACTGGCTAGGTTTATACAACACCCCTGGAAAATCTAATTTTTGCCAAGACATGTATGCCTGCCACAGGCTATTTTAGTTCAAGCACCTGTCAGACAAGGACAAGCATAGGTTAAAAACAGTGGCTGAGAAGGAATAGCTTTCTGGCGCCAAGGGAGCCTGGATAGCTCAGTGGTTTAGGTATCTGGCTGTAGAGCCAGAGGTTGGAACTTTGACTCCCCACTATGCCTCCTTTACAGGAGTTGGGCTTGATGATCCATAGGATCCCTTTCAGCTCTGCAAGTCAATGATGATGATGATGATGATGATGATGATGATGATGATGATGATGATGATGATGATGATGATGATAAGCCAAAGCCCAAGATGAAATGGCATGAATACACTTCTAAATAGCCCCAATCAAAATTACATATATCCCATCCAAAGAGTCATCCCACAAGATAATCTTCCTGTCCTTGTGTACTGTCAAATAAGAAAGGAGTTACTGTCAGTTGCCTACATTGCTCTCCTCAATCCCTTATAGCATCGTTGCATATAGTCTGCTCAGGCACTGCAGAACTTTGCACCCTGAATCTCAAAACCCTCTCAGCCATGCAAATCTGCTTCTTCTGCATCTCTACTTTTCTATATTAGTTACAGACTTTAGTGTTGAATTGTTCTATTTCCCAATAAAATGATTGTGTATATTTAATTCGGCTGGGCTCAATAAAGTTCTTTTTATGAATAGCTGTGATATACTTAGTCTAACCTGTCAAGACACGCTAACCTCATGGTTCAAAGATCCCTTATGCACATGTCTCCAAATACATGTGTTCATACATGTGCTGAGAGCATAGCTCATATTGATTGACTGATTGATTGACTGATATACCACCAACAAGTTTAATTCAGAGAACAACTCCAGGCAGTGTTAGCAGTCATCACATGCAACATTAATCTTTAATTTTTATTTTATTTATTTTATTTTATTTTGAATGTTATTTTGAACATTTAGAGCCCATATTTCTCCTTGGAAAAGGACCAAGGTGGCTTACAATAATGAGAGACAATATACAGTCCAAGTTAAGAACAGGGAGTTAGAAGAGGCATCTTAGAACATTAAAGGGTAGCAGTAGAGCTATAAAGAGCATGGAAAAAAAGAAAAAGAAAGAAAGAAAAATCCATTATGAGGTGTGGAAAGTAACATGGTAGCTTGGACCCAGGCCATTTTGTGCTTTGTAGGTTAAGGTCAGCACCTTGAATTGTGCCCGGTAGGTGATTGGCAGCCAGTGGAGCTGCTTTAGTAAGGGTGTAATGTGATCTCTGTTACCCGCCCCAGTCAGCAATCTGGCTGCTGCATTTTGAACCCGTTGGTTTCCTGAGTCTTTCCAGGAAAGCCTCCCATAGAGCGCATTACAGTAGTCCAGCCAGGAGGTCACTAGGGCATGTGTCACCATGGCCAGAGCAGATTTAAAACTTCCTATCTACCACAACAGATTCTAAGACTCCCTGGAGACCTCTTTTGACTGAGGGAGTCTCTGGGATCTTCAGAACAGAGGAACAGAGAGTATTTAAAATCAGAAGATCACCAAAGATTGTCCTGTTAGCAGATGGGGACTACCACTATCAGCACCTGTCCTCATATGGTGGCGGGACTATCAGCAGTTTCCAATTTTATAGGCTTTCACCATTCAAGATTGTTTTCTGCAGCTTAACATAAGCTATCAAAACCAAATTTAAAACATAATGTTGATATTTCATGGCTTGTTTTGATACTTCAGCAACATGCAGAAGAACAGGATTTGGTGCGCTCGCTGAGATTAATTTTTAAAGCACTAAATGTAAGACGACAGAGCCAATGCCAATATGGTGCAGAAGTTCAATAAAGTGCTATTAGCTTACAATTTTCCTGCCTCTTGGCACAAAAGTGATTTTGCAGATATCTTATTTTCCTTAAACAGAAGGCCTTTGATCCTAAAATTTCCTTCTCTGGGTTTTAAATATAATTCTGGGAATTACATGAGCATCATCACAGAAGGGAATGAACTATACAGTATTTAACATTACCATGGTTCATAGTGCTTAATGAACAGGTATGACAACATAACAAAAGCAGTGCAGATTTGCATATGTATGATTTAAGTCCACTACTTCTTTTGTCATGAAAATCTCTCACCAACTTCTAACAAAAATATACATCTCCAAAACTAATTTATTTTACATAATATGGTGAGGAACACCATAACGTACACAGTAATACATATTTTGTAGATAGCAATAGAAGTCAACGTACACACTACCATCCTGTTGTATAACATAACAAATTGCACTAGAGTTGGCCCATGGATGTGATTAGTCACTTCCTCAAATTCCACTGGTTCAAATGGGCCTACTCTAATTGTGTTACTTTAACATTGTAAAATGTAGTTAGACTAGGCCTATCTAAATCAATGAAGGTTAAAGAGGAAGTGACTCACCAAATCCCCACTGGTTCAATGGGCCCATTCTGATGACATTTACTGCATTAACGAACAGGATTTTTACAACTGCAGCACATTTCAGCGCTACCTGCCAGATAACAGTAACAGCATACTCCTCTACATCTTCACTGAAGTAAGACCCAATTGGTTCAGTGGGGCTTGCTCTACAATAAAAGTGCAATTATGCTAAGTCCAAATCATTAACAAGAACATAAGAAGAGCCATGCTGGATCAGGCCAAAGGCCCATCTAGTGCAGCTTCCTGTATCTCACAGTAGCCCCACCAAATGCGTCTGGGAGCACACGAAGACTAGATATCTGTCTCCTGAATAAATAAAGACAGCACACAAATTCTTCTATTACGAAGATTCTTTGAGCAGACTTAGTTGCTATAGGCCAGGTATGTGACCATGCCCTTTCAAATGTTTTAGGCCTAAATCTCCATCAGTTCTGGTCAACTAAGCCAATGGTGAGGGATACACCTGAATCTGAGCAAACTGAATTCCACCCAGATGAATAAATAATCAGTCTTGTAAAGCAGGGGTCATGAACCTTTGGTGCTCTAGATATTTTGAACCACAAATCCCAGGCTGCCACACTTACTATTGCCAATTATAATGTACTGTGGAGTTGTGGTCGAAAACATCATCACTGTTTTAACAGAACGACATGACTTAAATTGTGGAGTTTTAAGCTTTTTATTTTTATGAATATGCAACACATTTTCATCAAAGCAGGAAGGTCAACACTCTTTGCATCATGAGCATTTACTCTGTAAAATGAAACAGTTATGTTATAGGATAGGTAAAGAAGAGGTCACAAAACCAAAGAAACTGGCAGTTCACAGGAATTCTTTAAAATGATATATCTCATTCAGTCATTATGTACCAGAAACAGGTCTGATGCTCCTAGAATTCATGATACAGAGTCTGTGTCAAATTTTATACTGTATAGCCAGCATTAAATAATTTCAATTTTATAATGGCTAAGTTCAGCTAATGGTTAATGACTATTAAGGCAGCATGTTAGTTAATACCTTTTTGTTAACTTATTAAACTCATCCAAGCTGGATAATATTATAGTTACCTAAATGACACATACTGCATAGAAACACAAACTGATTTTTAGTATTTCAATTACCAATTTAATCATTCTTAAATATTTGCAATGTACAATCCACAATATTATTTTTTCAATGGTGTCACTGTCAGTTACTAACTGCAAGCATTTATCCTGACAGTTTCCAGAAATTGTCACTTTCAAACATTTTTAAAAATATGAACAGAAAGTGCCTGGATTAGTATTTTTTATAGGCTTTTTTCCTTCATTTTTCATTTAGACTCTAGAGTACAGACAGTATAAACCAACTATATAATGTGGGGAACACTTACAGTACTATCCTAAGAACTAAAAAGTAAAACAAAGAAAGTAAGACCATGCATGCTTCTTAATATGACAAATCCTGTTGGTCAGTTCTGCTGGTGTAAAGCAGAAAAGGACATTGAACAGAATTAACTGAAGTTAATTTAAAGCTTCCTATTCTCCCATTTCAGCTGTAGAGGCTACCTTGGGCTTCCTTTTGGCCAGGGGAAGACTTTGGGAATCTGGGGTGGGGGGAGGGAGCTTCTATTAGTCAAAAATATTTAGCAGTTGGCTGCTGGTGATCCCAATCCTACAGCCAGCCATCCAGCAGCAATTTTTAATAAAAGCACACACATACACACTGGGCACCCTAAGGTTCCCACTGGCTTTCCCAGAGCAAACGAGAGCTTTACGGAACCTCTGAAACTGAGGGACAGGAAACTTTAAATTCATTTAATTGTTCCCAGTGCCCTGGTCTAGTTAACACCTACCAAACTGCACCAATACAATTTTCCCAATAAATTATTAAGCCTGGGATGCCAATTTAACATTAGGCTGAATTATCTTGCCACAAGGAGAAGCTAAGAGTTCCCTTCCATATACTACAACGTCTTCAAGAATTACACTTTTAAGACAACTAAATATCTTTTTATTTAAACAGTGCACAAAAAGTAATTCTAAATATTTTGAATGTTAAGAAAGAAACAGTGAGTACAATTCAGTTTTCATAAGGTTCCAATACCAGATGAATTATATGCATCCTTCATCACACTTTTTCAGCTATGTACTCTAAGCTGCACATATTTTTAAAATACAAACTGTTCTTGTCAGGACTGGCTAGCATGGCATCTGTTACTCTTGGTGGATAAGTCACTGAAAACACAGAGAAGTACAGATAACATAAAAAATTTTAAACATGAAGCAGAAAAGATTGTATATGGTGGCCTACTGGTCAGCTACCTCTGCATAAGTGGAGTGGTGTAAACTTCAGTGGTGAATTGCCTATAGTTTATTTATTTTTATTTTTATACTTGTTGATCACCCGACTTTCCCTTGGGAACTCTGGGCGGTGTAAAACAAATTAACAAATCAACAACTTGCCCAAAAATAACCCCAACAATAAATCAAAAAAGATAAAAACAAAATGACAAACCATACAACAGACAGTCCGGCAAGACAAGGCTGAGACAAACAATACAAACCAAATGACAAACATACCATTGTGCACTCGGCAATAACCAAAGCTTTCCCTAAAGACCCAGGTATTTAAAGCTCTCTTGAAGGCTGGCAGAAACTCAGCCAGCCTAATCTCCAATGGCAGTTTATTCCAAAGGGCCGGGGTGGCCACTGAGAAGGCCCGACCCTGGGTAGAAACCCTTTGGGCCTCCCTCAGAGTGGCTACCCAGAGTGAAAGGGAGAGCAAAGCTCTGCTTGGTCAGGATGAAGCTGACCTCTGAGAGGTCCGCTCCACCAGATAGCCACGTCCCAGGCCATGGAGGGTTTTGTAAACCAAAACCAATACCTTGAACCTTATTCAGGAGGCAATGGGTAATTAAAGCAGGCAAGCCAAAACACGAACAAGGGTCAAGGGAAGCCCCATGTAGAGTGTTACAGTAATCTATCCTCAAGATCACCAGCGCCTGCACAACCATCCTGAGGGAATCCACGTCCAGGTACGGGCAGATCTGGGCAATAAGCCTTAGTTGGTAAAAGGCTGCCCTGGAAACAGCTGCCACCTGGGCCTACAGGGACAAAGCTGGATCCAGGACAACACCCAGACTCCTCACACTCTACGGTCTGCACCAACTGGTCAATCCTTCCAAACTGGGGAGAGGGCCATTATACCCCCCCCCATGAACAGAACCTCAGTCTTCCCAGAGTTGAGCTTGAGCCTGTTAGTCCTGATCCATTCCATGACCTCACCCAGGCAGCGGTCTAGGGCCCTCACAGCCTCCATTGCAGAGGTGAAAAAGGAGAGAGAGCTGTGCCTCATCAGCATACTGATGACAAAAGACTCCATAATTCCAAATAACCACAGCCAGCGGCCTCATGTAGATGTTAAAGAGCGTAGGGGATATCGCCGACCCCTGAGGCACCCCACAAGAGATTGTTCATGGGGCTGACAAAACACTCCCCAACTCTACTCTCTGAGCTCAGCTGTTGAGAAAGGACCGAAGACAAGACAAAGCATGACCCCCAATACCCGCATCAGACAACCTGCCCAGGAGGATACCATGGCTGACAGTATCAAAGGCCACTGACAGATCAAGAAGGACCAATAGGCTAGAGCAACCCCGGTCAGCCCCCCTCAATAGACCATCTTGTAACGTGACCAGGACTGTGGCCTAAACCTGGACCGGAATAGATCCAGGACCTGATCTTCCAGCAAGTACGACTGGAGCCTAACCACGGCAACCCGTTCGATCACCTTGCCCATAAAGGGATCATTGGCTACCGGATGACAGTTAGACAGACTGTCGGCAGCCAGGACAGGTCTTTTAACAATGGGCTGGATCACGGTGTCCTTCAGGCGAGCCTGAAGAAGCAGACGCGATCACAGCCGCCCATTCCGGCATGCTCCCCTCCCCCGACGGTCTTAATAAGCCAGGACGGGCAAAAGTCGAACGCAGAAGCCGCTGGTCGGCAATCAGCCAATGCTCTGGAGTCCTCAGCTGGAGTCATAGGCCCAAACTCAACAAATTGAGGAGACCGAGGGGGTGCAGCGTGAGTGATTCTCAGAGATAGATTAGTGGGAACCAAAGTCCAGATCAGCCCAGATGGCCTCTATTTTAACATGGGATGTGAAGGACTCACTAGTGAAATCACCAGGAGAGGCCTGGCAGTTCGAGGCCTCACCAATTGTCAGCGAGGCGTGAGATATTTTAGCCTCCCTGATCACCCTAACATAGTGCCTAGTCAGCAATTTAACCACAGCCCTATTACATTCTGTCCAATCCTTCGTCCATCCTTAATCAGTTAATAAACTGACACTTCTATTCCTTAACAAACACCGGCTCATACAACTGGCACAGGATAACAAGCAGCAACTTGTTCTCTAGTGTAAATCTACACCATTTTGTTTATGCTGGTTTAATTAATCAAAATAATTCTAGCCAGTAAGTTACTTCAACTGAAGGAGGCCACAGTAAAATTATAACCACCAAATATCCATATTGACCAAAATAGGTGCAATGTTCCTCATCCAGACGTCTACATTGCCTAAAAACTTTTTATTTTCTTCTGTCTCAAGGGACTTTCAGTGACTCTGAAAGAAAAAAGTGCCAAAGCAGAACATCAGCTGAATATTAATGCCACCAAAATTATGACTTTAACAATGACAATGAAGAAATTGAAATAATCAATAAGTAGACGTTGAATCAAATTGGTAATGATATGAGGTTTCATGTAATGTTTGCTTTTTATCTATAGATTCCTCCTCCCCTTCATGCCTGATTTGGAAAAATAAATTAAAAAAAAACAAATTGAAATAATCATGGATCTTATATACCTTGGTTTAATCATCAAACCAACTGGAGTCTGTAGCCAAGAAATGTTAAGATTGAGACTTGGAAAGGCAACAATGAAAGAACTAGAAAAGATCATCAAGTGTAACAATATGTCACTGGAAACCAAGATCCTTGGCACTCTGGTATTTTTATCACCATGTACAGATGTTAAGGAAACTGACGGGGGGGATTTGAATTAATTTTCTGAGTGTTATTCAAGATACAGCTCTATCTACACCAATATTTTGCTCTACAGACAACATAAGCAAGCTTTCTGTTAGTAATTAATTCCAAAGCTTGTAACATACAACGGGTTCTGGTCTAGCACCACTGAACTTATAAGTTATGCAAAAATGCAGAAAGGTATCTCTGCCTCACTGCAATTTTGGACACATTTCACAATAAATTTCACAATAAAGCAAAGCAGGGTGCTTCTATACCATCACATATTGCTTAAAGCACACACTGAGCTGTTTACAATTCATTTATTCAGACTACACAATATCGCTCAAGTGAGCTGGGAACTCAATTTACCAACCTCAGAAGGATGGAAATCTGAGTGAATCTCAAGCTGGCTACCTGGGATTGGACCCTATGTAGTTAGGAGGGTTTTGGTTGCAGTACAGCAATGGAACCCTTGTACCAATAAAGTTGGCCAATACACCAACTTTAATTTAAAGAAAAATTCTATAGCCAGATAGATCTACAATTGAACTTTTGGAAAAAAAATCTAAAAGCAAGTTACCACATATTGCAAAGTGAATACTGTAATAGCTGTAGTATTTATTGAGTCTGCTCCATGTATAAAGTATTCTAATGGAAGTGATGCTGTGCCTATTTACAATTTCATAACAAGAAGAGAACGCAGAATAAAAGGCACTACCTAATACTAAATGTATCTCAGGGATCAAAAGATAAAGACGAACTCTACTAAATAATGTCTAGGTAGGCATCTATATTACAAATCGTTCAATGTTTCATCACTGTGTAAATAATAAAATGGACATCTGTAACAATAAAGTTATAAGTTTAAATGGATTTCCGTGGATCCTAAAACAATAACCCCTTCCTGTCCTCAAATGGACACATCGTCATATGAACAGCAAAAAAATGGACAACTTGGGCATGGTCAAAAACAGCAAGGCCTTTGGCTAGGACAGGAACTGGAGTAAAGCAGTTATCTCAGGAACCATAAAGGGAAAGACCCTTGGGCTGTACTGAACTGTGTTCATCTTCAAATGAAATGAACACTGCTGGTGGAATGGATATCTCCTTACTACAGCCCCTTGTATCTGTTCCAAAGGTATGGGATCGTCTAGAGTGGATCTGTGGCAAAGAAAGGGAAGCAATGTCTTGCACCAAGACTGAGTGTCTAATTATGCAACTTTGTATACCACTTGTTAAAAATAAGAGCAATAGAACAATATTCCATCAGTAAATAGCCTATGAAACTAGGTACTGTATGTCCTCTTTTCTTTTCGCTTATATTTATATTTAAGATGTTTTTATACAATCTGCTGTAGATGGATATGCTGTCTGTTCCTATGACAGATCTAGTGTTGATCAGCCAGGAATTACCTACTAAGTCTGCAAGAGAGCCTATTTTCATTACTTAGTGCCACAGGACCAACCTTGGTACTTACATCTAGCAGAGGCAAGCTGCTATAAAGGGGAAACAAATCCATCTCCCACCACCATTGCCGCTATCTCAATTTGATTAGCTGGTGAACTGTTGTGGGTGGAAAAGGGGACTCACTGCTTGAATGAAAAGAGCACAGCTTATCTTACTAGCGACAGAGGCAAATCAAACTTCATCCTCTTCTGCTTTTTGCTTATGGGATTGTATAACGTAAATGGTCATAGCTTGTTTTTTACAAGATGATGCCTGACTAGACAGACATAATCAGATATTTTCCCCACTTTATTAAAGCAACAATTTCAGTCTAAATGAAAACAACTGGTGGATATAAGTAGAAGGGGGAAACAGACTTATCTTAATAAGCATAAAAAACAGGTGAATATTAAATAGTTTACACTTTTCTGAATATATCACAATTATGTCGTTTCTGCAAGGTAAATAAAACGTAAGGGGGGTTGAGAGGACATGCATTATCTTTCCTTCATAGTTCATGGACTGATCATACACCTTTAACACAGTATGAGAATAAATATGCTATATGCATATAAAATAATGTGTTCCACAAATTGTAATTCTGAAAATAGTTCTGGCTTTACCAAAGCTTTAATTATCCAACCTGTTCTGTATTTGATAATCTGAGGAATAAAAGACATTGCCACATTCTTCAGGGGTTGCTCTGTCAGATAAATCAATATCTTTCTGTTGGCACTGTTACAAGCAACAAGCTGTTCAATACAGGTTTCACAAATGTAAGGAATAACAATATTTGCAATTAAATTACTTTTCTTTATACAAAAATCTCCCAAATTAATGAGAATTTAGTTAAGAAACATTCAAATTTCCTCTAAATTGTACTGAAGAACATATAAGGTTTTAAGATATTTTAAACCATTAATAATCATGCAAGTCAATCTTGTGCCTGTTTACTCAGACGTTAAGTCCCATTTACCTGAGTTAAATGAACCTCACGCTCATGACTGCAGTCTAAATAAAATACTAAATCAATGCCTGTTATTAGTTGAGAGATGATTTCATGTCATGTTAAAAAAGGAACTGCAGGATTAGGCAGTAACTGGACATTAAAAATTTGTCCTACTGAGTAAGCACTAGAAATACTACCTGGAAGCCATAAAAAACAAACAATTGCCATATGTTCTTAGTTCAAGACTATCTAGCAACCAAAAAATGCTTAAACATACATGTATTTTTTCAAAGGATTCATAGTTCTTTATGGTCAACCTGACTTCACTTTTAGCCCTCCAGAGAAAGTAAAAAAAAAAAAATCACAAGAAAGCCTGCATGTTCCTGGTAACAGTGATGATGAATATGACTTCTGATTTCATTTCCATCCTTTTCCCTCAACCTCTGTAATATGAAAAATCTGATAAAGTGAAGCCAGATGTACTTATGAGAATATTTGGGGGAATATTAGAGCAGTTGCTGACAAAAATGCAACTTACCCCAATCAAAGTTTCAATCAATGCAAATCTACTACAAATCCTAATTTTTGATGAAATCTCAACATTATAAAAATGGAATTAGAGGATTTCTCTAACAGGCCTGGAATTAAAAATAGTGTTGAAGTAGGGTGCTTAACGAACCACAGAATGATTACAATACAAAGACAATTGCTTGCGAATGAGTGAGCAAATTATTGACAATAAGTTAGAAACAACCTGCTCCATAATAAAGTACAGGAAAAGGTTAAAGAGTCAGCATGGAGAAGATGAGAAGGAAAAAGTTCTCAGATGCCTGAATCTCCAAATCTGCATGATCTCAGTTGGAGTCCAAGGCCCACACACAAGTTCCAAGAGGGAGACCACACATCCAGGACCATGTATCACAAGACTTTGGTTAGATGGATTTTTCAAGTAAAAAGCAGTGAACTAAAAACAGCATGGGCTGCCACCTTACCGCCCCTTCTTCAAGAAATTCCCTATAAATGAGAATAGGGTGCAAATTAAAACAAACAAAAAAAGCCCACTAAGCACCCCAGATACAATGATCTTGTGAGACCACAGGCGCACTTTCTTCTTCTTCTTCCATCCTCAGCACCCCCAGGGTACAAATAATACTCCCATCTCCATCCAAACTCCACCAATTTACTTAAAGCCACTAAGAGAGTACAAGAAAGGAAGGTGGGGGGGGGATCACAGAAAGAGAACGCAAACCAGGCAGGGTGGTGGTGGTGGTGGAATCACTCTCTCACCCACATAGACACGCGTTACAGCCCGCCACCCCCCCCACACACACACACTTCCCACCTTGAGATATTGAGGCCAATGGAGTGAGGAGCTCCAGGGCCGGTACTTTGGTGGGGGGGGAGAGAAGGGGGCCGAGAGAGAGAGAGAGAGAGAGAGAGAGAGAGAACACCCGGGGGGGGAGAGAAAGGCACACAACAACCATATTCACCTGGGCTGTGGAGGGCTGTGGTGGTAGTAGTAGTGATGGTGGTGATGGTGGTGTTGCTCTTGCTGGTGGAGGCTGTTGTTGTTGTTGTTGTTGTTGTGGGTGAGGGTGAGGATGGGGGTGAGGAGGAGCAGGAGGAGGAGGAGGTGGAGGTGGTGGTGGTGGAGGAGGAGGAGGAGGAGAGGAGCCGTTGTTGTTGATGGGTAACAGTCGCCAGGACTACGGTGACTATGGCGCTTGATTCACAAGGCAACGGTTGCTATAACTCACAAAAGGGAGAGAGAGAGAGAGAGCGAACAGGCGAGCGAGAGGAGGCGGCGGCGGCGGCGGCCCAGCCTCACAGGCCCGGAAGAGGCGGGGCTTCTCGCATGACTGACAGATCCTTCCCCTCACCCCCCCCTCTCTCAACGGGCGCCGTACGACAGAGTCTCTTGTGCCCTTACTCCCGGGCGGGGGGGTGTTCGGAGGAGGAGGAGGAGGCTGTTCTTCGGAATCTTGGCGCGCCTGCGTCAAAGGCCGGGCGCGTCTGTTGCTGGGAAACCGTTGGGCCGCACGACGGTTGGCAGGACGGCTGTTATTTCAAACCCCCCCCCCTCAGCCGGGTCGCCGCCGCCGGTGATGCTGCCGCGCGCGCGGTGTGTCTTAACCGCCCCGGAGGGGGGGGTAGACGCAAGGGGGCGGGGCTTAATGCCTTGCTCCCGCGTGTTGGGGGGGAACACACTTGGCAGCGGCTCCTTTGTCATTTCCGGTCAGGAGCGGGGGGGGGAAATAAGCGAAAGAGGGGAAGACAAATGTCCCGGATGTGAAGAGCGCCCGAGGAGAGGAAGGGGGTCTTGGAGCCCCCTCGCTCCTCTCCGCTCGGGCTGCCAGTGTTTTTCGTGCCTTTTTCCGGCTGTTTGGACGCGGCCTCTCTCTTCCATGGGTCCCGCTCTTATTATTTCCACGCTTTCTACCGGCGGGGGGGGCGGAGGTGTAAAGGGGGGGAGGGAGAAGGGCCGTTAAAAATGGCAGGGGGTCTATTAGGTTGGTCGCCGCCGCCATCTTATGTGGGGGGAAGTTGCCGTGGGCAAGAATGAAAAAAAAAACCACGCTGGCAGCCCGTGGGCGGGCGGACTACGGTAGTCGGAACAAGCCGCCCGCTGGGCTGCTGGGTTTGTATCAAAAGCCTAAAGCTGCCTGTGGGGAGGAACGGGCGAGGAGGAGGAGGAGGCAGGGCCTCTCCTAGCTGAAATCCAAACACAGCAGCCCCAAACGCTCGTCCCTTCTTCCTACCCGGCAGCTCTCCCCGAGGCCGCTGTCCCCACGGAAGGACCCGCAGACGGAGCTTGGGGGCAGGCCCCCCTTTGCCAAGCCGCTTTGCCAATAATAATAATAATAATAATAATAATAATAATACCTTTATTGCCAATGTACAACATGTGCACAATGAAATTGGCTGAGCTTCCCTTGCCCACCCCCACCCCCATCCCACTCACAACCACTCAGTCTTGTTGCACCCTGTGTACTTGACACAGAATGCGCCAACCCACAGGTCAGTCATTCTATACTTGTCCTGGAATTATTTCCCATTCAGCAGTCTGACAGCCCATGGGTAAAAACTGCTCTTTAGTCTGTTGGTGCGGCAGGCTATACTAAGATATCTTCTGCCTGATGGTAACAGGGTAAAAAGGTGGAATCAAGTGCAGTACAGTGGTACCTTATATAAAGGAATTAATTCGTTCCAAATGAAATTATCTTAAGCAAATTTTCCTTTGTACCATACAAATTTCCCATAGGAATGCATTGAAAATAGAGTAATCCCTAATTGCGACCATTTTATGTTGTACGGATTCGCCCCGTAGGCGAGCAAATTTCCCCTATCTCCGGATTTTTTTATATTGTACAGATTTTATGTTACACAAACTGATTGTTATACAAGCGTCCACTGTACTTGGGAAGGTACTAGGTAAACACATATGAAATAAAAATGCATCACGGTTTCATAAGATTTTTATTGAATTCTTGCCAAGCCACCATCAAGTGCTGGATCCTATCTAGGCACCTAGGCTATAAAACAACATTCATGGGTCCCTTGGCACATAGTTTTGCAGTGGCACAAAAACATGGATCATTGTGGATCCACACAATTTTTAAGTAAAAATGTCCCCAAAGCACTGTCCAAACAGCCTCCCTCTGTGCTCACAAATGACAACACAAGAGGGGTGGAAGGTAAACTAGCCTCTTTGTGGGAGCCCCCAGGCAATGTGACTTGTCACAGCTAAATCGTGTATACATTTCCGCTTCTGGCTCTCAAGGATTTTCCAGCAAGAAGGATCAGCATGAAGACAAAAAATAAACTGTTTTCAGACATTTTATACGCATTTTACTATTTTATACTGTCTTCGCCTAGTCTTCCATAATAATGTATTATTTTGTACTAATGAAATAACAATGACACAAGAATCCTTGACCATTCAGTTTCAGGCTTTGCAGTGGGGCAAAACCATGGATTTCAAGATCAGATCTTCATGGATCCACATGATTTTTACATAGGACCTTCCCCAAACCGCTGTCAAGGTGTCGATCCCACCTGTGACCACAGACTATAACAGAGAAATCACTGTTCCTTTGCTGAATACCCTTCTAGAGATGTGTAAACGGGGATCTGAAGCATGTTTCTGAGGTGTGCATCCTTACACATCTACATGGTTTTTAAATTACATCATCCCTAAAGCATCACCCCATTGTTCAAATCATAGATTACATCTGTACTCACAAACCAGCAATGAATGGGTTTGGTACAGTATTTTGGTGGTCATAGTCATGGATCCTTTCAAGTTTTTGGCATGGGTCACAGCTGGATCTCTCAAACAGATTTCTAGAAATCTATGTGCCTTCAATCAAATACCACCATAACAGCACAGAATGAATCAGTATGCACTGACTGAGCCACAGAAATCATAAACACCAAAGTAGATGATGTCTTTTATTGGACCACTAAAAATAAATAAGCTTTTGGGAATCTATGAAAGCTTGCTGTTTGTTTTATCTTTAGTGGTCCAATAAAAGGTTTTGCCTCTTGAAGTTGTGTAATCTTCACATTGCTGTCTCTTTTCTTTTTTGTGATTGAAATTGTAGTTCTTTGCGGGATACAGAAATATGTTTGGCACATCAGCATAGATTCACGGGAGTTTTGAATGGTATTCACACTAAATCATTGTCAAAGCATAGATCACTTTTATGCCCAGAGAGTGACATGTGTGTCACAGATCCCTCGCTTGCATGGTGAAAGCAAAGTATGAAGACATGGATCTGAAGTATAGATCCTCTTGGATCTTTATGGTTATAGTTCTACTCCATACTGCCATAAAAATCATAGATTTGATTGATGCTAATGCAATATAGCAGAAAAATGAAGACCCTCTCTTTTGGGGGACCATCAGTATATCTTATAATTTTTGTCTACTTCGTGGGGACCTGTTTCATGTGTACACACATGCACTCAACCCCCTCCCGTGGGTTCCGTCTCAATTGAAACAAAAATGGTTGCAACAGGTGCACGGGTGTGAAAGCTCTGGGGTGGCAGAGGCATGCGTGCCCATGCACACCTTAGAGGGAACCTTGGGCACCATCATTGGTTTTTTTTAAAACACACACCATGAATTTGAAGCATAGAGACTCAGATCCATGCAGTTTTTCAACAGAATCTGCCACAAATGACAACGAAACCATATGCCTTATGCAATGCATGAACTGTCCAGAGTACAGATAATCCATTGCAGAGTCATACCATAATGTAAAAAACATCAATCTTAGGTCTGATTCTCATGCATTAGGTAGTTCGGTAGTTCTGTGCAATCAGGTTAGAACTGAATACTAACTCAAAGAGGACTTTCAAAGTAAGTGAGATATTTAAGGCGTGGTTTTGCCAGTTCTACTCCCCTAGTAAATGTCCATGACCAAGTGGGAATTCAAACCCTGGTCTCCAAAGTCAATCATTCTATCCACTGTATTACACTGCTTGCCGTGAGATTTATATCTCTGTCAAATTACAGATCCCATCTGTGCTCATTGACTAAACCATAAAGTTCACAGACTTTCCTGCGTGGTACAACAATGATTCAGGGCCATGCATCCAGTGGAGACCCATGCATCTGGCTTCCTGCTGCCTTGCATCTATAGCTATTAAGGTTCAGCCCATCAGCATAGATGGGATCAGTGGTGTGACCATGATGTTTAAAGAATCTGATGTCACAATCCTGTATCCTTGGGGATACATATCGAATCTATATTATTATGCCATGGCAAGAGCATACAGGAAAAAAATACCACATACCTTTGGGTTTCTTTTATTTCCTTTGTTGATACTGAAAGCATTTGCAGTTTCCTAGTGGTTTCATATAAATATGTAAACTTTTTGTAGGCCATGAGGATCCACTAATCAGATCCATGTTTTCATGCATGGGAATGTCATCTAGCAAGGTGTTAGTTGTTAAGTGTTAGCACTAGCAAAGATGTATGTATTATTATACAATTACTCAAGAATCAATAACATCAAATATCAATATTCCATAAACAGTAAAATAAAGTGTCAGTATTCCACAACAAGCTACAGGTTCTCTTGCTGGCTTGCCTGTTCCTGCTGCGGAGGAAATCCGGGGGAAAACGATTACAGTGCTTCCTGAAGGCAACATCTGTGAGCCACGTGGGTTGGAGTGCTGTCCCTGTACAGTTGGTGCTGATCTCAGACAAAGTAGTAGTTCAGATCCATTCCTTCTGGAATTCTGGATAATGGACTCTATCTAACACCAACGTTTAATGATGCTGGTGCACTTTAGCCAGCAATTGAGCTCAATTTGTTTTTACTTATGTCTGCTTCCACTTCTTGCAAGGGGCACCCAAAGGGGTTTCCCATTACTGCTATCTCATCTGAGGTGACAGCGTAGCCTACTGTTCCTCAATTATGCGGGAAAATAATTTAGATAGATCAAATTGCACCTTGGCCTTTGCAAATTCCTGTACTAGCTTGAAGTTAGAAGGATGCCGGGGGTTTATAATGTTGTTCAATCTTAGCTACTAAGTGAATGTCACCTTGAGCTGCATTACATCTATCTGCCCAGTGCAGTACGTATGAAGCTCTTAACTCCTTATACCATAGGAAAGGTAGCATATAAATATAAGATAGATACAGTGGGCTGAAGTACAAATGCTATTGAGCCAGGGATATTTCTATCAAATGTAGTAATATCAATTTTAAACATGAAAACTTCTAAATTACCTAGATAACAAAATCTTTCCCATGCAAAATTTTTCAGAGGGGTAGCTGTGATAGTCTGCAGTCTATTGGTGCAAAAATAAGAACATTCTGGCACCTTAAGCACTAATGCGTTTTATCTGGCACACACTTTCATTGATTTTAGCCAGGCTCACCCAGGTATAAAGCATGGTGCAAAACACTTGCTAAAAGAAATGCACCGCCTCCATCCCCCTCTGCACCATATTTGTATAGATGTCCACTTTCTGATTCAACACTCAATGCATCTGAAACGGGCTATGGTTTACAAAACATACAAGAAAAAGTTCTCCTGTATAACACTTAAATATTTTCGGTTCCATATAAGAACAACATTCCATTTAATAAAGTAAAGATAGGAAGGCAATGCAAAACAAAAGAAAGTAAAATGAAACAAAAGAATTCTGAAAAGCACCCCTCTTTTCGAGATGAGTTGTGTTGCCTTTTCAACTTCTGTTCATTGTCGCTTTTGAAGCAGGGGGGAATGTGCCTTGGCTGTGGCAACCTATGTATTCTGAAGGTCCACATGCATGGTCCTGTACTGCCAGAATGAGGCTGAAGAATATTAAATTCATCAGTGAGAAAAAACAGTTTAAAATAGTACATAATTGTGGAAGCTTTATCTTGAAAGGGAGGGAAACTCGAAGCACACGTCAACTCACTGTCTTAAACACGTCAACTCACTGTCTTAAAACAGGGGTACAGAAGGGCTAATTTCCATTTATTTTTAATTTAAAGATTGACTCTTTTGCTTATCTCAGAACTACTCCCTGAAATCAAAGGCATTTGCTTTTTCAAAATGCATACAGATCAACTGGAGGGGTCTAGGAAGCATGTGACTTCAGACAGGACTGAAATTCAACTCTCCTGATATTTGCACTATCAAAGCCTATGTTTAATTTATATCCTTTCACTCCACTGTTGATGCAATATATAGAAATGAAGTGGCTAGTGGGATTACGCTGTAGCGCTTACTACAGCAGAAGTTCAGATACAAGAAGGATGCATCAATATGCCCATGTTTTGAGTGTGGGATGGAGGTTAGTGTATGGTCTTAGTTTTCTTGACTCTTAAGGTATAGCTTCTCCCATAATAGTCTGCTTTAAACCTTTTTTATTTTTAGGACTAAAAAAATATTTTTGAAAAACAAAAAAAGCATAGACAACAGCTTCTGATGTGTTTTCTTCCCCTCTCCCTGTCGCTGGCCAATCAGAGAGGGAGGTGGGATGATGCATGTCCTGATTGGCCAGCGCTAGGGAGAGGGGAAGATGATGTGTTAGAAGCTGCTTCCTGGTTGGAGTTTCAACCCGCGTGAGGTAAAGCAAGCTAGGACAGTGATTGGTTTTGTTCTGGAGGGTGGGACCGCATTCCGAACATCAGCTGTGCTAGCATATTTCATTTCAGTTCTTGTCCCCTTCCAAAACAAAATATCAATCTCTAATGGCTAGTATACTGCCGCCATCAGAGCTGTTGACATGATCTGAGCCAAACATCCCCTCTGAAGCAGAGCCCAGCCAGCTGTCCAGTATAATCAACAACTTTGGGCAATGAAGCCAAATAGGAGGAGGCTAGAGGCCCCTTAGAGGCAAGGCCCTGACACAAGATAACCTAAAAGCCATAAAAGTAGGTGGTTTGGGAGAGGGGTCAGGGAAGCCATTCATGTGAGCATTGAAAACCCCTCTCTTAACATAGGTGGGGGACTCAGGCACAGTCTATCTGCCACTTATCAGGTTATGATTTCAACAATACCCAGACAAATCAAAAATACCTCATGTCTTCACCACCAAGGCCACAGCTAATGACCCATACTTTATGGGTTTCAGCACCATAGCTCATTGTTCACCTTAAGGCGATTGAGACTGTTGTCTACCTAACAAGCCTATTCAGGCGATTGTTCTTCTTATGAGCCTATTTCAGACCAGGGTGACAAGAGGTCAAAGTGAGGTAGAAAATGGAGGACTCAACTATGTACAGTAGCTTTCTTCAGACTGACAAAGATGTTTGGATGAGCAGTGAAACGTTTGTCTCTCAAGAAAAAGAAGTCTAGTTGCCATGACTCAACTTCCAGATAAATTCACCTGGCCTCTACGTGGGGCTGCCTATGAGGATGGTGCAGAAGCTATAACAGGCTCAGAATGTGATGGCCAGACTACTAACGGGGGTGAAAAAAAGCGAACATATTTTCCCCACCTGGGCACTTTGCAGTGGCTCCCAATCCATTTCCGCACCAGCTTCAAGATAATGATTCTAATATACAAAGCCCTCACAGTTTGGGACCTTGCTACCTGGCAGAATGCCTTCTTCTACTAAGATCAGCCTGTAATACCCATTCTTCTCAAGATAGGGCAATTAAAATCCATAACCTCAAGAAAGGGATAGAAGGAGAAAACCAAAAGCTGTGACTTCTTGGTGGTTACACCATCACTTTCGAATAATGTCCTACCCAATATTTGACCCGATCCCTCGTTGAAATCTTTTAAAAGGTCATTAAAACATAGTTCTATAGGCAGAACTTTCCAGAGTCTCTACCATCCTAACAGGAATCCCCAGCTAAAACTAACTTGCCATGCCATTACCTTTTAATATATAATCTCTAATATTAATATGATTCCCTTTATATATTTTTAAATTGATTTTGATTTTACATTGGCTATGTGTTGGGTTTAATTTTAAAATATGTAACTGAGATGCTGTTATCCTCCCAGGGTGGCCTTGTGGTGCGGGATAAAAATATAATAAATATAATAAAATAAAATAAAACTGCCAACAGCAGTATAACAACTGGAATGCAGTGTACCAAGCAGATCAGTCTAGACAGGTTTCTAAGAAAACAATATCCACTCAAAAAGAGAAGACATTACGTTTTAAGCTGTCTCATAAGGAAGCAGGCCCTGCATGTGTACTCAAACGTTTTTTTACCTGGAAACAAATTCCAGGGTCAGAAGCTAATCCTACCCAGGAGGTGGGAGCATAAAAACACAGTTTTCACCTTGAAACAGCTTGTTCCACATTGCTTTCTTGGATAAAAGGCACAATTAGAAATTTCAGCCTTTCAGAAGGTAGCCAGAATGAATTGGCAGTATTCATGAATAGTAGCTGATATTAAAAATCTGAAAATAAATCTAAAACCCCAGATTTCCACCATCCTTTTTTAGAGGAGTTATAACATGGAAACAGACCAAAATCCATAGCTATACGCTGCCACTGTACTAGAACTACTGAATAAAACACAACAAGCTATACTCCAAGCTATCCTTTGATACTTGGGCAGTCCTGCTCCTACAGATTGTGCCTTTAAATGATACCTCCCTTCTCAGATAGAATGTAGGAGTCACTGAATTGTGATGCCATCTCTAAAGTCAGTTCTGTACTGTGTACATGACTGGCAGTGGATCACCAGGCTTTTAGATAGCATTTCTCAGCCCTATCTGAAGAGTTTGAACCTGGGGGCATGCCAAGCAGGTCCTCTGCCACTTAGATCCAGGTTTTCCCTTAGTGTTTAAATTCTCTTAACTGAGAAATTGCTTCACTAGCTTGGTATTTGACAATGTAATCCCCAGATATACAATAGTTGAAACAAGGGCTGGTCGTGTCATCTAAGCAGAATGAGGCAGGCAGCTCAGGTAGCAGATACTGGTAGAATCACAAGGTGTTGGAGGGCACAATTTTGCATTATGAAGACTGTTATATACAGTAGTACCCCAACTTAAGAGCAACTCGACTTAAGAGCAGCTCGACTTAAGAGCAGAAAACTGTTGGCATTTTAACTACTGCCTTACAAATTTTAGATATGGTCTGCTCGACTTACAAATATTTATCTCCATTTTTTAACTTATTTTTTCAATTTTTTTAGATAGGTACCCCGACTTAAGAGTAGCTCAACTTAAGAGCATGCATTCGGAGCAGATTAAATTCATAAATTGAGGTACCACTCTACCTTCTAAACTTGTCTCTTGTCTTCTGGCGTGAAGGATTCGATGCTATCATTGGTGTGGATAAAATAAATCCAGTCAATTTCTGTACATCAAATGGGAAGGAGCATGAGCTGCTTCTTTGCCTTATAGGCAAGTTAAGTACACACAAGAAGCTGTGAGACAATCAAAAGGAATAGCAAACCTCTATGAAAGACTTCCCTGGACATATACATGACCAAATCCTGGCGGACACACCACAGGAACTTCAACCATCCACTTTCTACCTGCTACCAAAAGGACAGTAACCAGGAATTCCTGGTAGGTTGATTGTGTCAAGCGTCAATGCCATCACTGTTGACATGTCGGAGTACTTGGAGTGCATCCTCAATCCATATGCCACCAATGCACTTAGCTACGTTAGAGATACCGGAGACTTTATAAGGAAACTGCCATCCACTGACAACCCCCCGCCCCCGACAACACCATTTGAGGCACAATGGGTGTAGAAGCCCTCTACACTGTAATCGCAAACAAAGGTGGACTGTAGGCCATCAGCAATACCCTTCAAAATGAGGACACAACCACCACCCCGTCACTACCCTTCGCAACTTTGTGCTCACACACAACTTCTTCATCTTTGAGAACAAAGTCTATCTTCAATTTAATGGCACTTGCATGGGTACTCATATGGTGTTACAGTATTCAAATATAATCATGGATGACCTGGAACAGTGCTTTCGTAACAGTTTTGCCCCCAAACCACTCTTGTATTTGAGTACAAGGATGACTTTTTTATTATCTTAGCCCAAAGAAAAGGAGCCCTGGAGAAATTCCACAATGACTTTAGTAATTCTCATCCTAACATCATTTTCAGCCTCGACCAACCTACACAACAGCTGTACTTTCTCAACACCACTGTGAAAGTATAACATGGACATCTTAGCATTATGCAGTACTGAAAACTCAGTCACTTAATCCATAAAATCTCAAATTAAAATATTGCAATTGCAATAGTCTTGAAGGTGCCATGTGCTCTCTCTCTCTCTCTCTCTCTCTCTCTCATTCAGTCAGTTGCTCGCTCTCTGGTCTGACATTCTTTGCCAATAATTTTTTTACCAAGCAGCTGGGTCACACAGAAATAGCACTTGTATTGTTCAAGCACCAGAAGACCAATACATATTGCTTTATGTTTCAGGGATGCTGCAGAGACCCATCCAAAACTTGTTTAAAAAATCTGGACTGAATCTCAAGACTTGACAAGAGAACTCTTATTTCCTCCCCCCCCTTGTGTTCTGCTGGTTAATGACTCAATATGATGCTAGAAGCCACAAGTGGAGTGTAATGAATTAAAATCAATTAATTCGTTTTTAAATAGCCCTGCAATAGATAGCTTTAGAACCCCTTAGCATCCATACTGTTTTTCAAGTGTCTAGGTTTTGAGGTCTTCAAGTTATGGGTGGAAACAGAAAGTCAGACTCACAGTTTTATTAGTTTGATGAATATAGATCTAGGACAAAACTGAATAAACACTTGCAAACTACGGTAAGTAATTAATCTATTTAACATATGTTAACATAATTAACATATTTGAGGTTTCTGAACAACTTAAAACCCTGACCGAGTTTAAACATTACACATCACATTGTTAGATATTGCATAGGAAGTATGCTATAATATTGTCATTAGGGATGGAGAATTCGTTTCGGAACCTACTAGTTCTGAAACAACCTGTGCAAGCCCAGGTGATGTTCAGAAGGCTCTGACACACAAGCAGCCAATGACTTACCTTGTTCTGCGCCCGCACGGAGCTGAGATCCAACAAGGAAGCAGGCTCCAACGTCATCTTTGCTCCTCCATGGTGCTAGCCAATCAGGAGCTGTGCAGGGACAGGCATCATCTGGGTGCAGAACAAGGTATGTGATTGGCTGCTTGTGTGTCGGAGCCTTCCAAACACTACCTGAGACAGGTTGATTCCAAAACAAATTGCCCATCCCTAATTGTCTTACATGTGATATAGGCCAGCCATTCTCAACTCTTTTTTTGCCATGGCCAGAAATACAACAGGAAATAAATATAGGATGAATCAGGATGATATAAATCACATAACAAACCTGATAAGATGGTACGTGAAGAATTGTTTTCAGTCTGTGGCTCTCTTCAACTGTGCCAGGGCCACCCAGGGGGGCATTTAGCCCCTGCTGAGAATAGCTGGTGTAGGCTATGTAAGTCCTCTATGGTGCATCATTAATTTTTTCGAGCTGTGGAAACTGAATTTAAGAGCTCATTTTTCATAATGTTTGGACTACCATGTAGTTGAGATGGGCAGAAAATGTCAAGAAGCAGATGCTGGGAGATGGAGAGCAGCAGGAACGCATGCCATGTTGCAGACCTCTGGAACACTCTTCCAGTTACTAATCTATTTGTCTTTTATACCTGAAATGGGTGTACACTCTCTTTTCCTTTGCTTAGGTAGTAACCACATCTTGGGCTGGTACAGGTGAGAACAAATACAGTGGTACCTCGACTTACAAATTTAATCCATTCTGAATGCATGCTCTTAAGTCAAACTATTAAGTCAGGGTACCTATCTAAAAAAATTGAAAAAATAAGTTAAAAATAAAAAATGAAGTATCTATCTAAAAAAATTGAAAAAATAAGTTAAAAAATAAAAAATGAAAAAAAAATGTAAGTCAAGCAGGCCATATCTGAAATTTGTAAGGTGGTAGTTAAAATGCCAACAGTTTTCCACTCTTAAGTCGAATTGCTCTTAAGCAGAGCTGCTCTTAAGTCGGGGTACCACTGTATTTTAAAGCTATTTTATAACGACACTACGTTAATGTTGCCCACAGGGTAAGAGTGGATTTAGTACTAATCATTTCCTTTACCATTAACTTTAGAAAGCTTTAGGTTGGTAAATGTTGCAACTGAGCCCACAAACAGAGTTGCCTTAATGTCTTTATGTTGTATCACTAAATATATGTGAAACGTGAAAGAACTAGTCTCCGCCATGACTCTTGCTGACATCTGTAGAAGAGAAGGGCAAAAGTATCTCTGGATCTCCCTGCGCCTAAGCCTACTGAGAAAAAGAAGGCAACTGAAGCTGCAACTCAATTATAGTATAAAATTGTGGGATTTTTTTTAAAAAAAAATAAACATACTGGGGAATATAAGAGTTTTAAGGGTAATATAAAGCTTAACGTATAACAAAAGAACATCCAAAAAAGCTACAGCTTGGGTTACTTTTAAGAGCGAGTTATTTATCCAGATCGCATACTGCTATATTACACATATTAAGTGAATCTGGTGTTTCATCCTTTTGATGAAATAGGAATTCCATGAAAGGAAAAGCTAAAATAAATGTGCTAGCTAGAGATGGGCACGAATAAAAAAAAATGGCATTTCGTTTGTCGTTTGTCGTTTGGAGGGTCCGTTTCGGTTCGTTTCCGTTTTTTGTGAAATTTTGCAAAAAATGCATTTTCGTTTTTGTTTGTTTTGTTACCATTTCATTACCATTTATTTCATTTTTTTGGTGATTTTTTTAGGATTTTAAGCAATTCACTCATATTGCAGTAACGGAAACGAAATGCACGACAAAATTTCCGGTGTTTCTGTTCGTTTCGTTTCATTTTAGAGACAAAATTAGTTTGTTGTTTCGTTACGTAACGAAATGAAAAAACAAAAACGGAAACAAAAAATTGTTCGTTTTGTGCCCATCTCTAGTGCTAGCCATAAATGTGCACAATTTTGGAGTTTGAATTGGTTTTTTGTTGTTGTTTGCATGCTGAAACAGATGAACACAGCTCCCTCCCAGAAAATAAAGTTAAATGATAACCTTAGTGTTGATTGGGCTACTATAAACCACTGTGAGAAAAATCACCACTCTGCAGAAAACCAGAGAAGAATGTGCTGAAAATGTTTTGTTGATGTTTGCAACTATTCGGACCAAGAGTGCCAATAAAATAGTCCTTAAATTTTAACTAAATGAAAGGGAAAAAAAGTATACAACATTATGTATGTTACCCTTGTTTGGGGTATGCTGCTATGTTATTACTGTAATCATGGCCTTTGAGTATTTATCTGTAGCTTTTTACATTTGCAAACAATAAATTGGGTGCAAAAGGTGAGTCTAGGCTTTCTATAATGGAATAGATTATTTAATTCTGAATTATAGAAATCTGTTTGAGATGAAGACTGGTTTTACTACACCCCACCATCCCAAATTTAAAAAACACACAGAAATACCAATGTAGACACATCCTGTTTGTTTGTTTTTAATGCTCATTTCGAAGCCTGGTATAACTTCTGGCGAACACTCGGGCAGGAATTTCACCTTCAACCCCATAGAGATCACCCAGCCTCAGTTTACTTGACTAATGGTGGATTTGTGGGGTTCAAGAGTCACAGCTGTTCCGGGAACTACCAAGAATTAAAACTGAGAACTTACTTGTAGAAAGTGTGTGCTTTGCTATAGCCCTTCCCTATTATCTGTGAAATAATGCTTGGACCTCTGAATGATTTATATAACATTCTTTCACAGCTTGAATCTATGGGGGTCTGTCGCAGCTGATTTTTTTCCTCTGACAGATTTAATTTCAGTGTGAGATTGGTTAATCTTATCAATCATATTGAAGTTTAACCTGGGTATCAAGATGTAAGTACTTCCACTGTTTATCTGTCATCAGGGGAGGAGAATAAGCTATTGTTTGACTCATAGTGAAGTAAGTTTTTGCCTAAACATCCACCTCTTATTCGATCTATTTTTTTCTAAGTGGAAAATGACTCACACATCAGTCTGTCTATTGTAAAGTTTTATTTATCTAATTGCTTTTATGTTTCATATACATACAAATTCTAAATTATTGAAAGCACGTAACATGGAAATTATGAGCATGTTATTTAAAAATCCAATTTTGAACCTTATGCATGTACAAATTCTTCAACAGAAGTCCGTTTTTTGCAGCTAAGGAAAAGTACAGTTACAAATTGTTAAAATCATGCAAAATTCTTACAACAATTAAAAAAGCTATAGGTAAATATGCTTAAAATATGGAAAACTTAAATTGCCGTAATATATTTGAATTAAGTTTCAATCTTGTGTCAATATCCAGGTAAAGTGTATGGCATAGTAAAAAATATCCCAGTTACATGGAGATTTGTAGCTATTAAAATGTATTTCAGGAATTTAAAAGACCAAGCAGAATGTTCCAAAAACATTCTAAAAATGCAGGAGTTTATAGCTGTAAAGAAGCACAATAAAAAAGCAAAGAGTGTACCTCTAATAGTCATCCCCTTCAAAAAAAATCATCAGCTGTAATTTATTTCAGTCCTAAAGTACATCTCTAAAACATACCATATCTTTGAGAAAAACCAGTATAACTTTAAATAATTATTTATAACCTTAGCTTATTACACCCGTGATCATAACAAGTCCTCTAATTGTTCACGCAGGCCAGCTATTTGCCAATCTGAATTTATGGAGGGAAATCCATGTTAGATGCCGTTCAGTCTCACCTCTGTATGTTGCCTGCTTCTGCTAATGATGTCAATGGCTGTGAACTGTCTTGCATCTGTTGGTAATTTCAAACTGTCCAATCATTTGGGTTTGGGTTAGTAATTCACATCTTTGCACTGAGCTGACATTGATATAGTGGCAGTTAAAATGAAAATTGGGATGGGGCTTTTGTGGGGCAGAAAATGCTGATAAGCTTGTTTTGTAAACAGAAGACTAGTTTGCTATTAAAGCAGGGATACAGTATTTTGCTATGGGCTCTACTCAGGTAGGTCACACACATTTTCTTATGGATACCTAATGTGTACCACTGGTCAGATGGAGTCAATGGCCTTTACAATATATTCTACGTAACTGGTGAAGAGAACAGGGTTTTATATGGAGCTGGCTGCTTGCCCAGCTATAGCCTCTAATACACATTCAGTACATTACTGCTTATAACTCCCTACCTGGGCTCAACCCACATTTCCAGGGTTACAATTTATATACCCCCTTCAAACTTTGACAGCTTCCTCATAATTTGTAATTGGATTCAGTTGCCTAGAAAGGCCAAACCTAAGCCTAGTGTTTTACACTTACAAACGGAGTATGCTCATGTAACCGTTTTACAGAAGGTTTTGCAAATGTATATGCAAATATGTTTTCTCGACCACTCCGTACACAAATAAAGCATTGAAGGGAAATTTTACTCATAATCTGATTCCAGCAGACACTCTACAAAAAAGGGAGTGTGTCTTGATATATAAACAAAGTAAATGTTGTTACCTGAAATGATTACAATTATGTGCGATAGCAGAGGTCCCCAAACTTGTGTTCCCAAAATATTCTGAGATTAAAACTCCCAGAAGTCTTCATCATTAGCTCTGCAGTCCAGGATTTCTGGGAGTTATAGTTCAAGAGCAACTGGAAATGCATGATTGGAAGTACAGATGGGCATGAAATGGAAAAGTTCTGTTTTGTTTCGTTTTGTTCCATTTCGTCCCCCCGCTTTTGAAAATTTTCAAAATCAAATTTGTTACTTATGAAACAAAATGAAACAAAATTAATCCCCCACAGCACCAGCACTCTACCTGGTGCTGTGGGGGATTCAAAAGCCACCTAGCAACCACCTCCCAGCTGATTTTGACAGCTCGATCCCAGTTGGGCAGTGGGCGGGTAGGAGGAAAGGAGCAGCCAGACAGACGTAGATTCCCTGCCTGGCCGCTCCTTTCTCCCCTGCCACCCCCTCCTCCCGGGGGGGGGGGTATTTTCGACAGGGAGTGCTGTGAACAGGGGGCAGTTCTAGAGGGTGTTTCATTTCATTTGTAATGAAACACTGCTTCCCCCATTTCATTTTGTTTCATTTTGTTTCATTAGCTAACAAAACGATGAAACAGTGTTTCATTTTTCGTATGGTGCCCCTCCCTATTGGGAAGCATTGTGCTAGAGACCAGAAATCTTTTGCTTCTTTCTAGGATAACGTTTCAAAACTGAGGGTGTAGATCAGATAAAGATTAGAGAGGCCCCAACATTG
Organism: Phrynocephalus versicolor; assembly: GCA_023846285.1. Taxonomy (NCBI): domain Eukaryota; kingdom Metazoa; phylum Chordata; class Lepidosauria; order Squamata; family Agamidae; genus Phrynocephalus; species Phrynocephalus versicolor. The sequence continues at coordinate 30,882,449 of JAHTLZ010000237.1, read as the reverse complement.
CATCTCCATTTATTTTAAATTACAAACCAGTAAGACACTCCATATAACAGGTTACAAAATTTGCTCGGAAGAAGAATTTGGGCCAAAAGGGGGTTGATAAGCTAGGCACATGTGAGTCAGAGATTAGTTACCACTTGGACCGTGGAAGAAAGTGAGAGGAAGAAACCCAGGGAAGAAGACAAGGCATGTCCAAAATCTGGCCCGGGGGCCAAATGCTGCTGATTTTTTTGTCCCCCACACATTTTCACCTCACCAAATCTGGCCCTCCTTGCAAAAGTTTGGACACTTCTTAAGTCTTAAGAAGTGTGTTTTCAGAGAGTTGTGACTCATAAAAGTATTCTGTGCTCCATCTGCTGTACAGTGGGGTGGCCCCTATTCAGAGATGACTTGGCCATTGAGCCCTCTGGATTAATATGAAAGTGTTAAATCTGAGAATTATATTAGTTAAGGAGATGGCCTGATGCAGGGTGAAAGCCACTTCCTCAAAGTTGCTAGCAACATGTTATGGGTATAAAGTAACTCATAAGGCCTGGACAAAACAAAATTTGAATTATATTTATAATGTCTGATATCATTCTAAGTAGATATCATATTGTAAATGTATATTTGATTCAGTTTTAAATAGTTCTGTTTCTCTCTCCCTCTTGCCTAAAGCCTAACTCAGTTACTTTATATAGACACATGGGGTTGTATGAAAAACAGTTTGGGACAACAAAAGTGCAAGCATAAAATAATCATTCTCCACAATGATAGGCTTAAATAAAACAAGAACCTTTCCATTTATTGAATTATATTATGAATCAGGTGAAAACAACAGGAAATGTATATTTCACATTTAGTAGTGAGATTAGATGGGAAGCAACATCTTCCCTGTTGACATTTTGTCACAAAACATCACAGAACAGGTTGCGGTACATTGCCATTTGTCAGGACATTTTGGCACTGCTGCAGGAACATTTATACTGTATCTAGTTCTGGTACTTTATGTTAATCCATCTATTTTGATATATGAAGTGAGCAGCAGAAAAAAAAATAAAACAAGGGAAGCATTATTATTTGATTTCAAATTTTGGTGTTTAATTTCCCCTTCTATAGAATTGGACAAATTAAAAAGGAATAGTTCTAAACACCTAAAGTAATCATGAACTTTGGATTATTGATTTATAACAAGAAAAAAAAAAACCCAAAGTGGCTTAGGCTCATTCAAGTGTCTTTCACTGAATACACTGATTGGTACTGATATTATAACATAACATCTAAATTTCAGCTCAAAGTGTTTGATTTGCAATGCCAGGATGCCCTATTTGTAGTTGCAGTTGTGTGACACCTTAATTACAGACTTTATATTAAAATATTATATCATTTTTCACCCAGAAGAAATAACCTTTGAAGAACAAACCCTAATTTGAACTGAAGATTGATGTAAGACAAGTAGTGCTAATGTGAATAATAAAGATGTTATACAAAATAGTAGTTCCTGACAAAAGATTTTAAGTAGGGTTAATTATTAAACATGCCTATCATGCTTGGGGGGGGGGAATCATAAGGAAATCAGTCTGTAACTCTCTGCGACACCAGTGAAAGAAATTAAAGCAGAATACAAAAAATAATAACCAGAAAGCATTTATATAGAAAATGGCACACACAATGTTAGCAAACCAAAGGTGGCACTCGGAGCCCTTTCTGTGCGCACCCTACATCGCCACTTCACAGCCACTTGTATTCAGGTTAAATTGCTGTATTGGCACTTTGTGAAAAATTAGTGGATTTTGAATTGCAGTTTGGGCATTCAGTCTAAAAGGAGGACAGCCCACCAAGAGGGGGGCTTGCGTGGCCGCCCTTGTGTGCACCGTGAACTTTAAATAGGATTTTGGCATCAACTAGCCATCTACCTCTTACTTGGATTTTCACCTTAACCCTTCAACACTTCTGCCTTTGGGTCTTAGATCTCCATGGTCTTCACAGATTCCGGTTTGGAGTCTTTGTGGTCTCCTTGAGTCACATAACTAGGGAGGGACAAAAGGGGACACCTGCCCCCGCAGCCTCTAGGGTCTCCAAATGGCTCCCCCCCAGGAGCTGTAGGAAGGTGTGTCATGGGGGACCTCCCACGATCACTCAGAGGGCTCCCTGGAGGACCGCCTGTAGGGGTCGTACATCCCTTGGCTGGGCTGCTTGGCAAACAGGGAAGCCTTGCTGTGGGCGCCGAGTGAGCGAGTGGACACAGGTGACGCCAGGGCTGCAGAGGCAAGCTACTCATTGTGTTGTAGCATTGGGGCTGGAGAGAGGAGGGGCACATCTGGGGCTGCAGGGACCTGGGGGTGGGTGGGAGGGGAGGAGAATGCATCAGACCAGCAGAGGTGTGGGCAAGGCAACTGTCAGAACCGTCACCTTGCTGTGTGCTGGGAATGAGGGACTGCCATCCTCTCCCTTGGCATGACACCTGAGTGCTTTCTTTGTCTTGGGCCCTCCACCTCCTCCAACTCCCTCCACCTCCTCCTGACCTCAGAGCTCTACCCCAGGGGAGTCCAAAGGTTTCTTTCCTACCAGGTCTGGGTAAAAGGTACCATGCATTGATGGGCCTATGATTTTTGTTGTGTAGTCTGTGTGCAGAGATAGTGCCAATGATGGGACACTGGTTTGGGGGTGATCCTGGATAAAATAAACTAGATCCATGAGGATCCATGCCTTTGAACCATGTTTTTGCACCACTGCAGTTATGCGCTGATGAACCTATGATTTTTCATGTGTAATCTGTTAGCAGAAATGGAGCCTGTCATGGGAGAATGGTTTGGAGCTGATCCTGTAGGAAAATCAGGTCAATCCATGAGGATCCATGGCTTGGATCCATGTTTTTGTGCCATTGTGGAGTCACGCACTGACAAACCCATGATTTTATTTTATTTTATTTTTTATTTTTTTGCTGAAATCTGTGGGCAGAGATGGGGTCTATGATGTAACAGTGGTTTTAGTATGATCCACTGTAAAAATCATATAACATCAGATTGATCTGTGCCTTGGATCCATGTTTTTGTGCCACTGCACAGCTGTGCGCTGAAGGACCCATGATTATTAATGTGTAGCATTTGGACTTTAATGAGATGTGTGATTTGATGGTATTTGAAAGGGATCCCATACAAAAATCATATGAAATCAAGCGGATCCATAAAAATTTGCCTTTTACTTTCTTCACTTCTGGACTCGCACAGCTTGCTGCTGGGGCTGTGCGTGCACCCCGGCATCCTTGCACGTTGCTGTACTTGCCCCGCTGATGTGGGGGGGGAGTTGAGGGGAGAGTGCGGGCAATAAGCACCCACCTCTCCACCTGGCAGAAGTGTGGTTGACTTCCATCCAGTTTTCAGGCAGATCCTGCTTCCCAGAGAGTCTGGATAGGGCTGGAAGAGGGTTATCTCCAGGAAGTGGAGAAGCCCCCACCTTCTCTTCTTCCTAAGAGCCGTTTGGCAGGGAAGAGCGCAACTGAAGGACAGAGTACATCCTTTTTACAAGGCCTCTTGGGGGACACTAAAACTGACTTTGTCCCCGGTGCTGAAAACCAAAGCTAGACCCATGGTCTTCCCTTTATTTTCTTATCACCCACTGCCAACATCTGCACAGCAGCATCCCTGAAAATTCCTTCCAAGTGGAATTTGCAGAGACCACTTGTAAGGTATAAAAATTACTTGTTTGCCTCTGACTCAGAATATGTAAATTATTTTTCCAACACAAAAGATATAACTATGTTTTAATATTTTTATAAATTACCTTTTAAATCTCTGCCCCCATGATCTGATATGGTATTTATATTCAGTTTTTCTGGTCCAATATCAGACATCCTGACTGCGAGCTCTAATTCTCTAGCCACTAATGCTCTGTTTGTAATTTGTAGCCTGGGTCGCCTAGTCAGGTGTGTGAGGTCTTGTTTATTCTTCTGCTGTATTTTCCACAACATATATAGTTCTCCTGTGGCTGACAGGTCTAACCTCTACAGTTTCATGTTGGGGGAAATGCTGTGGCCACTCAAAAAGGAACAGGAGGCTTTATTGCTTTGAATTTTCTTCTGGTTCATCGGCTTCATTGGCCCCTTGAGCAATCGCTGAATACCACGCTTTGCCTGGTTGAAAGCAAATATACCATTCCTTTTTATGGTTTAATATAATAGCAAAAATCAACATGATTCAATTGGATCTTCTCAGAGCTATATTATAATATTCTGTGATGAAATGAATGCAGAAAAAAGGTTTAATCAAAAGATTTTTAACTTAATATCCTATGTTGGCCCATTTGATTAAATCCATGGGCGTCTTTTCTTAGAACAACTACAGTGATATTAGTTTACTTAGTGAAATAGTTAATTTCAGTATTTCAGTATATTATTATCTTTTTATTCTGTGCCACATAAATTTTCAGTTCATAACTAATAATTAAAGTGTGATTACAATCTCAAAAGTGAAATGGTGCCTTTATTATATACCAGTGTTGCTCCACTAACGTCATTAGTATCTATCCTTCAAAAGGTATGGACATAGAAATCTAGGCAGGAGGGATAATGAACTGTCAAAAACTTCAAGTAACGGAACAGATCTTGGAACAGAGTTATGCAAATGAGAAGTCAGAGGTCACTCAGAGAGAAGGTGAATAAAGATGATCTTTTATGGAGCAGTCTCACCAAAAAGATCACTGGTCTACAAAGAAGTTGTAGTCAATCACAATTAAGTCACTACTTGTTGTTGGTTGTATTTCATGCTGACTGTGGAATGCTGCAAGTAGGGAAATTTGTGCAGTGTGTTTTCCTGTATGAGAAATTAATAGTAAAACTATATCAGCACCTAGATGCAAATGCATAGTGTCCGTCTCCCCCATCCCCCAGTTTCTCATCCTGGGGTATAAGACATGCAGGATCATGAGAAAACACCAAGATATGCCAAGTTGAGAGATTAGATATTTGGATTTTTAAACACAGTTGCCGCCCTGCGTCTCCAGTCGTTCCTGGAGGAGAACCATGTCCTGGATCCTTTCCAATCCGGGTTTAGGCCACGTCATGGGACTGAGACTGCTCTGGTCACTCTGCACGATGATCTGTTGAGGAGGGCTGACAGGGGTTGCTCTACCCTGCTGGTCCTTCTCGACCTGTCAGCGGCTTTTGATACCGTCGACCACGGTATCCTCCTGGGGCGGCTCTCGGAGGTGGGGATCAGGGTTTGGCCTTTGGCTGGCTCCGTTTCTTCCTTGAGGGCCGCACCCAGCGAGTGAGCTTGGGGGGTGAGCTGTCAGCTCCCTGGACACTCTCTTGTGGGGTGCCTCAGGGGTCGGCCCTCTCCCCAATTGTCTTTAACATCTACATGAAGCCGCTGGCTGAGATCATCCGGAGTTTTGGAGCTTGCTGTCATCAGTACGCTAATGACACGCAGCTCTATCTCTCCTTTCCCACCTGTGCAGTGGAGGCCATTGCCTGGCTGCAGTTCTGGATTGGACCAGGGCCCACAGACTCAGGCTCAACCCTGGAAAGACTGAGGTTCTGTTCTTCGGATGGGTACAGTGGCCCTCTTCCCAGTCTGGGTGGGTCCGCCCTCCAGCTGGCGCAAAGAGTGAGGAGTCTGGGCGTCGTCCTGGATCCGGACCTGTCCCTGGAGTCCCAGGTGGCAGCCGTGGCCAGGTCGGCCATTTACCATCTTAGGCTCATCACCCAGATTCGCCCGTACCTTGATGGGGACTCCCTGAGGACAGTGGTACAGGCGCTGGTCATATCGAGGTTGGATTACTGCAACACTCTCTACATGGGGCTTCCTTTGAACCTTGTTCGGCGACTGCAGCGGGTCCAGAATGCGGCGGCCAGGTTGGTGGTTGGTGCGCGTAGGTATGACCGCATCACCCCCATCCTGGCCTGCCTGCACTGGTTGCCCGTTGCCTTCCTAATAAGGTTCAAGGTGTTGGTTTGGGTTTACAAAACCCTCCATGACTTGCCCCCTGTCTATCTGGCAGAGCATATTTTCCGACAATTAGACCTGGCCCGACCCACCCGATCCTCCTTGGCCTTCTCGCTTCGGACCGTCACTCTGAAGGAGGTCCCTAAAGCGAGTACTCGCAAACGGGCCTTCTCGGTTGCTGGTCCTGCCATCTGGAACTCCTTGCCGAGCGAGTTACGGCAGGCTCCTTCGCTGGCATTGTTTAAGAAAGCTCTGAAGACCTGGCTATTTAGCGACGCTTTCGGTAACGGCTAGGGACGCACTTCCTTTTTTTTTTTTTAATTCCCCTCTGCCCCTCACCAAGAGTGATTGCCTGCTTCGGATGTTACTGTTATTGATAGTGTTTTTAACTTTTAAAAAACTTTTTATGTAAACCGCCCTGAGTTCTCGTTCTGGAAATAGGTGCGGTATACAAATTTGAAAATAAATAAATAAATAAATAAATAAATAAATAAATAAATAAATAAATAAATAAATCTGATAGTAGCCTAAAAACTCAATGTGTATAACAAAAGGATTTTGCTACGTCTAGGACTGCTGGGTGAATTACATCTTTAATATAGCCTTAGGAGATAACTTTAGGTCAGCTATTTTTAACTGTTTTTAATAA
>JAHTLZ010000237.1:30792930-30844646 GCA_023846285.1 Phrynocephalus versicolor | reverse complement strand
AAAATCAGAAAGTCTGTTTTCTTTGACACCTAAGATAAGGGTTTGCTTTGCTTTTTCTAAGAAAGAAAACAAGTTATTTTGATTATAACAATCTTTCGGATTTCATTTTCATTATTATTTCAAAGCTAGGATTTCAATGCAGTGCTATTTTTTTTCAGCAGGGGTCATCAAAGGTCTGACTTTTCTTTGTCTACCTGTTGACTCTGAGACATACTAAGAAAAGTCAATTCCTTCTTAAGATTAGGCGTTTACCAATCTGTAAGCAGCTACACAATATTTCAAAAGCAACAGTAACCATTTATGTTGTTGTTGCTTCTTTTGCTTTCAGGTCACAAAGGACCTTTAAGGCTCTGCTAAACAGACATTATTATTAAAACAGGCAATACTGTTTTTGTCATTAAATAGCAGAAATATTATAAATCAAATAACAGTATTAACAGTTGAATCCAATGAAGAAAGAATAGGTGTGAATAAGTGTAATATTAGATATGTGAATGTCCCTTCACATTTATAAGTGTTCTGTTATTGTATAAATACTCTGAAATCTATAAAAAAGTTCAACTATTTCATTATTGTTTATATCACCTGGAGAGTTTTTCTCTAGCAGTTCCTAAACCCCCAGGCGGCATCCTAAAGCACCTCTTCTGAATCAATTAGTGCTAATGGTGACATGATGTCTTGAACTGGTGGAACACCTGCTCCCATCCACTGCAGAGCTCTTCTCTCCTATTTAGGCAAATCTGTTGAGTCCCCTGGTTCTGAAAGTATGGCATGTGTCTTAAGAAAGGTACCTCTGCATGCTAGCAAAGCAGCAGCAGAGTCACTCCAGGGAAGCAAATTTTCAGTGATGCCTCCTGAAGACAATTGTGCAAGTGAACCAACGAGCTGCAGTAACTTCTCAAGCTAACTTTGGGGAAGAATGACACTGGCAAGGGAGGGAAGTGAGCATATGTGAGTGGGTGGACCCTGGTTCATAGCTGGGAACCATCTCAACATCTTCCCTGCCACTCCAAGGTCCCAGCTGAAGATTGACAGAAAGCTTGACAGACAAGAATTGGCTCCCTTGCCCAGGCCGATGCCAGGGGGGGGGGGTGTCCGTTGCCTCAGCTGTTGGATTGTAGGGTGAAGAAAGGCAGGAGGATGAGAAGGGCATGAAAAGTCCCATGCAAGGAGCTTCCCACCCAGCAGGAACTGTGAAAGGGGACATTACAGGCATGCAGGGGGTGGGGATCTGCAAAGAAGATGGAGGAAGAATTAGACAGAGGGGGGCAGTGGGACAGACTGAGATAAAACTGAGCATTCAGTGGAGATAGAAAATGGAGAGTGAAGCTGAGGTACAGACTGATGACCCTGCGTGGACAAGTGCATTCAACAATCCATCGGTCTGTGCCTATTTTGCCAGATTCTCTCTATTTCTCTCTAATTGGAGAGACTTCCCAAGCAAAACAAATCACTCCCCAAGGCAGCAAATGTTGAGTACTCTGGTTCACCCTGCAGAATACTAATCTACTGTGGGTCAAGTCTACCGTACCTGGCAACTCTAAAGTTTGTGACAACCCCAGCCCAAGAAGGGGGAGATGTCTGAGATAGTTTACGAGGCTACACCTGGTGGCCCAGAGCTCGAAAGAAGGAAAATATTATACTGTGAACTATTTCCCTTTCTCTGGGTGCTTGAGTACTAGTGCCCCTGGGGGTATAGTGGAACTCCCCAGGTGTGACTATGAGACCAAACTACGGGGTGGGAAATGGTGGAGAGAATTGCTCATGAGTCCAATGACCCCCTTGTAAATAGTCCTACAATAAATGTTTAATTGGTTGTAAAAGTTGCTGTACTCTCCCTTTGATGACCAGCATGCCCTACGGTGTCCATTTAGCTGTGCATGGGATCAACAGCGTCATACCATGTCTGTCACCTAAAGCAGGGCTGTCCAACTTTGAACAGGCCGAAGTCTACTTTTTCCAGACGAAAGTGCCTGAGGGCTACTACACTAAAACCTCTACTTATGAATTTTATCTGTTCCAACCATATGCTCATTAAGTAGAGCAGCCCTTGAACTGCCCCGCTCGGCTGAGAGAGTGGGCTGGCAGACCCAGAGCTTTGCTGGGGCAGTGGTGGTCCTTGGGGTGGAGGGAGGTAGAGTTAGAGAATTTATCCCCTCACATTTTTAATTGATGGCTGGCGGGCTACTTTTGAACCCTTCACGGGCTACTGGTAGCCCCCGGTCTACCTGTTGGACAGGCCTGACCTAAAGCAATGGAATGACTTCATGAAGACGCTGTTGAAGCAGGGTGGGAAACAGGTACAGTAGGTGGAAATAGCTTGCATGCCCTTCCAACAGCTTGTATGTTGAGCCTCCCTTTTAAGATCGTTTTTGCAGCTTTAGCTGTTATGGCATGATGTTGCCAGGTTGATTGTGGGAACAACATTTTGGATCATGTTCCACATTTTCTGATCCAAAGCCAAACTATTTGTTAATAACTTTCCCCTGCCCCCACAAACACCAGGGCTTTCAAAGTGATATACGGTAAAACAAATGAACGATATTATTTAAAAACAGATTAAAACTATTTTAAAAGCCAGTAATATATTGTATATTAAAAACTCTTAACAAATGAAGCAGCGTGAGCTCAATCTCAGTGGTCTAACATCTCTGGCCAGGGAGATCTGTAAGTAATTTGTTAGTACAGGAGAAACTCTTGTCTCATGTCCTTAGCTTTATTCTGGCCTACTGCTCATGGACCATTCTCGCCTGAAACAAGCCTCTTCCTAAGATGCCTATGGTAGACTCTAAAATAAAACAAATAACTCTACTAGTGTTTAGCAAACACAGAACATGGATGAGACAAAAGTGCTGGAGGATTTCTGAGAAAGAGAGCAAAAAGGAACTAACAGAGCGTCCCTGCTGGGAGAGAAACAGACAAGGTATCTATTAACTAGGAACATTTCTAATTTTAGAAGCCTGGAAGTAAGAGATGTAACTCCTTGAAAAGCAAAATTGCAGAGTGGCAAACCTAGCTGTATGAAATGTGATTTCTGATAGGTAGTCTAAGGTGGTCTTCTTCAGAGTGGGGAAAAAATCCAGACTAGTGATGTATGGAGCCTTTAGCTAGAGAAGATGTACAGTCCTCCAGTAGAGAGGATCTAAGGTGCAAAACCAAAGAGAACAAACAAGTAAACAAAAATGCAGTCCCTTGGAATTCAGGCCTTCTGGCAGATAAATCATGGAAGCTATTGTCTTGAACAGCAACTCCTCGACTCTCCCAGATAGTGTGGCCAACTTTTGTCAAATTCATATGTGACTACCAGCTCCAAAACTCGGTGTGTAATTAGATAACTGAATTATCCTGGCCTGGATCAATCTTGATTGTGCTAAAATGGGTCTTTTTGAAGTACAGTGTTATTTGGCCTTTGCATGAAAGGATCCCCCACATCACACTCAGTCAACCTTGTTTATCATGATCAAGATCTTCTTTCCCTTTAAAGGGAAGGACCTCTCAACACCTTTAACTGATTGGCTGGTTGTCCCTTTGGTGAAACTGCTTAATGATTTTGAGAAATAGGACACTATGGCTTAGCTTGATTTTGGAGGGGAAAGGGGAATGAAAATTCCCATTTCTTTTAAATTACTCCTAAGTGATACAGCACATCAGTGATACTTCGACAGAGCCTTTAAAAAAACTCCAAAGCATTGCTGATATATTAGCAACAATTAAAAAGAAATGCAACTCTTCATCTCCCTTCCTCTCCAAAGGCATCCAGAAAGGAAACTTTCATTCCCCCCCCCATATTATTAAGCAGCTTCACCAAAGGGACAATGAGCCTGCAGCCTTAGTTTGAGCCCAATGATCACATACGCTGGAACCAAATGAAAATGGGGGGGGGGAAGAGAGTAGCCCCTGACAGGGACCTAAAATGTGTTGATTGGGACCAATGTGGCTGACAATGGTGCATACTGTACATTGTAGGGTCACCTGAAAGAGCAGCAACCCCCCCCCCATTCTCAACCCAGACAAACCAATTGTTCATATTTTGCAGTATGGTATTGTATTGTATGCATATTTACCACTATTATAACATTTTCCATCCAAGAACTTAGTCCCTTCAGTGCACAAGCAGACTTGCAAAGGAAGCCTGCAGGGACCTCCCCACCCCAATGACCAGCCATAAAACAAAAGCAAGCTCATTTGCAAAATGCAGAGTGAGACAAGTATGTCCTAAGTCTAAGGCGGTTACTTCACATCCTACCTCATTCCGCGAGTACGTTTGTACCATGACAGCATTGTTCGCAGTCACATGGTTTTGTCCCTGTTCAGTCCCTGTTTCCATTTACTCATGGGCATGATTACTTGTCTCGTAACAACTGTTACTTCATGGTGTTGTTCCTTGACAAATTCTGAATTTGTCTTGCTTTTTAAAACCTTTTAAAAATATCATAAATAAAACTTTTTCGATATTTCAATTTACTGGTCTTCCAGGATTTACACGTCAATGCTACAGAATAATCATTTGCACTGCATGGTGTTTCCCATAGGGAAACTAATGTTGAATGCCGCTTCAGCTGCTGACCACTAGGTGAACACTGGTTGTTGCGTGACAGTTGTTACCACACGGTCCGTTATCTGGGAACAGGAACTGGGAACCAACCGTGACAAGAGAATTCCCCAGCCCAGGGGCAGGTATGGCTTGTCACGCTCTGTTCCTGGTTCAGGGGGCATGGTTGAGACAAGGTTTTGCTGTCACACTACGGATGTGAGGTAAGTTTGTTTTGTACTGGTCCCAAGCGGGACAGGAAGGAGGGATGAACGGGACGTGAAGTAACTGCCTAAGACGGTCAGATGTGTTTGATCACCATGGGAGGAACTCTGCTTCTCAATTCTGGCTCTATCCTCTTTTGGGGGCCTCAAATGGCAGTCTGATCAGAACATGTTTGGTGGAGCCCTTCCAAATGAACAAAGAAATGGCAGCGTAGCCAAGTCCAATAACTGTCATGCCTCAGATCACTCCTGCCTCACTGGGATCTCCTTTGTGAAAGTGGCTTTCAAAAACAGCCTGATGCAAGCAGGTTAGAACGATTGTGCTGGAGCAAATGGCAATAAAGGAAGGCCGGCTTTTGGCTATTTATTTTCAGCCAAGAAAGTTTTTGGAGGCTTACCGAGTCTTGCTGTTGTTTGGAGAACAATGCAGTGCAACACTGTACGTTGGCGTCTTAGCCACAGAGGAGATCTTAAGGCCCCCAAACCCATGGTTTTTAAGAAGGTCCACTGGAAGCAAAAAAATCCAGCAGTAAATAAATGTGAAAAGCTCAACGTGTTCTGCTTCTTTTCGGCTTCCTGCAGGCTAAGAGGAAGACGAAAGCCTTCATTTCTTTTTCATGGATTAAAGAGGCAAACTCCTGGGTAACCATTGTGGTATTGTAATCTCCTGGCTTCCCCTGAAAATTCTTTGGAAGTGACAGCATTTTTACAGGCGAGTTGGCACAGGAGGAAGGGGAGAGGGTATTTATCTTGACACAGAGTAATTTGTGCAACCTCAGCTTGCACTATTTTCTCAAAAAATGGCTAGGATTCTTTCTCACCCCGAAAAAACCCTCCCTAATCTCTTGGAAATGCATGTCAGGCTGTGAAAAGAAAAGGATTCAAGATTTTAAAGAGTAAACAAACCTTTCCTTCTAAGACTCATAAAAATTATTGGATGAGTTTCAATTGTTGAAACTTGAGCATATGGACAGGCTGCTTGGACCTTTCTATTCTATCACCATGCTGCTCAACCCTTGCCCTTCTTGGCTAATTGAAAGATCCGCCAAGGGAATTTGCACCTAGGTCCAGGAGCCTGTGAATGCTTCTTTAAGAGAAGGAGTGGTCCCTGCTGCCTTAAAAGAGGCAGTAATTAGGCTACTCCTTTAAAAAACCTAACCTGGACTCAGGGCTGGTGGTTAACTACTGACCAGTAGCGAACCTCCCTGATTTGAGCAAGGTGTTGGATCGGGTGGTGGCCGGACAGCTCCAGGTGCTGCTGGACGAAATGGATTTTCTGAATCCCTTTCAATCGGGTTTCAGGTCAGGTTTTGGAACAGAGGCTGCCTTGGTCGCCCTGTATGATGACCTTTGCCGGGAGAGAGACAGGGGGAGTGTGTCCCTGTTGATCCTCCTGGACCTCATAGTGACACCACCAACCATGGTGTACTTCTGGCCAGGTTGGGAGTTGGAGGCATTGTTTTGCCGTGGTTCCACTCCTTCCTGGCTGACCGTCTCCAAAAGGTGGTGCTGAGAGATAGTATCCCTACCCCGTGGCATTTATGTCATGGGCTTCCACAGGGGATCAATACTTTCTCCCACGGTGTTTAACATCTCCCATGGTGTTTAACATCTACTCAGCTCTACCTCTCCTTCACCACCAATCCAGGTGAGGCGGTTTCTGTGCTGAACTCGTGTCTGGTTGAGATAATGGACTGGATGAGGGTTAATAAATTAAAACTCAATCCAGACAAGAAGGAAGGGCTGTTGGTGGGTGCTTCGCTGGACAGGCTAGAGGGCCATCTTCCTGTTCTGGATGGGGTTGCACTCCCCCTGATGGACAGGGTCCATAGCCTGTGGGTTCTGCTGGACCCCGGTCTAATTCTGGAAGCGCAGAGTTAGACCAAGTCCAGCTACTTAATACCAAGAAGACTCTGGTGAGGATTCCATAAATGGGAATCTCATAGGTTGATTCAAGATATGATGTCCTTGGGCACATCTCTAAAGATGTCTTCAGTATCCTCTTGATGTTTGGGAGGGAGGCTTCCTGGTGCAGCTCTGGGCCCACAACCGAGAATGCTTGGTTTCCAGAGGTGGTCTTTTTTGCCTCCCCCCAAAGTGGCCACCAGAGAAGATTGAGTGGTATGGGCTGAAATTCCTAGGGAAAGATGTTCTGATGAACAACAGGGTCCCAAACCATTAAGGGCTTTGTAGGTTCAAACCAAAACTTTGAACCTTGTTTGGAAGGAAACAGGAAGCCAATGCCGGTGGGTCAGTCCTCGGGTTATGTGATCAAACATGTGCACACCAGAAACTACCCTAGCCACTGCATTCTGTACCTGTTGTTGCTTCTGAGTCAGCTTCAAGGGCAGCCTCATGTAGAGAGAGTGACTGTAGTTCTCTGACACCAACAGCATGTTGCTGCTATTGATTCATCAAGAGATTCAACACACTAACCAAGAGATATATGACATTATTAGAAGAGGCCCTCTTTCAAGTGGTTAAAGACATCTCTTTGTCATAGCCCATGGTTTTCCTTACTGCTCTGTGTTGCATTCGGCAGGCTTTGTTTAGTAGTTTGGCCTTTAAAGATAAAAATCCTGTCCAATCCTGAGTCCTAGGAGTCCTACAGAGATGCATAGATCTCCTAGGCCAGTGTTGGCAAACCTTCAGCACTCCAGATGCTTGGGACCACAACTCCCAGAGCCCTTTGTCATTGACAATCTAGGCTTGGAATTCTGGGAGTTGTGGTCCAAAACATCTGGAGTGCCGAAGGTTTGCCACCACTGACCTAGGTGAAGAACAGAAGCCTATAACTGGAGACTTGACCTGGAATGGGAAAAATTCCTACGAGTTCCCTAGTCTAACGGGGCACCAGCTGTTGGAGTTTATTTACAACCTCACATGCTGCCTGGAGACGATGTGACTGGGAGGGACATTTCTGTGACTGCCAGTCTATCCAGCACCAACTAATTGTTCCCTCCTGCCTCTGAATTCAGAAAGAGTTCTGCCTCTCTGCTCAGTGTATTTTTCCCTTCTGTAGAAGCTGTTGAAGTCTATTGCTGAAAGCAGTAAATTTTATTAGTTTGCTGTTTGACATGTTCAATTGTAAGTAATGGAACCTTGTATTCTTTCTGCTCCTACCGTCTCAAAATGAGTCACTTGGACTCTAAGGACTAGCTTAATGACTGCTCTGGGGAACTTGAAGCTAGTGTGCCCTCTTCATCCCTGCATTCTGCTGCACAGCTAAAGGAATTTAACCAGAAATCCAAAGCTCCATTGCACCAGCAGCCTGCTTTTTAGTTGCTGGCAATGGTCAACCCATTGAGACTTGTCAGTTTCTCCCCAAGCCTGGTCAATTATGGTCGCACTTATAGAAAGGGAAGATGAAGAGTTAGCTGGTTTTAGGAGCCAATTGGTCCCCTCATTGACTGCCATTTTGACTGTTGCAGTGCAAGCATGGATGTCGGCCAGTAGACAGCAATGGGCCTTCTCTCTTAGAATGGCATGCCTAGCATTTTACAACAATGCAGAGGCTCGTACCAGGAATGTGACCTCTGAAGAAAGTGGTGTGCTATGGCATCATTCCTTTGCAAGGTTACCTTCCTCCTCCCCACACCGTTTCCCCCTGGACCCACGGCTTGCTCCTTTGAGTCATGTTCCAGAGTGGCATTCTTGGAATTCCTGCTTACAATGGTCATCGTTAATTACCAGAAGCCAAGAGCCAGCCCAGTGAAGCGATGGGCATGCTGACCTCCTGCGCATAGCAAGTGCTTATTAACAGGGGACCCGTAGATTTATTTTGGATAGCATCTGATCTGCAGGGTGATGCCTCCCTCCTCGCCTTTGGTTTTCTCTTTACACAGGGCACTCATAGATTCCTGGTGGTTTACCGTACCCAAAACGCTGTGGAGAATGATTAACATTTCACTGTGTCAGGTGCTGTTTGTTGTTCTCCCTCCCCATTCCAGTTCACAATGATTGTTCGGAATTTAGTATCCAATAATGCCGTCTTTGTTAGAGGGCTGATGGATGAGAAAAGCCAGTAGAACTAAGGCCAGCGTGTGTAGAGCAGGGCTGCCACCATTCAGGTAATTTACCAAGACATTTTTTGGCCATTGAAGGAGCAGAAGGGAAGAACTTGGTGACAAAATAAAAAATAAAATAAAAAATGAGGAAGTGAAAACATTTGAGAAACATGCTTTGGTACTTGTCTTCCATAACATTATTTGGATATAGAGTCATAGCCTCACTCCATATTTAAACTAGCCAAATAAACACTCATGGTGTATAGTGGTTAGAGTGGCAGACTAGGAGTCAGGAGGACTGATTTCCCTGCTCAGCCATGAAAACATTTATTTATTTATTTATTTATTTATTTATTTATTTATTTATTTATTTATTGAATATTTGTACCCTGCCTTTCTCCTTGGAAAAGGACCCAAGGTGGCTTACAATAATGAGGGGCAATATATAGCCCGGAACATTTAAGACATATTCAAGTTAAGAACAGAGGCATCTTGGAACATTAAAAGGTAACAGTAGAACTACAAAGAGCATGCAAAAAGAAAAGAAGAATCCATTATGAGGGGGTGGAAAGTAACATGAAAACACTGGTGTCCTTATGAAATCAGTCAATTCAATCATGTATGGTAATCTATATAAAGTCACAGATTAGGTAGTCCCTCAAGTTTGCCTGAAGAGGAAGGTCTTTGCCTGCTTCCAGAAAGACAGCAGAGATGGGGCAGTCCTGGCCTCCAGTGGAAGGGAGTTCCAAAGTCTGGGAGCAGCAACAGAGGAGGCCCTTTCATGTGTTCTTATGCGACGCACCTGTGAAGGTGGCGGGATGGAGAGAAAGGCCTCTCCTGATGACCTTAGCACCTGAGCTGGTTCATACTGGGCTGTATATTGTCCCTCATTATTGTAAGCCACCCTGGGTCCTTTTCCCCAAGGTGGCTGATGCTTGCTACTTACTTCGAAAGTACGCTTGGACTTTCCGCAAGGAACACTGAAATGAGTTCTTTGTTACAATTCACTATACTTGCCTATCTCCTTTGTGAATCATTAATGATGCTGACAGCCTGGTAAATTTACTTTGGCTGTACATCTATACATTGCATGGAATGATGGGGTAGAATGACTTTCATATCTGCATTGAAAATAAAAAAAATTGAACTGGATGGAGGAAGAGATAAATTAAGAATCTGGGAAGTGCAAACACCTGGACTTTCAACACATCAAGAGTAAGGCGTGAGGAAATAAATGCCTTCCCCACTGTAGACATCACCGGGAAACTTGGCACAGACCTTATCCAAGACAGGATTTGGCGCTTGTATTATGGTTCCAGCCTTTTATGAAAAGGGCTATGAAGTCACTTTTACAGCTTTCTGTGCTAGATGGTGTTAACGGATATTATTTTAAACCTTTGCTTTTATCTGGTTTCTTGCTTTATAGGGTGTTTGTGTAGTTTTACTGAGTGTGTTTTATGGGAACCATGGTTTTCATGTGTTTTTAAATGTGTTTGTGTTCCTCAAGAATGCCTGTTACTGGGCCACAACTATATGGATTAAAAATAAACAAACAATAAAGTACAAGTTCCTATTTACTCCTTCCTTTAAGAAGCCACATCATCCGTCCTGTGCCTGGCAGACAATAAACATTCTGAGATTTATTCACTCAGGAATTGCTCTTCTGTGACCACTTCAATAGCACATGGGATTGATGCCATGATCACAGTTGGAGTAGACTTGGAGAGGCATTTTCCTCTATTTTCTGTCTGACTGATCTGACTGCCATATGAGTGTGGCTAATTTGGGGATTATCACTGTTGTGGGAATCGGGATGATTGTGCATAACCATCCCATTTGTTTTAAAATTATCTGTTTGAAAGAATGCCTAGAACATTAGCTTGTCAGAGAAGAAGACTACTAAGAAGGGTGCTTTCTGATGTTTACTTTCTTATGAACAGCAAAGGTTTTGTTGTTTTCTAAATGCAGTAGACAATTCCATCATTCCATCATCAATGGCCAATCCAAAGTGACCCAAATCCAGGCTCAGTTCACACGTGAGATCCTGGTCTCTTCAGTTTGGGCTAAGATTGTCTTCCACCAAGAGGTGCTTTCCCTTTCCTTGACTACATGCCTGGATATAGCAAGCTGGTTCCTTCTGCAACTCTAAACCTACTCACCTGGGATCATTCTTTGTTGAAACTGGGTGGCTTGCTTCTCAGTAGGTATGTGCATGGGTGCAGACTTAGTGTTCTTCTTACACAAGTTACTTTCTTGCATGTTAGATTTTGTTAAGCACAAGAGATGGTTGTCTTCAAGACAAAACCATGGGCAGTGGCTGAGCAAGAGATCCATACTAGAGCCATTTCTTTTCATTGGTCATGGAAAAAGCTAGGCTCGTCTAGATCTGGGGTGGGAATAACGTAGCTCACATAGCCTTCAAGTCTGCTTGATCCTGCACAAAAACTGTGTTCTGAAAAGTTGGCAGAAAATTTACTCAAAACTTAAATTTAAAAGAGTGTTGCGTTTTGCCACTGAACTTCAGCACTGGACTGGGAAAGGCCCCTGACATAAAGCACTTCCTGGTTGTTTTAAGGGCTCTCCCTTTATTGCTGAAATTTGGGAGCACCATTTCCTGATGAATTCCAGTGACACAGGGAGGGCGGCAGCGTCAGGTCAGCGAGGGGAACTTAACCCACCGAAGCTGTCCATTCGTCATTTCTGTGCATCTCTCTCTCTCTCTCTCTCTCTCTCTCTCTCTCTCTCCTTCCTTGTTTAAATATCTGAGATATATTTTACATGCCTAATATTGTAATTTAAAGTTAGTGCTGCACATTTTTTTAAAGATAGAGTGAGTCACGAGAAACTTATGGAGAGACGCCACAGTCAGAGGAGAGCAAACCTGCTCACTCCTTGTGCCACAAGCAGAAGAGCAGTAGGGAATTGGCTTCTTCTCTCTCCCAACCAGAAGAGAACAGCTCCTCCAGCTGACCCTCGCCCTGTGCCGGCCAACATGAGGTTGGAAGACTGCCCTGGTGGCCTGGCCCCATTCATTGCCCCCAGGAACCCACAGCTAAGACCGGGGAAGAGGAATCTGCCCGTCAGTCCCAAACAGCAGCCGGCAATGTGGGTGCACAACTCACCACTTTGTTCTGGCCTCAAAGGCCCTGGTGTCTCTCGCCTACCTTTCCTCTTCCCCCACCCCAACTGCTTGTCTTGACCTTTCATCCCTCCCTGCAAGGAGTGCCTTTCTTTTTCACTCATGAAAGAAGCATGGGACCATTGGTGAGAAAACGGCTGTCTGAGAAGGGTGCTAAAAACACAATAAAGCCTTGGGCAGCCGGTGGTTGCCTTTGGGGGAGGAGAGGACTACGTTGGAAGCGGCAGAAGGAAGTATACCCCCCTGCTGAGATTATGGGCCACCAATGCAGGAAACAAAACAAAGAAGGCACCAAAAAGCCCTCCGTGGGTATAGAAGATAAGGAAGGACCCTACGGATGAAAGCTACAGAACATAATTAAACGCAGCACTGAGTTTTATGTCCACACCTTCCCAAAGTGTAGATAATTTAAGGAGGCATCCACTTTCTTCCCCTCCAGTTACCCTGCCCCCTCCTTTGGGTCTCATATCTTATAATTAAGCACACTTCTAAATATTGACCCAAAGGAAGGACACTTGCAAATAAGCTTCAGATTTCTTTCTCGCTTTGACTCCTAGCATGCGTCCAATTATATTAATAAGTTCAACTAGGAGAGGTCCTTCTGATGAAACGCAGGGGTCAGAGAAATTTTATTTTTAGACTAGGTTGTGAAATAAGAATTTAAAGTCACGCTGATGTATTAGAGATTTCCAGTTTCACTTTATTTTCTTTTGTCACGAGCACAAACCCTTCATTTCACCTTTCATGTTAGAAAGGCACAACTTCATAAAAAGAAATAAAAATAACTTATGATTATATGAAATGTAGCTGTAACCGATCACAAAACTATACATATTAATATAAAAAGGCACTCTAAAGTTTGTTTTAAGGGCATACAATATGCAACTGATGTAATTGACAACTATAGAAAAATCAGCCAACCAGATATACAATGTAAAGAAAAAAAATATATGCAAAGAAAATTTATATAAAAGAACATATATAAATATTTACAAGAAAATGTAAGATTTATAGAATACACATTTCCACACACACAAACACACACATGCGTCTTCCCCCAAAGTGCTTTGCATGAGCAACAATACAAAGATGCTCTGCTTTGTGTACAAAAGTGATCAGAACACTCTGTTAATTTTAAAACTCATTTCTTTGATTTATCTGTTTTTTTTTTAAAAAAGATCACACAAAAAGTGCTGTTTTGCAAATTTAAAAAAAACATGCTGCTATAAAATGGCACAATCACACGTAGACAGCAAAAACAGTGAAACAGTTTTTTTATTTAAAAAATCCTATCACATGTTACCATATGACAGTACTGACACCACAACACCTCTGCAAGTGACCGTAGTAAAACACAATAGTCGAACTGGCACATTAATTTCTGTACATGCGAACTCGAGTGCACAATCTGTCCAAGGACGAAACTATTTTCTCGGGGCAGTGTGTGACAATTTGCCCGAAAGTGACTTGTGAAATGCACAGACCATGAGCACAGATGCGCAAAAGGACATCCTCACACTCCAGTCAGCTTGGGACTATGCATCCTAGGTCTTTTTATAATGGCTGTATGAAACACAAGATTCTCTGATATCGGTGAGGAATTTATACTATTCTTATACAGTACTATATTTATACTATACCACTGTATAGACCAATGTGGCCTGTGGGAGAGGCCCTATGGGAGAGGAAAGGGACCGGGTTGATGGGGCAACAAGATGGCTGGCTCCTGTTCCCTTTGATGGAGACGAAGGAAGAACACACAGCAAGCTCTTGGATACCAATACAAAGTTGCTGACCAAATACTTCCTGACATAGCAATGTTTTACAGTGATTCCCTTCAAACAGCAATCAAAAGAAAAGCACCACCTTTGTAATAACACAATGTCTTTTCTAAGCGAAACAATCAAAAAGCCAGTAATGTACAATACTCATGTCAGAAAACCAGCTGGAGTAAGATGAAAGGCATTATGAAATGTCCTCATACCAGAGCACGGGTGAGAACAAATGTTTTCAGAAAAATGCAATAGACTCTGGAACATTTTGCTTTTGAGTTGGAGACAAAGTTCTGCTACTGAAAGTGGGCAGGCCAAGGGCAAAAGAACACCAAGAAGAGTAGGGAGACGGTGGAACCATATAATGGGGACCACAGTTTGTAAGCTGCTCTGAATTCCTATAAGGGGAAGTGGTAGCTTTGTATATATGTTGTTATGGTCGAAAATGGCTAATAGTCAATAGTTTATTTAGTGTCAATAAACTAAACTTGAACTATAAGAGGAAGCACTGGATAAAACTATACATGTTTATCTGGCCAGCCAGTAAGCACTATAGAAATGTGCTGTATAAGTCCTATATAATGAATAACAGCCCCATAAGGCCAGGGAAAGCTGCAGAAGCTTTTCAGGCACATCTCATTTTCAATTGTTCCTTTGGTTTTAAGGCAACTGTAAAAAACCTTATTTGTTTTTTTTTTAAACACAACATTCCATCAAGTACATGTAAAACAAATATTGTATCTGAATACACCTCATGCATGGTCATCAGAGAAGGCACTAATGAATTAAAGTTTCAGAAAGTGTCTCCAAAATGTCACCCTGTCTTGATCAATATACTTGATAAAGTTAGAGATATATAAATGCAATTCTGTTTTATTACAGTGGCTATTAAGTGCTTCTAAAATAACTTAGACCTTAACTAATGTATGCTAATTTGGAAGGTGTAATAAAGGAGAGCGTTAACTTGCATCCAGACACTTATACTTCCATATTTTGCTTAGTTCATTCCATGATAAAATTTTAACATAGAAAAGACAAATTATTAGCCTTTTTTTATATATTTGTAGGCATTATGGATGGGATAGTAGTTCTCACGTATTAAAAATAATTGTTGAAACCACTGGTACTAATGAAACAAATGAAACCTGGTAAGAATTTAAATAAAATTCATGCAGGAGCGTTTGGGTTGTGTCTTTCCTTAAATGTTCTTTCTTGGATCCAATTGCCAACACTTTTTGAACTACTAAGCATAAATCCTTGAGGGTCCATAGAGAATGTTCCAGACTAAGGAACTGTCACAAACACATTAGAATTGCATCTTGGGCAGTCTGGCCACAGGCCTTGCATGTGGGAACTGAGCAGGCTGTGTCCACCTTAGTTTTTTGGGAGGACGTAGAGAAGATGCTTTTGTGTTTCATGCAAGAGTATCAAAACTTCCAGACACGGGATCTGTGCCATTTTCCTTTGCCTCTTCAAGGACATGTGGCTAAGTTAAACAGTCTAGCGCTATGTAGCGCTAAGCTGCTTCATCGCTTTACAACACCCCATTTCATCTGTGCTAAAGATGACAAAGTTATAATAAATGTTAAATATTACAAGGAGCAATTCTTGTAAACTTATAAATAAATAAATGATTTGTTCTACTCCGGTGCTGGTGATAAAGATTTTTCTTCCTTACCACAGGAGAAAAATACAAGAGGGTGTCTGGCATTTTTGTTCTTGTTCCCTCATGACAGCTGCAAGAAAGATATGTTTGTGTGTAGGTGTTTCGGGTAATTCTGTACCTGACATGTAATTGGGGCAAACATCTACCCCAAAGCAGATTTCCTCTTCTTCAAGGAAGCAACAGCTTGCAGCTAGAGAGAGACAGTGAGAGCAAGGACTTCAGGGCTGAACTTGCACTTACCTGCTAAAATGTCTGGGAAGGGCCAAAGTGCTAAACTCCACCCCCAGCAGTACAAAGCTGGATAAAAAATAAACCAAGATCGGTGGGAGGAGTAAAAGGTGTGAAAACTTGGGGGAGGGGGTAGAAGATGAAAGAAACATTGGTGTTGGGAGGGGGGATCTGATAAGATGAGAGGAAATGGCAAAAGAAATGCTGCGTCCGGAAATGGTCTCAGTGAAATCTGTTTGAAATGTTTTGAAGGATTTCCAAGTGATAGTGGGAAACATTTACTCTGAACATGTGCTTTGTAAAATAACCCCCAATGGAGAATTCTAGAAATGGAATTGAAATATTAATTACATTAAAATCATTAATCAATTGGAAGCAGAAGGAATGATCCCAAATTGAGTGCTGCCGTGAAACCAAGGTGTAATGCATCTCTTTAAGTTAGTATAGTATAGAGTACACTATTTTAACAGATCCAGAGCAAGGTTCCCTATATTCCAGAGAGAGAGAGAGAGAGAGAGAGAACACTGCTATTAACCTTAGCATGCTGGTGCCGTAGCCCCTGTCTGCACAACCATTTTCCCTTTTCACCCTCTTTTGCTGGAAGACTGCATGCTTCCATTCCAAAGGGCACTTAAAAAGGCTCATTATGCAAGGACCTTGGCTTCTACAAAAGGTTTAGAGAAGCTGTTAATTTTCAGATATTTCCTTGAAAGGATTTTTACAAAACTCTTCCAGAACTACAGGTACAATTCATTTTAAAAATGTGTCATCCAACAGCTTTCTTATTCATTCCCTTTCAGGACTGGTCCTGTTACGGAAAAGGTTGAATTAAAGTTGTTCACACTTTGGCAAATGCATTTTCACTACAGCTTGGAAAGGTTACTTTCCTTGCTGTGTTGGAGGGAGGGCCTTTGACCCCAAAACATCTTTTCCCACTCTCTGTATTAGCTGCATCTGTGAAGCTGAGTGGTTTCTGGTGATGCTTTCTTTGTCTCTTCAGCAGTTCCTCTGTCCTCATGCAGAAAAGATGACCTACGATGCAGTAGTTCTGGTCGGAACTCCATGCAGGACGGTGGCTTAGTCCTTCCTCAGCCTTCAGTATAAACCGAGGAAAGCTGGCTGGAGCAACGGTCTATAGCATTTATCTGAAGGAAGCTTGAATCATCAGACCCATTGCACAATGGATCGCTGAACACCCCTGTGGGTCCTGATGGAAGGTCATAGACTGGGTTTGGGTAGAGGAGGAGAAGAATTTTTACAAATCAGTTAGAGTGAATTGGAGTAACACTGAGATGTCTACCCTAGAAGAAACCAGAACCTATTGGGAAAAATACAGAATTCCTCCTGAAGATCCCTACTTGAGATTCCAAACTTGTTTCCCAAGAGGGCAATATGTACCTCAAACACTGCCGAAAGGGAAAAGGTGGTGGGTACAGAATGGTTTAAGCAGCCTATGCTGGCCTCCCTAATCCAAAGATGCCTCTGTAAGCGCCTTTTTAATACAGAAACCAATCAAAACCTTTTCTGAGTGTTACAAGCTTCAAAAGAATGTTTTGCCTTTCCTTCACCTGCTGCTTCTGCTCCCATCAGGGTTTGTAAATTACCTGTTTCTTACAAAATTATTAAGAGGAGCAGTAAATATCAATAGACATCAGCTTTGTGGCACTTCACTGCAATAACTTTATCCCTCTGTAGCTGAAAATGAAATTGTAGTTTTTGCAGATGGCATAGAGGCAATTAATAAATACATGGTCATCACTCATTGATTGTACTAAGAAGTGCTAATTCAAACCCAAGACACAGTGTAGCTCAATGGCCAAGGATCTGAGTTATGTATCAGGAAATCACTAGTTGGAACCCACCACGGCCATGAATTTTCTTGATGAACTTTTCACATCATTCTCTCCAATTTCTCTCCCTCTCAGCCTCAATTCCTCCCCACCATCTGAAATACAGGGGATAATAATACAGATTTTCTTCAAAGAGGAGTTGCAGATACTGCAACACAATAATGCATGAAAGCATTTTGCCTGCTTAAATGGATGATAATAATGGGTTATTAAGAGTTAAATTATTATCATGTTTATCAAGTCATTTTTATTTATTAACACAGTTGTTACAAGCCACCTTTCCAAATAGGTTTAGAAGTATCCTATAATGGCCACTCTAGAAAGATTGGTCAAAATCAGTGGTAAGGCGGAGAGTCCTCCACCCCACTGTCATGGAGAGCAACATCTGAAGGGGAAACCAAGTATCTGACTGAGGGCCTCGGTCAGATTAGGGTTCTTTAGAGGTTCTAGATGCGAAGACAGAAATGCAAGAAGCAGGGTTGGGGCAGCAATGCAGTGGAGCTAACATTCTCTCCTTGCCTTTCTTACACATCCAGATTAACTTTTTAAAAATGCCTGTCTAGGGCCATAGATTCCTGATATCAGCTACAGTCTCTCCCCACATGTTTTGTCTGCATATTTGGAACTCTCCTTTTTGTCCAGGGCACATCTGGCAAGATACCAAGATTTCAGCGAACAAGGTGCATGGAGACTTATGAACAATTCCTAAGATGCATTTCTTACTTTACCAGATTTTGTATGACGTTTCATGGGTGTAGAAAAGCACAGGTTGCCATTATTATGTCCACACAGAGACTGTTATGTTAGGTTGCATGCTAAGACCAAAACCTAGAAATGGAGAAATGCTCTACAAGATGTTTTTAGGGTATTGCAGAGTTTTTTGTTTTTTGTTTAATTTCTACTGATCCGGCTACATGGCTCACCACTTGTTTGATTTCAGTGGGAACACAGTTCTCAACTGGGTTCTTTGTCGTATACCCTAAGGATAAGGGTGTTTATCCTTAGGTGGAATAGACTCTATGGAGGATGATTAAAGCATCTTATTTTGCCATTTTGTGATTTATTATATCACCTCTCATTCAGCAGTTTTAGCTTTGTATAATCTAACTGGGCACATATATATTTTATATGTATTAATTATTTATTTATATTAATGTTTGTCTGTCTGATGCCAATAAAAAGTTCCAATATGATACAATATGTAAATCAACATTCTACAAGGCTATTCTAAAAATGGGGGCACCCCAACCAAAAATGTTTACTTTGAAACAAGAGTTAAGAGTAGCACCAAGTTTGCCATAGTTGTAACAAGCAGTCGATTCTTACTGTGTCCCTAATTTGGGGAAGCTTGGGCAAAGTTTATCAAGTTATGATATTTTTTAAAAGTAAAACTATTTCCCCAGTTGAGGAATAGATGATACTAAATGATCCCAGATGTAAATAACCTATATAATTTTTGCTTAAGGAGCCCCATGGCACAGTGGTTAAATGCCTGTACTGCAGGTAAAACTGTGCTCACGACCTGGGGTTCAATCCCAGGTAACAGGCTTATGGTTGACTTAGCCTTCCATCCTTCCAAGGTCAGTAAAATGAGTACCCAGCTTGCTGGGGGGTGGTGGTGGAATGTGTAGCCTGCATACTGTAATTAAACTGTAAACCACCCAGAGACTACTTGAAGAGGTATGGGGTTGTATATAAGCTGAACACTTTGCTTTATCTTGAAGGATAATGGTTGGTCATACCCAATTTTGTTTAATTTGGAAAGAATCAGGCTGCAGGGGCTGAAAGACTGATTCATACAAGTTGCCTTTCAAATGGGAAAAACAGTGACTGGGGTTAGGCTTGCAAAGCAGGTGATACAATGTATTATAAGGGTGAAGGAAAATTACTGGGCATCAAAAGTTTACAGCTATATTATGGAAGGAATCAAGAAACTGATGAAAGTAATTGACTCACAGACCTCCAGAAAGGGGAACATTTTATCATATATTTCTAGGGAATTTTCACATATTTTGTAGGGCACACTGAAAGTATTTCTGCATTACAAAAATGTAGAGCAATTATGTTTTTGGTCCAGTTCTTTCAGTAGAAATTATCTCAAGGTTTCTGAGGCCAGGTTGCTAAAATAAGTTTTCAAAGGGGAACTCAGCTCCAGGTCTGGAGCAATCTGGAAAAAAAATCCATTCACACTTATTAAAAGGCAGCCATAACAACTGGGTTTTTTTGGTTGAGTGAGAAATGATTCATTGACGGAAAAAGAAACTGGGTTCTGGGATTTTCCCTTATCTGGTGTCTCTTTGTCAATGGCAATGAGCACAAGAGGGTCTCCTGTAGACCATCTTGATTGATGACATTGGACTCATCATCATTCATGTTGTCCTTTACTATGTAAAACTTGAAATCCTTTATGAGGTCACTTCCTCGGCATTTTGAATTGTGGAGAAACACAATATCCCATGTGCACAAACTGAAAGGTTTCTAAAGAACTGAATAAACCGTGCTTTCAGAAAATTTCTAAAAGTCACAATAGATGTTTACCTGTAATACCAGAATGTGCTGAAAATGTTCTGTGGAAAACATCAAAACCTGCCTGACCGATAGATGTGGGAACAAGAGAGTCTTCAAAAGGAGGGACCATAGTACAAGTTCCAACATGCTGTATGTTTCGCTGGTTGTCAGTGAAATGTGGGGTGCAGAAAGTCTGCAGTTGCCCATAGATTCCTAGAAAAGAGAAGAAACAAAAATGTCTGTTAAAACTATGTACATGATTGGCACATTTCATATATTTACATTCGTTTCATCACAAACTTCTGTTTTACTTTACTCCCCTTCCCTGTAAGATTTCAGCAATCTGTATATATTTGTATTAAATCCACAGAAAATTCTAATTCAGATGCCACCACAGGAATGAATTGTCCGGACCTTCTCTTGAGAACTTACCCTAAAAAAAATATTTTTAAAAATCATATCCACCAATCTGACCTTCTTTAACCTTGAGAAAGTTAATCTTCCCCTTAATCACTCTTTTCCTCAGTATACAAATTCACCTTTTAAATAGCCCTCATAAAGAGAAATGAATGTGCACACAAAGAGGAGGAATGCTGACAGAAGCTGAAAAAACATAGCCCTTCTGCCTTGACTTGGGCAATTTTATTGCAACCCGGAATCTCTTAAATTTTCTGAATTCCAGCACTGCTCTCTGAAGTGAAGTAATCGTAATTGGTTGGATTTTTATATCCTGGATCCTGAGCCAAAAACTAATCAACCAAAGATTAGCCTTTCAGTGAAGACAAAAGGAGTTATACCCTTTTCCTATAAAGAATGTTTCTGAAAAGCACAAGACGAACAGACAGAAGAGGCAATCACTCTTAAAAATTGTTTTGAGACGCAGAAAACAAATTACTCAGCGCTCGGTATATTTGGGAGGAAGTTCAAACTGGGACAACAGTTTTTATAGACATAAATGCATTTGAGAAACAAACAAAAGGTTCATCACTTCAATAATAATATCGAAAGAGTGATGGTTTTAAACTTATAATTTGCATTCTTATTGTAGGCAGTAAGGGGAGTGCTTACTCCACGAGCCATTTAAAACAACAACAACAACAACAACAACATTTGGCAATCTTGTGTCAATCAGTATTACCCCAAGAGCATTTGGGTTTCTCAATAGAGTATTGTAAGAAGGCATAAGCTGGAAATGAGTGTGGAGCAATGTAAAAAGGACATTTTCAGGCTGGTGTTTCCTAAGCTTTGCCAGCTGGCTTGAAGTACAAGAAATGAAAATAGCCGTTCTGGTAACTGCTGTGACTCAGCTATAAACTCGCAGAGAACAGCCACTGCTGGTTGGGTTGGGAGCTATTTTTAAAGACGCTTTTCAAGTAAGCACAAAGCATTATTGAGACCAACGGGCTAAAAACCGTTTTGGAAAGTTGTTTTCTACGATTTCATTACGGCTACTTTCTTTCCAAGCGGTCAGTGGAGCAATGGTGGCAGTGAAGATGGCGTGTTGCAAATGGGCAGCGTAATTTGCAAAACACTTCTTTAAGGAGATCTCCCCAAGCAAGAAATAAAGAGGAGGTGAAAATATTACTATTATACAGAGTTGTAGTACTTGGCCCCATATGTGTTTAATTATTGCTACTAGTCTCTCGTCTGCCCTGAGTTTTGGTGTAAATAAAAGAATTCCAATGAGGAACTTGCTGGTCAGCTGATTACACAAGTATTTGTTCAATGAACTGGGATGGCCTGATTCTGATGATCAAGTTGGCCAGCCCACAAGTTGGGATGGTGACTAAATGGTAAAATGTGGCGTTCTATAAGGACAGGCCAACACGGTATTCTGTTCCATATTGAAACTGGCTCAAAGTTCCAGCCATGGATGCTGCTGCAGGGACCTGATAAAGTGGCAGTAGAATATCTGGACGCATGTGATGGGCACCTGCTCAGACTGCCATGGTAGCTTCTGGATTTGGAGCTGCATTAACCATTCACTATGGAACAGGACACTGGCCATTTTCTCTTTTGTGCAAAACAATAAGAGAGGTGGAGAAAAGCTGCTCCCCAGGAAAACAGAGTGTCTGCCAATTTCACAAGGACCAACACCATCTCTCTCTCTCTCTCTTCCAGGGATGGAAAAATTGAGTAGGGGCTTTTGTTTTTGCTTCTGGTTCTGCCAGACCAGACTAAAATTCTGCATAATTGCAGTAACTGACAGGAGCTTCCAGAGGGTTTGATGCAGCCATCCCAAGGCAGCAATTGCTTTATTGTCTTCCTCTGTTGTAGAAACCAGCATCTTTACTGGTGAGCCAGATGTTCCCAGTTCCCCGGAAATAATTGCCACCCATCCCTGTTCAAATTGACTTGATGCCATTAATTACTGACCCAGGTTACGAGACAAATCACAGCTGCAAACGATTGTAAAACACACAGTATTGCAAGTATGCCAGTGCACAGAGTCAACACAAGCACCTATTCATGTGTGTGTATAAGGGGGGGATGAGTTTCTCTCCCCCCACCGTGTTTTCAAGCAGCAAAGGCAAACATCAGTGACTCCCAAATACAAAACAAATATGGACACTTTCTTCTTTCTTGCTCCTACACATACATTCATGAGGAAGGGGACGAGGTGAGTTAATGGCTGATTGGAGCATGTGCACAAATGTTGGGTCAAATAATCACTTGACAGGGGAACAAATTAATAATTTCGGAGGATGGGAAAGCCAGAAGCTTGAAGTGGTGCTGCAGAATGTGTAGGAGGATCAATACTCTTAGCATAACAGTATGTAATACTCTGGGTGAATCTGCATTCTCTACCATTACTCTGAACATATACACTTTGACCAAGCAACATGTAGAATTCCCTGTCTTTTCTGGATGTTTATTTATATTTGTCACAGCTACAGTATGATGGGATCTGCAGCCATCTTCCTTCTCCTACTCCCTGACAAGATCTAAGTGGATTCTATAAAAGTTGAAATTTAACCTTGAAAGACATGGGAAGAACTGTGTGTCACAAGCAGCCTTATGGTCTTTGGACATAGACATTTTTATCCTTTCAAATCCTTAATTTGGCCTGAGGCATGTGCTCTTCATATGGATCTGCCTTTGCTACAGCAACACAGGATGGAAGCCAAGCCAGGTGGGGCCACCACTGACTTTAGAGAGGGAGGAGCAGCACCTAAGCAAACCTTTTCAAGTGAAAATCAAAAGTCAGATAAACAGGAAGGGAGAAACTATATGGGTTTTTGTCTCAAGGTAGTAGGTATGTGCTTGGGGGTAACCCGTTCACATTCCAGCTTGTGAACAACTTTCTCTTGCATGATACAAAGTTCTTTGAGAACATTCTCTTCTGAAGAGCCAACCATACACACTGAGAGACTGTCTGGCTAGCAGCCAAACACAGTCAATCGCAACACTCTCGCTCGTGTGGGTGCATGATCTGTTCATTTCAAACTCTATTTTAGAGATAATGGACAGAATCCTATTGGTGTTCCTGTAAGATTTGCGTAACTGACCTCAGTTCCTCTCCATTGCACAATTAGGCTGATAAGCAGGTATGTGACCTTTACCTTTATAAACCACACAATGTTTTGTCAATTAACTTACATACAACCAGTAAATTTCTGGTCTAGATCTCTTTCCTTCCCCTTGATAATGATAATTGTATACCATCGTTTATTCAAATTTATGACAGTCCTTGCCAATGGTTTTCAAGGACAGGGTGCTCAGAAGCAGTCTACTTTTCCCGTCTTCTGGAAGGGCACTAGGATTGTACAGCTTGCCCAAAGTTACACAGGGTGGTTCTTCTCCTAGGATGCACAGGGAGAATCAAACTCCCAACCTCTCTTTCCACAACCAGGCACCCAACCCATTGGGCTACTCAGGCAGCTAGATATTGCGACAGATGCATGCAAGTCTAATTAAAATGTATACAGAAGGCACAGTTGGTTTTCAAACATTGTATGAATGCACAAGCGATTCGGCAAAACATCTCTTCCTTTTAACAGTCCCACTATTTTGTGGTCATGTGCTATCTGTGGCAGAAAAAGGAATGAAGCTGTTCTTATATCAATAAAATGTCGCCACACCAAGTGAATAAAGCCAAGGGTAAGAGATGGAGATTAAGCCAACTGTGAAATATGGGATCTTCAGCACTGCTGAGTAAAAAACAAACAGAACAGATATGCTTCTCAGACTTGGGCAAATACTGCTTTCTTCTGCTTTCTAAGACTGTGGACATTACTTCATTATGAATGATAGCATCTCCTGAACAAATTTGCTGCATATATTGAAGAGGCATTTACATCACACGGACTGGGAAGAGATTTCTTGCACTGTGTTGTAGGTTTTGGTGCAGAAGAGCCTTCTTCAGCACAGCCCCTCTGCAGCTGTGCTGGAATATAGTACATCATAGCAAGGAGTTCAATGGATGCGATTCCCCTCTCCAAATACTATGCGAGACACCATCTGTTGTGTTTCCGTCTATTGGCTTAGCTAACAGATGGCAAAAGTTCCTTGTAATGGGCAGAGGGCCTATTCTACCTAATTTCCACGCATCTGATGGAGTCCACGCGTCCAGCAATGCAGGTTGCAGGCCATGAAAAGCTTAAGTCAAATAAAGCTGGCTAGCTTTAAGACGCCATAAGACACTTGCTTTTGCAGGCAACAGACTAGCATGGCTCACCTCCTAATATAATTAAGGTTGCTTTTATGGGAGTGGCTAACCATTATCTATTAGACAGAAAAATTGTGTTTAAAAACAATAAGCACCACTGTAAAGAACTTTATCAAATTGTTTTGCTTCTCCAATGAACGCTATAACCATGCAAACCTACACTTCTTTACTCAGAAGCACATCCCTCTGCGTTCAATGGATCTTACTTACTAGCAACTGCCTGTTTAGCATTCCATTCTTAAAGTGGCTTCATATCTTATTGACACTATAACTTTGCCATGAAGGGGTATGGTATTGCTGTAGTAAAAATATTCAAGGAAATGGAAATACATCCATTACACCTCAGCAACATAAACCATTCATCTAGTAAAAGGCATGCAAAGAAAAGAGGACAGCAAGTACACACACACACACACACACACACACACACACACACACACACACACACACACACACACCTTATTTCATAAGAAAGGAGGTTTAACACCTGGAGGGGAAAGCAACCTGCCTATGACACGGGAGTATATTCTGAAATTGTGCACCAGGAATGCTTCCCAGGATTCATCAAGGGAAAATCTGTCCATCCTCCATTTAATAAGCAGACAGGAGATAATGGGTGAGAATCCCTAAATATGCAGGAAGGTGCCCCCTGAATGATTCAACTGCCAGGCAGGGGCGTACTTGGGGGGGGGTAGACAGGGGCTGCAGCCCCAGGGCACAGAGAGAAACCGGTTGAGGTTGGGCTGGGCTGATGGCCACTGCAGAGATGGAGTCTGGAGCTGGGCAGCGGCACCAGCAGTGCCAGCACCAGCAAGGGAACAGCAGTGGCCTGGTGAGGGCAGGTGCATCCCTTGGGGTCTAAAGGCGCCATCCCTCAAGCCGCCTGGGAGGCGGGCGGGCAACCGAGTTAGCTGAACGGTGCGTGGGGTGGAGGATGTGGGTCCCAGGCCCCGCCTTCCACAACACTCATTGGCCCCCTTCCCTCCCTCCTTCCTCTGATCACAGAAAGGGCTTGCCAAGGCGGGCGGGCGCACACCCACCCCTCCATCTGTGGCTGCCTGCCAGCCCTTTGGTGGGGCTCCGTGCCTTTTCCTGCTCCCCTGCCCTCTCCTCCTCACAGCCCTGTGAGGTCGGGCCAGGCGGAAGGAGACCGTCTGGCCTCTTCCCGCGGTTAGGGGAAAGGCAGGCGGGTGCGCAAAAACTGATTTGGTCCCTGGGCGCTGAAAACCCTAACTACACCTCTGCTACCAAGAGGGTTGATTCGGAAAGTGTAATAATGTCTGGGGGTGAAGGATGGAAGGTGGGGGAAGGAGTAGGTTAGGATTCTAATTGGGGCAGTGGGAGATGAATAGAAGGATGCTTTCAGGAGGAGGTCCAGCTGCATCTGCTCCTCATTAGCAATATGATACAGCATCAACAGTTATGTACCAAATTTTGCAAACTGCATTCCCCCTCCACAAATATTGTTAAGGAAGGTTTAACAAAAACATCATTGTCCCAAGTACCCCTTCTCTCTCTTATGCAAACTATCTATAAAGCTGCCACCTCTAAAATTTGCTGGCCTTTAGAAAAGCAGAGGGAGCCACTGTTTTGGTATCAACAGATGGCACTGGCATGAATTACTTTTACACGGGATGGCTTATCTAAGTAACTGTCCGGCTTCCCGCTGTGCACAAGTACATCAATACAGAGAGAGGGAAGGGCAGCAATTTGGCTGTAAATGCATGCCAGCAGATTGACTGCAACTTATGACACCCCTTCTCAGGGCTTCCTACGTCTAAGGAACTCAGGTACGGTTTACCAGTGAATTCTTCTGGAGGCAGTCTGAGATATAGCTTGCCGAAGGTCACCTTAAGCTGCCTATCCTGCTCCGTATGGGAGGCCTGGTGGGGAAATAAATTCCCAATCGAGGTGTTCTTCTAGGTCACTAATCTAGCAACATCTTATGTGAAGCATATGTTTGGTCTGTGATGCCATTTCTGGACTCTAACTCCATCACAGAAGTTTACGGTTAACCTTGCCTTGACCATTCACACAAAACCATTTTCACTTGAGGTTCAAGGTTTTTAATCCCAAAGGCCCTAGCAAACTGTACTCGGAGAGAATCCTTCCAGTTTCATTTGGGATCCCCCACGCTATCATCCTGATGCAAATTCTAAATTTTGCCTGGAAATGTAAACTGGCCAGCTCTAAATCGGGGATAGAGAAGATATCGTTTCCCAGGTGTTGGTGGGGCACCATTCACCTCACTCATCACCATCGGCTACACGGGCAAAGACCGATGGGAGGCGAGAGTCCCACGGAAAGAGGGTCACACCGTCTCTTCCTGAGAATGACACAGCACTCAAAACAATTAGCGTTCCCACCATGTCATGCTTTCACCAGATGCATCATCCAGTGAGGTCAAGTAAGAGCCAGGTGAAACTCAACATGGGTGAAGAAATGCTAGATCCAGCACATCCTGAGAAATCCAGGAAGCCAAATGGGATGATGGCGGACTGTCGGAAGACTAGCAGCCTGAACCCTGCATAAACACCAGAGGCTCTGCTTTTCTGGGAAAATACCTGTCTTCTAGTTGCTGAATGCCTTGTATTCTTATTTTTGCTGCTGATTCCATATCATATGTGACTTTTGAACTGCATGACTGTGCTTGGGTAGTATGTTTTCTTCCACAACTCCTAGATTGGCTAGACTTGACCTGTTTTGGACTTGGGTTCGGATCTCCTGAACTAGGTTCAGTTAACAACCTGGTGACCGTGAGGCTGACATCCTCTGTTGAACTGGACAAGACCTCTGGATTACTATCTCCAACTTTTGGAGCTTGCTCCCATTTGAAATGTTGAGGGAGTGTCATGAGTGCTAACACCAAATGGCTGCCATAGAGATGACCTTCTACAAAATGGTTCCTGTTTGGCACTGGAATTCATCTGTGCCCCCTCGTTTGCAGATATTATAGTATAATATATCAACAGATTAAATATACTAAAATATATAGCACTTAAACTAGGCCTGCCTTCTCAGCTTTTAAAATATAAAATTCCAAAAGGGAGTGTTTATGTAACATTAAACAATTAGCCTAGCTAGTTAAACACTCCTAGGTCTGCTAGCATGTCTCCCCACAAACCACAGGGATGCTCCTAACATACTGGACTCATCAAGGCTTGGCATTCTCATTTAAGTGTCAAGCCACAAGTATTTGAGGAAGGCGCACTGGGGGATAGAAATTTCTACCACTGCTCCTCCCCTCTCCTCGTCCATCTCTCTTCTTCCTCTTATTTATTTAGAGTATGTTTACTCTTCTAGAACAAATTATGACAAACCTTGGCTTCTTTTCCTTGTCACTGTTTCTTTGGTAACGGTCAAAATGAGGTGCCACCACCAGAGTGTGGCTAGCAGAGAAGAAGCACTCAACCAAATCAAATACCCAGATTCCACCTTGCAGTCAGTACCTCCTATAATAGATTTTGCCAAATGATAATAAATTATACAGTGGTACCTCATATAACGTAGGGTTTGTATAATGTAAAATCAACACAACGTAAAAAAATCTGGAGATAGGGAATCCTTCCATAACAATAAAAGACAATCGTCTGCTCCGACTCCCATGTCCATGGCAGGCACCTCACCTTTTCTTCCTAAATATTAACCAGCCCTCCAGGCAAAAACTGCCACAGATCCGCCTCCGCCTCCACCTCCGCCTCCTCTCTCTCATGTCTCTCCTTCCTTCCCTCCCTCCCTCCCCCTCCCCCCCACACATACAGCAGCTTTCCTTTTGCTTCCTGCTTTAACCGCCCAGCCCTAGCCCGACAGCGCAAGCGAACGAGAAGCAACAAGAAGCGGCAAATAAAAGGGAGAAGGGCGAAAGAGGAAGAAGGGGAGGGAAGCGCGCACCCGCGCATGCACAGGCATGGAAGACGAGGACGGGCAGCCTTCCTCCCAAAAACAACAGCAGCAGCAGTGGTCTGGGGGGAGTGATGGCGGCGGCGGCGGCAGCTGAGAGAAGGGAGCCTTGGCGCACCAGGTTATAAAAGCCCTCGCGCTCTCGCGCTCTCCCTTCAGACCCTGCCCACGACGCCTGGCTCTTCCCTTCTTGGAAGAGATCAACGGGGAGCCTGGCTGACTTGGCACGGGGAGCCTTGCTTTGCCTCGCCTGCCTGCTTGCCTCCTAACCTTGCAGCAGCAGCTGTGGTGGCCAAGCTCCGACTCCTTTCCTCCTCCCCCCTCCCAAGCATCACAGCCAGGCTATGCATTGGAACAGATTAAATCTGTTTTCAATGCATTCCTATGGGAAATTGCAATTTGTACAACGGAAAATTTGTATAACGTAATTTCATTTGGAACGAATTAATTACGTTATACAAGGTACCACTGTATTTAGCTGCTGCAGATGCAGTAATAGCAACAGTGCAGTGCCCCCACCGTTCCTTAAATCATAGCAATTACTTGAAGAATTAGTCATTCTTTCCTTTCTGGTGCAAGCAGCTGTCAAGCACTGAAAACGTACATTTTGGAGTACATTATGAAGTGGAGTACACGGCAGCAGTTATAAAATGTTATTAGCCTCACATTTGACTGAAATATCGTTTTGAGTTCTAACACCTACTGATTTCATTGAGCTTTTAAGATTCTCTGTTTTTTTTTCTGCACAGGAAACCATTTATAACCTGTTTTGTTCAAAAAGT
Source organism: Phrynocephalus versicolor (assembly GCA_023846285.1). Classification (NCBI taxonomy): domain Eukaryota; kingdom Metazoa; phylum Chordata; class Lepidosauria; order Squamata; family Agamidae; genus Phrynocephalus; species Phrynocephalus versicolor. The sequence continues at coordinate 30,815,370 of JAHTLZ010000237.1, read as the reverse complement.
CTTCTTGGAACAAAACTCTTTTTTTCTTCTTTTCGGTACAGCCAATTTGAACTGAACTGACACGTCTAAGACTACAGATAGTGACAGAAAAATGTCCCTATTGTTTGGTAGCAGGTTGAGCTGAAAGTTCAGTGGCAACAGCTATAGCCACGTGAAAGCAGAACAACGGTAGGGGACAGGGGCCAACAATGCTTTCCCCTACTAACCAATCCATGTACCAAATAGACTACGCTGATGAAGTGGCTCCATAGGATTCTTCTGGTGAGCTGGAATCGCATGACCTGAGGGGGGGGGGGACAACAGAGTCCCTTTGTTTCTTTTATCTTTTCCGCAGATTGCTGGGAACCTTAACAAATACGAGGCATTGTTGCTTTCTGTTTTCTGAAGTTCTCTGAGAAAGGTCGACAGTGGGAAGATGTCAGGGCAGGGGGGGGGAAGCTTGCAGTGCAGCGTGATGCTCCGTAACTCTTGGTTTAAGTGGTGGGAGAAATTACTATTACCTATAATGCCGAAAAAATGTCAATGTGTGGGAAATGAAAAGATAGTAATTCTGCGTTTATGTTGCAGCAGTTACTTCCTTACGTGACAGCCGCATCCGACATGGTGCTGACTTAATATACTCCTGCTCCAGTCACATTACATTCTTTGTTGTTGTGCTTCCTCCCTCATGAAGTAGCACTCAGTTATATAAAGTGACAGGAGGCCAGGGAGGTGGTACACAAACTGCTGCGCATAGATACAGTACGGTAAAAAACAAGGACACTTCTTCATTGATGTAAATAGAACGTTGCCTTCTATATAAATTATTCCAACTAAGCAACTCGGCCACCCAGAATAGTGGCTGGCCCACTAAATGGGCAAGGTATAGGTTTAAACAAACAAATATATAAAATAACTGCAAATATATTTATTATTTTTATCTATTTATTTAAAATATGTCTATCCCACCTTTCTCCAAGAAAGGACAAAGCACGAATACAAAATGCTTTGTCTTACCCCTTAATAGCTTCATAGCCGCCTTGGGTCCTTTTCCAAGGAGAAAGGTGGGGTAAAAATATTCTAAATAAATAAATAAATAAATAAATATACCTCAGTGAATAATTCAATCCCCACTTTAAATAATTCTAATGAATACTGTCCATAAGTCATCAGATTTATTTTTCCACCCAGACAATATAACTTCCCCAATATCTAGTTCTGTTTCTTTCTTTGTGACTCAACATAAGAAGGGAATACACATTAAGTAAAAAAAAATAGTCTCAGTATCAAGGTTAAGGACTGAACTGGTTATGATTTGATACTGTTTGGGAATTTAAGCCAATTTGGAATATGAATTAGCCATATCCAGTGGTGGTAGGGGCTACCACTGGCCCCTTGAAAACACCTGCCTTATACTTCGCAGGTATGAAGATGTAAGCCACTGCTCAGAGTTGAGTTCACAGCCTGCCTCCTCAGGTTGGACGGCAGAGGATAGTGGAGCTACGCAAGGCCTTACCTTGGATCTGGAGGCTGTTTGGCTGAAAAGAGGTGTGATTTAATGGCTCATATGTTTTCAAAGGACTTCCTCCAGGCTGCTGACAGTTGGAAGACTGTGGTGTCCTCTTCTGCACAGAAGGTGGGAGAACAGAAGCTCTCCTGGGACTGACATGATGAGAAGGAAAAGCAGCAGACCCTGAAAATCTGAGAAATTAAGAGAACAACACATTGCTGTGAATGGTCAGACCTGCTGCTGCATAGATCTAGTTGTTGATTAATTGTGTTAATCTTAATATATCTTCTTCAGTGTCAGAATGGCAAATAAGTATGAAGTGTGGGTTCCTAGATGGGTGGATGGATAGATTATTTTATTTACAGTAACACCTTGGTTTAAGAGCATTTTTAAGACAAGTAAACATTTATTCTAAATTTTGCCTTGATCAACAAGCAGTGTCTTGATATACAAGCACTGGAGCAGGTGACATGATCACAAGTGGGCCAATGGTGGCTCTTTCCCTCCCTCCCCTTGCTGGATTGTGGGTAATTGTCTGGAACATTCTGTCTCAGAAAGCCTCCAAAGTAGAGGGAGGAGAGAGATATAGATGTCTCCCTTGGACCAGCCAGCAATGTGCAGGTTAGGGTTTTATTTATATTTATATTTATATTTATATTTAATTTGTTTTCAACATTCTTATTTTTTTCAAACCATTTCTAGTCATGGGGCAGCTAGTCAAGTGTGTATAGGGCATGGGTGCCAAAGGTGGCACTCAGAACCCTTTCTGTGGGTATCCAACATTGCCCCTTCACAGGTTAAATTGCTGTATTGGCACTTGGCAAGAAATTGGTAAGTTTTGAATCACCGTTTGGGTACTCGGTCTCTAAAAGCTTCACCATCACTGGTATAGGGCAACAAATTGCACTTTATTAATGTCACCTTAAAAACAGAGTAAAATCTAGTTGTTAGGCCGAAGCACTGCAGATTCCACAGCCAGGTATGGTGTGGATGTGGACTTCTAGCCAACTTCTTTTGTGAGTTTTGGGATTTTGTGTGCTATGGTTTACAAGCATGTTTCCGGAACAGATTATGCTCGTAAACCAAGGTATTACTGTATATTTCTCTCCATAGTAGGTTTAGGGTGTCACAAGGGCAAAACAACACAACAGCAACAATTAAACTATCATAAGATATAATATTAAAGGGCAATTTAAAATGTAACAATATTCAAAACTATCATTAAAAAACCCTTCAAAACCTTTTTTTTTTGAAAGATGTTACATAAGAACATAAGAAGAGCCCTGCTGGATCAGGCCAAAGGCCCATCTCGTCCAGCTTCCTGTATCTCACAGTGGCTCCACCAAATGTGTCTGGGAGTGCACAACTCTAGGTATCTATCTCCTGATACTACTCCCCATTAGGGAGGAAACAGTGGATGATTTTAATGCCCTATAAAGGAATCCAACATGGGAGTGATGAAACCTAGGGTAGACCATTGTTACAATGACGGTGTGCCCATCAGCTCCTCCCTGTTTCATCTGCAACCTGAATGTGAAGCTCTTCCCTTGGGGCAGAGGAAAAAAGATCTCAGCTGATGAAATTTCTCTTTCTTTCCCCCATTCGATCTCCTTAATCCCAAATCTCCCATGTGAAAGAAAATGTTTTCCATCTCTATTCTCATTTTTCATTTCTACATGTTACCCTTGACTTGACACCGGCTTTAAAAAGAAAAGGGTAGCCCTCGGTATACACGCCAGCGTCACTCATCAGAGCTAAAGGAGAAGAAGTCTTCCTGCTGTTATCCACCTCGGATGAGTACAGGAAGTGCCTCGTTTCTTTCACATGAAATAAGAGAGGTGATTATTAAATATTCTGGGCTAAATCCAGTGAATAGTTCCTGTTAGAGCAAATCCTATAAATAAACGGGACTCGTTAAGCCAACACTTATTTTAGTTCCCTTGATTCAATTATTTTAGTTGAGTTGCAGATTCTAAAGTTGCCACCTGCATCCCCCAAAACCTTCACACAGTAGAAAGAAGTTTTAAGTTCAATGGAGCTGTCTAGCAGAACTTTTGAAAGAACACAAATTATTTGCTTTGTCACGTTCGCAAGAAAATATTATCAATTGGCTTCCAGGCATCAGAAGAATGCGCAGATGGGCACTTTTCTTATGCAAAGAATTCTAGAATTGTCATCATCTCCTTGTTTTTTTTTCCAGGAGAGAGTGTGTGTTTGTGTGAGTGCGCGCACATACACGTGCAGAACAGAATTAACCTGTAAAATTTAATAAATGAAAAATATCTTTAATTGTCAGCCAGCAACAGGGAAGAGAAAACCCCTTAAAGATTTTGAATTGGATTTAACATCTAAGAAAGGCTTTGGAATGATAATAAAACATTTTGAATAGCCAGACGGTTCTCCTTTTCAGTAGACTTTAGTGGTCTTTATAATGATTTATGAATCACTTCAGGAATTCCTGGCTTGCTCAAGTTGGTGGCTATAGCATTTTACTTATACTGTCTGCCCATCTCACAAAAGAATATGTTGGCCCTGTTTCAATCCAGATCTGTCCCCAAATAAATCACAGTGTGTTGCTGAAGGAACCACAGATTAAATTTTGCATGTCTGGCAATCCATACCAGCTTCTAACCACCAGGGTACTGCCACCAGAAATCGTCTCTGCCAGTAACCATAAATCAGATTATTAGCTTTTTACTGGAAAAACAAACAAAAGAAAAGTTCTCACTTCAGAGCATAAGAAGATTGCACCATTACAATCTTCCTTCCTACTGCTCAGGGCCTGGCTCTCCAACACTTCACAGGAATGTTTTGTGTTTATTGCACGTGCCTCACAGCCGATCTAATGGACGTGCAATAAACACAAAACATTATTACTATAATGTGAGAACCAGCCGATCTATTGCACGTGCCTCACAGCCGATCTAACAGATCCATACAATTCGACCTAAAATTCAATTGTCATTATGTAACTGGTATAGAACGAATACTTGCAAAGAGTTAAACAAACTTGCATACCCTATTTCCTCCATAATACTCATTCCTCATATTTCCACAGCATCACTCCCCTGCCACACTATTGTGCATTGCTCAGTGTTTCCTTCTACTGCCTAACTGTGACTTTGTTTATGTTTATGTTACAGAGTTTTGCACTCACCTCCAAGCACATTTATAAGTAACCTGATCAAACTATTGTGTTTTTACTTTAAAGGATCGAAATTGTTCAACTTTCTTTAACAATGAAGCATAAATAGAAAAGCAAATTTAAACAGGCCTGGCAACAGGTGTGTTATTTGAAGTTATTTCTAAAACAAGAAATAAAGTACACATACTAGACCAGTGATGGCAAACCTCTATCTATTTTATTTATTTGTTTTAGGGTATTTTTACCCCGCCTTTCTCCTTGGAAAAGGATCCGAGGCAGCTTACAGTAATAAGGGATAATATACAGTCCAGTACAATTAGAGACCGAGTGCCCAAACTGCGATTCAAAACCCACTCATTTTTCACAAAGTACCAATACCGCAATTTAACCTGAATGCAGGTGGCTGTGAAGGGGCGATGCTGGGTGCCATAGGTTCACCAACACTGTACTAGACACTTGGCTGCAGGCTAGAAGTGTGTGTGTGTGTGTGTGTTTTCTGTTTTGTCATGTCAGAACTAATGTACAGTGACCCAAACAAGGATTCAAGGTAAGTGAGATATTTAAGTAGTGGTTTTACTAGTTCCACACATCTGGTGAATTTCCATGTCAAACCAAGGATTCAGACCTAGTGGTCCATCACTCTATTCACTACATCACACTGGGAATCCTTCTGTGAAAAAAAATACTGAAACATAAACATTTAATGACATTTAGTATCTTGATGTGTAGTTAGCTGGAGAAAAAGGAACCATTACACGAACAATGGCTGCTTTCACATGACCACTAATATCTGCTGCAAAGTGCCCGCAGCTGCGGAGCATAAAATCGTTTTTCCACGAGCAGCAGACTTTTAAAAAAAATAAAGTGCAACCACACCCACTTAAGCGCAAACCAGAGCATTTTACAAGTACCTGGTCCTGACGTGATAAAATCCTTGCTGCTGTTCTGATACGGATTTTAAACCGTTACTCGGGTCCGTGGGAGCACGGAAAATCTGAACCAAAACCTTTTTGGCCCCGTTATGGAGTCTTTGCTGCTGTTCTCAGTTGTGAGATCAGAACGGTTGCAGATTTTCAAAATGCGACCATGGAACACCCGAACCGTGACATCAACCACGTGACCGCTCCGGGAGGTAATCCGGATCAAAGTTTGCTGGGGATTTTAGTGATTGTGTGAAAGCAACCAATGCTGTCTTCTGGCAAGAGAATCTTACATGTCTAACAGTGGTACAGCATGGGTTTCCAGCACCCAGTATAAGGCAAATGCTGCAGGGCACATGGCACATGCCATCTCTGTGATGCAATGTGTGGGCAGAATAGGGTACCGGAGCACAGTGGGAGAACCCCCAAAGTGGCAAGGAACAGCCTGAGGTCCATGCTAGCAGTGGCAGGCCCAGTACCCCAAGCAGCTTGGACTCAGCCTCTGTTCTTAACTTGAATATGTCTTAAATGTTCCGGGCTATATATTGCCCCTCATTACTGTAAGCCACCTTGGGTCCTTTCCAAGGAGAAAGCCGGGGCAAAAATACTTTAAAATAAAATAAATAAATAAAATAATGGATGTCACAGCAATTTTTTAAAAAAGAAGGAGGATGGACCTGTTAGCCTTACGTATGTCCCAGGGAAGATGGTGGAAATCCTCATCCAAGAGAAAATCTTAAAACACATAGAAGAACAAACCTTGGTGAGGGAAAATCAGCATGGCTTCTGTATGGGTAAGTCCTGCCTGACAAACCTTTTAGAATATTTTGAAACGATCAACAGGTATGTGGATTTAGGTGAACTGGTGGATATTGTCTATCTTGATTTTCAGAAGGCTTTTGACACAATCCCTCACCAAAGGTTGCTGAGAAAATTGCACAGGCAGGGGATAGGAGGACAGTTCCTCTTATGGATTGAGAATTGGTTGAGATCCAGGAAACAAAGAGTAGGTGTCAATGGGAAATTTTCACAATGGAGAGAGAGGTGAAAATCGGTGTGCCCCAGGGATCTTTCCTGGGATCGGTGCTTTTCAATCTGTTCATAAATGACCTGGGGACAGGCATAAGCAGTGAGGTGACCAAGTTTGTGGACGACACAAAACTTTTCCATGTGGTAAAAAACAGAGAAAATTGTGAAGAGCTCCAGAAGGATCTCTCCAACCTGGGGGAATGGGCTGCAAAATGGCAAATGGATGCCTTCAAAAGGGGATTGGATAGGTTCCTGGAGGAAAAGTCCATCATAGGTTACAAACCATGATGGAGATGTGTAATCTCCAGGCTTAAAACCGGGGTACTTCGAGAGCCAGATGCAGGGGAGTGGTATCAGGAGACAGATATATAGTCTCGTGCACTCCCGGATGCCTTTGGTGGGGGCACTGAGAGATACAGGAAGCTGGACTAGATGGGCCATTGGCCTGATCCAGCATGGCTCTTCTTATGGTCTTAGGTGAAATGTACCGAGATTTGGCATCGTAATGGGTCGCTTTGGTGGGGTGCCGTGTACCTCAATCAGACAGGAGAGAGGCTGAGGGTCCCAGATGCAAGTGATGTTCGACATTGTGACAGTTGTGATGTATGTTATCAGCGTCATGGTGGTCTTGATGTCCATGGATAGAGCCCGGAAACATTTCTGTAGTAGAAAATTATTGCTTTCCTTTTTATGTCTGCAAGAGCTGAAGGAAATGCGACCATTCGCAGCGGCGGAAGAAAAGGATAACACGCCAGAGCTTGGAACGTCCAGTGATCTTCGTGCATGCATGAAAAACCCAAAGTGTGCATTCACAGAGGCCACAAATTTAGGAGGGACTGCAGAGAAGAGTCAGGAAAGGTGTCTTTCCAAGCTTGGTGTATTTCCGTGCATGGAGGGGGAGCATTGTCTAGGGCTTTAAAGTCATAAGTGAATCAACAAAAATGGTGTGAGCTACAGCATGGTGCATATGAATCTAAAGGCAGGATAAGTGGCAGATAACAAGTATAGGACTTATGTGATCAGTTAAGAGTGAAAGCCTAGTTCCAGGGAATGCATGTCATCAATTCCTAGAAATAACTCTTCTTAGCTTTCCTAGAAAGGCAAAATTGGAAGGGAGATGCATGACACAATTTATGATTCTCACAGCCAATGACAGAGAAAGAACCATGTAGCCAATCATGGTTTGTTTGTGGTTTCCCATAAACATCTGACTGGGTGTGGGAAACAGAAGATTCTCACTGGATCTAGAAGCGTTCTTCTCATGTTCTTCTACTATCAACAGACTGCAGAATGTACTGAACACGAGCTTTTAATTTGGCAAATATTATTTAAGCATCTGTGACAGGCTGACAACATTTTTTGTGTAGACCCAGAGCTGCCATCATAGGGAAACGTATTGGAGAGCAAATTCCACATTCTTAATGTTGCTAGCATTACTAGCACACATTGCACAGGCCACTGCAACACATTGTGCTGTGTGTATACATTAAAACAATAAACAAATTTAATTTTTGAGGTTATACAACCTAGTCAAGTGACTCCATTGTGTCACTTTAATGTAAGCACTGGATATAACAATGGATCCTTGTGAGAAGCTTTTAAAATAATTTGAAGGCAATTAAAAGAAGTATCTCAGAGAACAGATTATCCCACATAAGCAGCTTCAGTGAAAATTATGTGGTAAAGTTTAAAGGAATTTTAGTTGGCAGGAGAGAGGGAGAGAGAGAGAGACAGACAGACAGACAGACCTGGACCTTTTGCCAGAACTTTCCAGGGTTTAATTGTGTGTTTCAAAATTGAACCTAACCCTTTACATATAGCCTGAAACACACAACTTCACATATATGAATAACATAACTGAATTATGTTGTTACTTCAGTAAAAGCAGGCAATGTGTACAGAATACTGTACAGAATAATTGCTTTTCTTCATGCTGTACCCACTTATTTTCTGTATGTCTCCACTTCCTTAGCATATAGATTGGCCCTTGTAGAAGGATGCAAGGACACAAATTCAGTACTAATATGCATCATGCCTGCTTAACAATTGCATTACAATTACAAGAGGTAATGGATTTATGCAGTTTAACTTTGCAAATATTCAATCCCCAAGGGGAATAGCCGTGACAACGACAGCAACGGCGACAACAAAAATCTTGTGCAATTGACAACAGAGTCTACGCTAGTGCATGAAACAATAAAAAATTCACACCAAACACCAAATGTGTACTGAAGAGCAACAACCACTGGTATCACAAATGAGAAAACAATGCTTCTTCTTCATTGAACCATTACCTTAAAACCGTATTTGGGGAAGAATTCATTCTTATACTTTGGTTTGAGCACTGCTCACCTCTATAAAGCCCCACATTATTACCTGACAGCCAACTCTTCAATAAAAAGAAAATAGCCAATATCTCACCCAAGCCTTCCAATGACAATAACTGAACAACCAAAAATAATAATAAGTGATATGAAACAAAACAAGACCCATCTAAAAAACAACAAAGGCAATACTATAAGTATTTATGAGAACTAACAAAAATAAATACCTTTTGTTATATTCTTACCAACCTCAGTGCACTGTACTTAATAGCATGTTTGCAAGCAGGCCCCCCAAAAAGAATTTAACGGTCAAAGGTAGTATTTTCAGCAGTGACAGAGAATAGGACAGTCTTATGTACTTGACACAATGTGCAAGTGTCACATTTTGGAACACCAAGTGACCCTGTGGAGATCCAAGGCAGTATCTAGGCTGCCACAGGTGGAAACAGTCTTTAAAGGAAGCCCCACTAAGAGCATATGACTGGAATTAAACTGAGTGTGACAATGGCATGGAAGACTGGAGCAAACTGTGAGGGAGATTGAGGTGACAAAAGGTACTGCAAACCACTGTCATTTTTTCTCACTGAGGGTGCAGCTACACTAATGAAATAAATCAGCTGATAGGTCAGGGTTGTTGAATTTGGATTAAAGTGGCAGTCACATGGATTTTATGTCAATTTGTGCATTCTCTTGGGAAAACGTTTAATCCATTTTTATGCAGTGTTGTATATTATCTGTTAGAACCATTGCATCTGAGGCCTTGTCCTGCACTCCCGAGCTCTCATGCTGGCTGCCTTTCACAGCCATGAGCTGGTGCCACTGCGATGTCATTTTTACCAATGTTTTAAATTTCTTGCAATCTGGCATAGCGTTAGAACAAAATGATAGATAGAAAAAAAATCAGAAGTTTTGCTACAACTCAACATATGCATGGAGAGGGGCAGAAAGCAGCCAGGGCTGAAACTGATTAGACATTATTGATTAGGCTTGCAAAGGAGGGAGATACACCAGTGTGTGAACACCGGGGTTGGAGGAGAGGAAGCAGGGGAGACACACCAATGAGTAGCAAACCCCACAGACATAATTTATACTGAAAGAGGCATCTACATATTGCATGTCGATCTGATTCAAATTAAATCAGTTTGAGTTAAAATAAACAACCACTTGCTGGAACAGTAAAATACCTCACTTCCAATCAAAACAACACCACGCTCTATCAAAACAATGCTTCCATGTGAGTCATAGATGTAAAACATGCTAAACCCAATTCGAGCACGTCCTTTTTTCCTAGTAAAAATCAAAGAAAAAACAAAACAAGAGACACAAAACATGTGGCACCTTAAAGACTAACTTTCATATTTTAATGTAACATTTCGTGGACACGTCCCCTTCTTCAGACACAGAGAGCACTGAAGCCAAGCGCATCCCCAAGGTTTGAATTTGGGACGGGACCAGAAAAAATATTTGTTTTGCTTTTGTGCCCCTGATGTTTTCATTTCTTTTGCGAGCCTGTTCTTTCATTTGACACAAAAGTGACCAGCCCTTTCAGGTCATTTTGTTTTGTCTTGTTTTTCCCATTTGTTTGCTGGAACGTTGATTGATGCTTTTATTAGCCCAGTTTGGCAGGAACATTTTTTGCACACTCACATGTGAGGGCTGAGGTTAGAGGCAAAGGAAAACAGACCTACAGAGCAACAGGGAGGCTTGTAATCAGAAGGAATAAAACCAAAGTAAAGCTCCTAGACTCAACCTATGGGAATCCAGGTTCTCCCAGATAGTATGTTGACAATCTTGTGTGGGTCCAGAGGAGGGCAACCAAGATGACTGAGGGTGTGGAAGAAATATCTTACAAGGAGCGGCTTAGGGAGCTGGGAATGTTTAGCCTTACAAAAAGAAGGCTGACAGGGGATATGATAGCTTTGTTTAAATATTTGAAAGGACGTCACATTGAAGAAGGAACTGGTTTGTTTTCCATGGCTTCAGAGACTAAGACGTGGGGCAATGGTCTCAAATACAGGGGAAAAGAATCGATTTAAACATTAGGAAGAACTTCATGACAATTCAGCAGTGGAATATGGTGCCACAAAAGGTGGTGGAGTCTCATTCTTTGGAGGTGTTTTTTTTTTAGAATGGATGATGATGATTCTTTATAATGGTCAAAGACCAAAAATACCACACAATCCGCAGTAACATCACATACAATTAAAAATTTGAAATAAATACAAAATTATACAGTCTTTCATTAAAATATTAATAAATAAACTCTTACTTACAGATTCATAAACTACATGCTCTACTAAGCTGTCTACTTCCTTAAAGTAAGATAAAACCATAGCCAGGTTTATGGTATAGAGTATTATTATCTATCATGGTCACAACTCAAACATCTGTTTGCGAGTTACTATTGCTGCCGCACAGAATTCAGCCACATTTCTTGTGATATCATGAGTATCATCAGAAAGTAGCAGTTGAACATAAAATCCTCTGTTCTTCCTGGAAATTTGCAGATAATAGGAGATAGGAGCTCCATGCGGATATCCCGATAGCAAGAACAATATAGGAGCACATGTTCAATTGTTTCAATTTGGTCATTATTGCATGGGCAAATGCAGTCTGATGGAAGCAAACCTTGAAACCTTCCCTCCAAAAGCTTAGAAGGTAGTACAGTGGTACCTTGTAGAAAGGAATTAATTCGTTCCAAATGAAATTATGTTAAGCAAATTTTCCTTTATACAAATTCCCATAGGAATGCATTGAAAATGGAGTAATCCCATTTTTATGTTGTATGGATTCGCCCCATAGATGATTATGTTAAGCAAATTTCCCCTATCTCTGGAATTTTTTATGTTGTACAAATTTTATGTTATACAAGTTGTTTGTTATACAAGGGTCCACTGTACATTGAATCTATCCAATGTAAAGGCCCTTCTGGCATTAGATGAGATAAGACTGGCTAAGTATGGAGAGATGGTAAAAGCAGATTTCAAAACATAGTTGTATTTCCCCAGCTGGGCAACATGATTCTGTAATTCTATATCCCAGACCCTTGGTCTCACCGCATTCATAGCCTCTGTAAGACCCATTGCTATAAGTGTACTAGGAGAGTAGCCTAATTTTGATATCTCTGCAATTATATGCTTCTTCCATTCAGACTGAAAAGTGTCTATTAACATCAATGGGGCCAGGCCTTCTGATGAAAAAATAAGTTTAAGCCAGTATTTAATCATAAGAACTTTGACTCGTGCTGCAATGGGTACTAACCCAACCTCTAGACAAAGAGCTACATTGGAAGTACAAGGTGGTACTCCCAGGATAGGTCTCACAAATTTGGTCTAAACAATCTTTTGGAGGTTTATATGGGTATTTTAAATGTTTATACAGTTTTAATAAGCAAATAGTTTCCCTCTCTGATATAAAAACTTATATTTGTATGAGGTGCTCAAGAAAATGAAGATCTATTTCTATACATTAATTTGGCATAATTTTAATTTTAAGAAATACCTTCAAGAGTGTTTGTAAGAAAGTTGTTCTGTATTATTCATAGAAAAATGAATGACTAATTGCATTTACTTTAAAATGTAAGGACTAATCGTGATGCTATTTTTGTTTCTAGTTTTCAACAAATCTTAAAGGATATATTTTTAATATCTGAAGATTAAATCAACAAATGTAGCCTTATTTTCATTTGGAGGTTTTTAAGCAGAGGCTGGATGGCCATCTGTCAGGAGTCCTGTGATGGGGGTTCTGCATGGCAGGGGGTTGGACTAGATGGCCCTTGAGATCTCTTCCAGCTCTATGATTCTATTATTCTATGACTCTATGCTGCCTTATTATTTTGCCCTCCAAATGTCCAGCTCTGCTGCTGGCCGTGTCCGGTGGCGGTGCTACTTTGCCTCCCCTGACCAAAATATTGTGACACATGTCACACCATTGCAAGACCGGGCGGGGTGGCGAGGGGAGAGCCTTATTTAACAGGGCTCTGCCCACCCCTCGGCCCCTTTCTCGCACAGATAATGCTGTTGGGAGAGGTCTGCTGGAGACCTCTTGGGTCCAACTGGTTCCCGCACTACGTGCGCCCCCTCTGGGCAATAGCAGATATGTGTGCTATGTGTATCAACCTGCACATTTCCCAAAGAATGCTGGTTACTAGGAAAGAGGTCTTAAAATGTGCTTCCCGTAGATGTTAAGAAGAAATGAGTCAAGGCTGAACCCTTAGGCACCCCCAAACTAAAGGCCATGAAGTTGAACAGATGTGGAGTTCATGCCATGAGAAAACTTGGGAATCACTATTCTCTGCCTCCTAGTCCTAAACAGTCAGATGATCCAGAAAGATGTTAAGGTCAAAGTGTCCCAGAGATTCAGAAAAATAAAACATCATTTGTCCTTTTCTCTCTAGCCCACAGTACAAGTCACTGCAAATCACTAGCCGGGATAATCCTAGCTTGTTCAAACATTTGATTCCTCCAAATTCAAACGTAACGAATTGAAGATTTCTAGCTCCTTTACTGTACCCCACTGGAAGAAGAAAATGCGCTCCTGGTGCTCATGCAAGGCACACAACTGTTAATAGTGTGTCGGGAAAAAAGACCTCTCTTTTGGCTGGGTTTATACTGAACTTGCTGTTGACAGCCACTGACACAAAGACTTTTCCATACTGTGCCATGGGATTGGACAGGCTCAGTGCTTGGGACAAACATCTTCCTGTAGGTAAACCAGTTTTGGTTCTTTTTTCTAACTGCAAACTCATGCCTCTCAAAAACATTTTATTTCAAAAAACAGAACAGAGACACGAGTTGTAACAGAACCACCACATTGAGGATGTACCAACTCTAGTGCTGGATGTCATGCTGTAGTCAATGTTGGTGGCATAGGCCGCGGTCTCACTAAAGTTTTCTGCGCATCTTAATTTGATGCCTAGTTCTTTTTCTGGGCAGTCACGTGGTGTTTGATGTGCAGTTAGTGTCCTGTCAATAGGGTAGTATTTTACTGCTCTGTGCCCGTCTCTTACTGCACATCTTTTCCCTTTTTCCTGGGTCGATTTTCTAAGTTGGACCCACAGGAAGTGGCAGGAAAAGGGGCATAAAGCTAATTACTGCGTATTTTCTGGGGTCGCACCTCGCTAGAGCAGCAAAGAACTGTGCATCTTTAAGGGAAGTTTTTTAAACCAACCCCTAGAAGTGGTTTAAAAAACTGGTGAAAGTGTGCTTCCGGGGGAGTGGTCGGTCGGGGCACCAAATTACTTCCCTTCGTGGTAAGGATGCAATCTTTTACTGCACAGTTCGCCACAGCCAAAATGCGCAGAAAACGTCCAACAACTAAAATTCAGGGACCATTACTGGAGACATATGGTATAAAATTGCTTAGAGATTTTTCTTTAGAGTCATAAACCACTGTTGATTATAATTTCATTTCAGTATACATTGAAATAAAATAAAAGCTGATGTTTTATAAGTTCATATTTGACAAGCAGCTGGATTTTTCCAGTGGTTTAGGAATGGTTACTCGCTTAAACCTTGCAACTAAAATAACGCATGCATAAAAAATATAATCTTGGATATCAATACATAACATCAACATGCATTTTTGGAATAAGAGAGATGCTATTTTATCAAGTTAGCAATGCTTCACGGAGATTTTTTTTTCCTTGCAAGCAAAAGGGGTAGTTTCCCCATTCATGGCCTTACCTCTCATTTCCAGAGTCCCCCGTTGCGAAAGGTGCCATCGGGGGAGCTAGGTTGTGGGGGCTGCTGTGCATGTTGTGTCCTGGTGAAGGGTGGCTCGCTGAGTGTGATAGGGGCCCACTGTCTGTAGCAGTCCCATTCCGGCTCAAGTGAGTAGGAGAGAACAGTGCAGCTACCGGAAAAGGAAACACAGTCACTATTAGGACAGGCACATCTTCCGACTCCCCCTATACCAGGGTTGTCCAACTTTGAACAGGCCGAGGTCTACTTTTTCCAGCCCAAAGTGCCTGAGGGATACTGCACTAAAACCTCTTCTTACAAATTTTATCCATTCCTTCCGAGCACATGGTCATAAGTAAAAAAACTGTAAGTAGAGCAGCGGTTTCCCATGGGAATGCATTGAAAATCAATTAATCCGTTATGGAGGGAATTGTCCAGGGGGGGGAAGGAGATGTCACTGCACAAAGGAGATGAGCGCACCTGCAACCCCACCTCTCGCCCCTCTCCTCCCTCCACTCCGCACCAGCAACTCAGCTGGTCACAAGACAGTGACACACCATCATCTGGCTGGTGCGGGGAGCAGAGGACTGTGCCATGGTCTTGAATGGCCCCACTTAGCTGAGACAGTGGGCTGGCAGACCCAGAATTTTGCTGGGGCAGTGGTGGTCCTTGGGATCAGGGAGGGAGGGCTGTAGAACTTATCCCCTCACTTTTTAAAATTGATGGCCGGCGAGCTACTTTTGAACCCTTCGCAGACTACAGGTAGCCCACGGGCTACCTGTTGGGCAGGCCTGCCCTATACAACATGAGGATCCCACTCGAGGATCGGGGGGTGAATTAAACTGATGATCTTGAGCACTGAAAAGGCACCACTGTTTCAAAACTCCAGCAGCCTTGACAGTAAGTTCATGAATTTTAAAAACACGTGACAGTAAGTTCTGAACTTTACTGGAAATGGGGTGATATTTAAGACTGATTATACTGTTTTACACTGCAATTAAAAATGTGGGGGGGGGGAGAACAAAAAAAAGAACCTTAAATTGCCATCAGAGTTCCCCCAGGGCACAGTAAGAGGCTTGCTTGTCCTCCAAGAGCTGGGAGAACACCTTCCCAAGTGAGGAAAGGGTTGGGGGTGGGGGACAGATGCTTTTTATGACTGGTGAGCAGAAAGCTACCTGCACATCAGTGCCTACCTATGGATGAAAAGGCTGTCATTCCTGTTGCTGGGAATCAACACATGACGCCCTTTTGAGTCGAGCAAGTAACAGGCACAGCTGTCGCACCAAAAATAATATACATGCAAAAATACAGTATGTGCAATTTAACCTTTGCATATTCCTATCCTGCTAATCCCACTTCAGTCTTTGCTCTTGTGTGTTATCTTCTTCTCTCTGTCAAAATCTAAATTGTAAACTCCCTAGGTTCAGCATTGTTGTGTCTAGAATGTTATTCTGCAAATAATTACGCATATTTTTAGTCTCATCTTCTTTAGTACATTAAAAAACGGTCAAATGCATTAAGAAAAGCCAGTGGGTGAAATTCAGTGGGTGCAACTCTGCCAGCTCTAAATTCAGCCATCGAGGTGAGGTTATCTGGAAGTTGAGTTGTGACAACTGGACTTCTTTTCTATTGAGATCGGGACTTGGATGAGTAGCGAAACACTTCGATCTCAAAAGAAAAGAAGTCCAGTGGCCATGACTCAACTTCCAGTCAAGGAAGCCTTGGATGCTGAAGTTTGTGGATGGGGTGAGGTGAGGATAGGAAGTTTTAAGTTAAATTAGAATAAACATCAACATTGCTACATCATAGCAGTTTACACCTGGTGGAGTTGCAAAACAGGACTTCATCCTGTGTGACAAGTATGGAAGATTCTTCATCCAGCCAAATATATATATATATATACCAATCATAGTGAAGAGATCATGAAAATGGGCACGGAAAGATTTCATTGTACACACATCCCAGTCTTGGTAAATGAATTGTCACATTAGCCGCTTAGAGTTCGGGAAGAAGATAAGCGGGGTATAAATTCAAAAATAAATAAATAAATAAATAAATTCATATCATAACACAGGGCCTTTGATACCGTTTGAAGCCGTGCTCGACTCTAAAGATTATAAAGAGATACTGTTCAAGCTGTTTAAAATGCTGGCGGAGAAACAAATTCAAAAGTCCTAGATTAAAATGAGAGAGGGATTTAAATTCAAACTCATTAGAAAAAGAGTTGATTTGCACATGTATCCATCGGCCCAATCCTTCTATTTCAATTACTTTTATAAAATTCCCTTTTTGAAAAGAGGTTAATTTACATCTTGAAGGAGGGGAGAGGAATGAGATAGAAGAGCACAATAAAAGGGAGGTGAAGCACCTAATCAACACTTCAGACAATTAGTGATGGTGCACATTGATGGACAGGTGAATTCTCATAAGATAAACATTACTGGGACTTTTATTATAAACCACTGTATGGTAATATAACAGACATTACAGTGGTACCTTGTATAAAGGAATTAATTCGTTCCAAATGAAATTCTGTTAAGCAAACTTTCCTTTATTCAAATTTCCCATAGGAAGGCATTGAAAATGGAGTGATCGCATTTTTATGTTGTATGGATTCGCCCCATAGGCGATTTTGTTCTCTTTTGAAACAAGAAAATAAAGATTTATATTCCTACCCCAAAGCAAATTGTGGATGTGTGTTAAAAAAAAACCACTACTACCTGTATCTCTGAGTCTCCTTTGGGTTGTCATGGCTATGGCAACTATCATAGTACTTGCAATTTAATGGTTATCATTACATCATTTAACAAGGCATATTATCTCATGCTTTCTTCCCATGGACTGTCCTGTACAGGTGCTTGCATCTCAAGCAGACATTCATTAAATTCAAGAGGACTTTTGGTTAGGATCTGGTGGGGTGTACGCTTCAACTAGGTGGGCATAAATGGCTGTAAATAGTGGCAAGCTCCTCTTCATTTCCTTTTCACATGGCGTGACAACAAGATCTCAAAGCACAAACAAACTACAAATCTTCTGAATGCGATACAGCCTTTTAAATGGCAGGCATCTAACACAATGGTCTTCCGTTTTAGCAAGACAGGTTTTAATCCAGATCCCAGACTTTATTGCTTTGGGGATTTTACTGGCTCTTAATCGCAAAAGCAATAAGAGTTTCCAATATATTCATCTGCCTCAGTTAATCAATTGTTCCAGCTGCCAATCACCAGAAATATCTGAAGGCAAACTTAAAACGATTCCAGCCAGCCAACGAAGAAGCTGTGACCTCTTTGGGAAGAGGGAAGGGTCTACATAGTGAACTTCACCCTTTCCTCCAGCATCTCCGACATGCCATATATTGTTTCACAGCAGGTCCACCATTATTGCAATGGATGCAAGCCGCATGTAGGGATTTTGCTGCTGCTTTCCCCCTCTTTGTAGCTCGCCTTAGAAAATTATGGCAAGGGCCAAAGTTCAGCCTGTTCACAGGAATTTTATAAAGACAGTTAAACAAAACTAAGTGAAGTATGCCTTGGGAGTCCTTGGCAATTGTAAAATAAAATTATCATGTGTCATCTTGTTATTATGAACTTATCCTATGTACCCTATGCATCCCTCATGTTATATTAACCACCGGGTCCAATAATCTGACAACTGCAGGGGGGGAAAGCAAAAATATTTTATATGCATTTACCAATTAATTCCTTTGTGTTACTTAACTGATCTTAAGAAATACCAACTTTGTGACCCACTGCATAATTTTATTGAAGTAAAAATAAGTATAGTTTTTTCCCCCATCCATGTATGGCAGTGTGCATGTCATGCATGAACATAAACTGCTTTCTAGCTAGGTATGGGAAGCAAAATATCCCTATCCTTCTTTCGATCTTGTTACTGTATTTTGGTGAGAGAAAGGAGGCGCACCCCTGTGATAAGAGGTCAATATTGAAAAAGCCATCCTCCACAAATACTGTATATACTCGAATATAAGCCTAGTTTTTCAGCCCTAATTTATATTCGGGTCAATGCTTTTAGCCACTGAGGCAAGGTTGGGTCGGTGGCTAAAAGTCATTTTAAACATTGTGCGCCACTTCTCCTGACCCCCCATGTTTAAAATGACTTTTAGCCACTGACCCAAACTTGCCTCAGTGGCTAAAAGTCATTTTAAACATCACACACACACCCAGCTCACAAAGGAGGAGTAGACAGGCCCTGCTGCATATCCCACCCTAGGCTTATACTTGAGTCAATAAATTTTCCCAGTGTTTTGGGTTTAAGTTAGGGGCCCCGACTTATCCTCGGGTCGACTTATACTCAAGTATATATGGTACTGTAAGGCTGCATGGACTTACTCTAGCTTTGAAACACTGTACTGTATTTGTGTCTTCCTACAGTGACTTTCTTTAAAGTAATCTGCTTACAGAGCGATCTGGTGGTTTTATTTCTGAATGCAAAACTTCTTAAGCTGCATTTTATTGATGTAATCACCTCACACGTCTTGATATGACAAAGTTTTCAGAATGTTTTATTGTTTTCCAAATCGGAAAATGTGTATCCTGAAATTTCCAGTCTTGATGATTTCATGGTTCTATTAAGGTTCCATTCCACTATTAAGAAACAAAGCGTGATGCTCCGCATCTTCTCCTCCCAATATAATAATTGAGATCTCTGCACTAAAAATAACTGTACCACCTGCTTCAAAATGTTTTTGACATGCTTATATCTTCAACTGTCAGGGATGTGTGTAGCTTAACTTAAATGCCTACAAAACAATAACCTTTAATTGCATGCTATCATGTCAATTCAGAGTTGCTGTGACTCGTACTGCATTTTTGTGCTGCCAGGTACCAAACTCACTTTCGTTCTATTTTAGAAATTACACTGGGAAGTGCCAATATTGCTGAGCATTTCCCATCAAAGCACGAAATCATTATATTTGATTCACTTATTGTGCTCTTTCTTCCATAGATGCTTCCAGAACAGGCATTAATAATTGTGCAATCATCGTGCCTCCTGCATGGAATTTTACAGGGGAAGGAAGGGTCTACATGATGCATTTTCTATTCATATTTCTGTTTTGTTCCTTCCCATTTCTTTTCTCTTTTTTCCCTTGCCCTCCTCCTGCCCATATATGAATGATGAGAAAGACAGAATAGTTCCATCCATATTGTGCTTTCATGGATGGGGCTTAGAACCATGTACTTGAAAGTGTATTTAAAGTGTAACTTGACTGTGTGCTACTACATTTCACTGGTTAGTATTCAGGGTTCCATACGGCTATTTCAGCATATGCTATTCATTGCTAGGGTTATCAATAATTTGACACAGATTCAGCTTATTATTTTTTTTACACAGAAGACTGTGTTGTTCTTCCTTTATTAATGAGGGTATCATCATCATCGTTCATATCGTCGTCGTCATGTGCAGTTAAGTCAATTCTGACTGATATGGCATTGGCAACCCTTTTCAGGGTTATGGGTCAGGAATATATATTCACTTCAATTCAGCAGAACTTTTGTGTAAATACTATCCTATAGATCAGTGGTGGCGAACCTTCGGCACTCTGGATGTTTTGGACCATAACTCCCAGAATTCCAAGCCTCTGTTGTCAATGACAAAGGATTGTGGGAGTTGTGGTCCGAAACATCAGGAGCGCTGAAGGTTCGCCACCACTGCTATAGATGAACTGTATGGCGGCATTAATAAATAAAAAGAGTTACTTTGATAGGTCAGTGAGCTGGGTATCTGGTTGTGGAGCCAGAGGTCTTGATTCTTCCCGGTGTCTCCTGGGAGCACAGGCAGCTGGTGCAGCCTTGGGCAAGCTACATGGCCCTAGAGCAGTGGTGGCGCACCTTTGGCACTGCAGATGTTTTGGACCACAACTCCCACAATTCCAGGCCTAACTTGCCAATGAGAAAGGACTGTGGGAGTTGTGGTCTAAAACATCTGGACGGCCGAAGGTTCGCCACAACTGACCTAGAGTGTCCCTTGAGAAAGGGAAGGGATAAGGAAGTGCTCCCTATCTAGAAAACCCGGTAAGAGTTGCCATTAAGTTGGAGTAGAATCAAATGAATGTTCAGTATAGAATAATTAGAAATTTAAAACAAATACATCACATTATACTGCTTTCTACATATTTAGGATCTGGAATATTTTGCAGTATTTTAAGGAATTAAAAAACCCGTCCATTTTGTCTGCTTTGCATTTATTAGAAACTCTCCAGCATTTTGTCCCTTTTTGCTACCCTGTTTAGGTTGCTTTTGTTTCTCTTTGCACAAAAGCATGTGCATTTTAAAATGGAACTTTATGAATGCATATACTATTATCACATTTTCCCCCATAGATCAAAACACTTGTTGATTTAA
The DNA here is from genome assembly GCA_023846285.1 of Phrynocephalus versicolor. NCBI lineage: Eukaryota > Metazoa > Chordata > Lepidosauria > Squamata > Agamidae > Phrynocephalus > Phrynocephalus versicolor. The sequence continues at coordinate 30,794,420 of JAHTLZ010000237.1, read as the reverse complement.
AGCACTCTTAAAAACACCTTCATTTTAGACATACTCGTTATTTTTATACCATTTGAAAAAAAGAAAGAAAAAGAATCTGACACTTATTATCTCAATGCTAGGAATGTAAGATATCTGTAGGTTTTATTAATAGCCCCGGAAGCCACAAATTGGATAAATTCATGAGAAACATTAGTTAACATGAATTTCTTTTCTATCCTTACATATTTCAACCCCAACCTAAAAAGAGTTTAGGTTCACAAATCAAGGACCTACTTCACTGTAATTTTCTGGAAAAAGAAAGAACACACCTAAAGTTAAGTACTTTATATAGCAATTTCATAGATACTTTTTTTCTGTAGGGAGAGGCCTTAAAATATATTTCTGAGTGGGCATGTGTAGGATTAGACTTTTCAAACCCCTTTTCTTTCCACACTGAAATTAGTAAGGCTTCAAAATCCTGCCTATATTCATTCTTTAGGGATCACGTGCTGAGATTCCAGGATTTATTTCTGAAGAGATATGCATAGGTTTGGACTGTGACAGATTGAAATGTTGGCCCAAGGTATCTCTTCCTCCAGTTTTTCAGCACCCTTTCCCCCCCCACCTCTTTCCCCCAACTCTTCTCTACTGTACCTGTGTAAAGATCAGGCACCGGTCTTGGCGATCGTTGAACGGAGGAAGCATCACAGGGAGATGTGGCTGGCTGGAGAGGATGGATAGTGAGACAGTCACTGAAAATGTCTTGGTCAAGCTCTGTACTGGAACGCAACTGAAACGCAAGCACATGGAGGAAGGGAAGAAGAAAATCTTAACCACGGAGAAAAGTCTAGCACAGTGGTTCTCAACCTGTGGGTCCTCAGATGTTCATGGACTGCAACTCCCAGAAGCCTCCATCACTTGCTGTGCTGGAAGGGATTTCTGGGAGTTGCAGTCCAGGAAGAACTGGAGACCCACAGGTTGAGAACTACTGGCTAGCATTACTGAGAAAAGGACGGTGTGTCAGAAAATGTGAGCAGATCACCACTGTACAGATTCAGTTCATTCACTCATTCAAAGATGAGGATGTACACATACAGAGAAGATAGGTGGTTTGGGACAGGGGTCAGGGAAGCCATTCATGTGATCATGGAAAAGCCCTCTCTCAACAGAGGTGGGGGGGGGGGTTCAGGCATAGTCTATATTCCACATCAGGCTGTGATTTCAAGAATACCTAGACAAATCAAAAATACTTAATGCCTTCACCATCAAGGCCATAGCTAACGACCCATACTTTATGGGTTTCAGCACTTTAGGCCATTGTTCACCTGAAGGCTATTGAGACTGCTGCCTACCTAACGAGCCTATTCAGGCCATTGTTCATCTTATGAGACTATTTCAGACCAGGGTGACAAGAGGCCAAAGTGAACTATAAAATTGAGTACTCTCAACTAGCTTTCTTCAGACTGACGAAACTGTTTGGAAGAGCAGTGAAACATTTCAATCTCTCAAGAAAAAGAAGTCCAGTTGCC
>JAHTLZ010000237.1:30761712-30791676 GCA_023846285.1 Phrynocephalus versicolor | reverse complement strand
TTGAGTACTCTCAACTAGCTTTCTTCAGACTGACGAAACTGTTTGGAAGAGCAGTGAAACATTTCAATCTCTCAAGAAAAAGAAGTCCAGTTGCCATGACTCAACTTCCAGATTCATTTAGTCTCTCTCTCTCTCTCTCTCTCTCTCTCTCTCTCTCTCTCTCTCTCTCTCTCTCCCCCTCTCCCCCCACCCCAAAATGAACTGATGTAGCAATTTGTGGTTCATTTGGGAAAAATCATAACCATAAACCCACAAACCAAGAGGAACCACCATTTGGGTGGTTCATAACCATCTCCAGTCCCCATATTGGTATGGCTGCAACAATATACTACCGGTAGTAGTTCAATTCTAATAGAATTGTAACAAAGCTGAAGTTTGGTAACAGTGTGGTTTGGTTACACCAGTGCCGATAACAAACAAGTCAAGCAGCTTGTCACATCCTTACTTTGATGCTTTCTTATTTCATTTATTTCTTGGATGTATGTCCTTCCCTTCCTTCAATGAACATAAGTTGGCATACATGGCTCTCTTTCTCCTCACCTTACTCTGACAAAAATAAGCGAGGCAGATCAAGCTGAAGGGTTCAGACTGAGGGATCCATGAGGATCTGAACTCACACTTAGCCTTTGAGTCCAACACTGCAACTTCTACATTGCACTAGCTCTAAATGTGTGAATTATCAGCCGGGTGTTTTTTCATTACCCGACATACTCCTTGGTCACATCTGTTGAGGAAGGTTTTAGTCTGTTCACAGCTGTTGTGAGACATTTCAGCTGCACAAGTGAATGACCCTGTGCCCATGCTCTGTGGGGTTGCTTTTATATGAAGGAACTCTGCCGCTGACTAGTAGCCTAAATAAGCATGTAAGACATTTGAAGCCCAAATACGACTGTTAACAATGCTACGCAAATTGCTTCTAGTTCAGAAAGACTAGAAATATAAATGCTGTTGGCACAGCATGTTGCCAAAACAGCATAATGTAGCTCCAAAGTCCTGCATAGTCTCACATTGTCCTCTTGAAAACATGAAGATAGCAATTTAAGCTACCATCACTGGAGGAAGAAACATCTGGAAGCATCATTTCGGTGTGAAAAGATGGCATAGATAGACTAGGAGCATCTCAGAAGCAAGCAGTTTGATTTCACTTTCACCTCTGTGATTCTATCCCAGGATTTGTATTTTAATGAGGGACTTGAGAATTTGCTGCTGCTGTTCAAAGGATGGATATTAAAGTTCTCTTCCAAATAATTCCAAGTCCTTATTAAACTTCAAATTTTAGGATTCCAATGAATGCTATTATGGCAATTAAAACAGTTACTACTGCAAAATGTAGATGTATCCTATCATCGAAACAACAAGTTACAGAATATTATAGAACTTCAATGCAAATTTAACTATTCTTTTAATGCAAGTTTAGCAAACCGTTTATCTACTTTCATATTCAATCAGTTTGTCTTACAAGCATAACATAACTCAAATGCTTTCTCTATAAGACAGATACAGTAGTATACTCAGCAGATGCTTATTATGAGCCATTGTTGTTGTTGTTGTTCAGTCGTTCAGTTGTGTCCGACTCTTCGTGACCCCATGGACCAGAGCTCGCCAGGCCTTCCTATCTTCCACTGCCTCCCGGAGTTTTGTCAAATCCATGTTGGTTGTATCGATGACACTGTCCAACCATCTCATTCTCTGCCGTCCTCTTTTCCTTTTGCCTTCAATTTTTTCCAGCATCAGGGACTTTTCCAAGGACTCCTCTCTCCTCATGAGGTGGCCAAAGTACTGGAGCCTCAGCTTCAAAATCTGTCCTTCCAGTGAACATTATGAGCCATGCTATCCTGTTATTCAATTTATCCTAGCATCACAAATAATCCAGTTCATCCAGAGATCAACTGGGACCAGACCCACGAGATTGGCGCAGGCGCGCTCACTGAGGGTGGCCACACCCAGAGAGGCGGAAATCGTGTATGCGTGACTGAGCCTTCTCTGTGGTCGGCCCCATGCTATGGAACCATCTCCCCAGTGAGCTGCGCCTAGCAGAATCCCTGCCCGCCTTCAAAAAGGCCCTGGAGACACACCTTTTCAGGGAGGCATTTGGCAACCTTTTTACTTAGTTTTTTTTTTTTTTTTTTTGGCCCCCCCAATCTTTGCCGGGGTCCTGCCCACTATCCCTTTTCTATTGCCCCTGCTTGTTTTACTTGGTTTTTATTGTAAGCCGCCCAGCGTTCCCTCTCGGGAAGATGGGCGGGATATAAGCTTAACAAATAAATAAATAAATAAATAAGCATGGGGAGAGGTTGGGACAAGGCAGACTACAAACTCATTACCGTAGTAGTAGAGAGGGGAGTAAGGCTAAATAACCTTGAGGATAGTTACAGGAATGTATTCCCTGTATCTGTGTGCCCCTTGTCTAGAGTTTGTGATGGAAACCAATCAGAAGTCATGTTAGCATTAGAACAGAACAATAACTACTCAATAAATAGTGAGTGAAGAACATATAACTACAAGGATAAGACTGAAGGCCACACAAAGACACCCCGGAAAGCCCACAGGGAGGGAATGAATACGACAGCAACCTCCACCAGACATTCCCTAGTGATTGCTAGACAGAGGCAGGTTGCTTCTGATACTTGGAGAGAGTGAATAACTGTCATGGCTAGCAGTCAGTGAGAGGTTTCACCTCTGTAGCAGTGAAGAGTCTTGTAAGGATTCTTGATGGAGTTTAACTGAGGCATAACAGGTAGCCAAAATTAATTAAAATGAAAAAAAATTAAAATAAAAAGAATAAAAGTGCACTGTGAGTTCTTGACATCCCTTTTCGTCTCTCTCTCCTGCATCTCCCCGCTGTGGGACTCAGATGTTTCTCATACTATAACCATGAACTCTGCTCTCTCAGTTACTCTCCAGCTATTATTGCTGCCACACATGTTTATTTCTGAGGTCAAACATGCTCCCATTCTCTCTACCCCTATACTGAGCACAAGCATTACGACTGAAGCTAATTTCCACGAGGCATTGGGTTTTTTTTTTTAAGAGTCAACTTTCAAGGAAGATTTCAAGGCTATATATTTTTTCACCCTATATTTACCTTTAAAAGGCTTCCTTTACAACTTAGCTTGACAGCAAATTATCCAGTTTTTTTAAAAAAAAATCAAACTGGGAAGGTGTTCTCCTTGCTTCGGAGGCATGACAAGCAGGTGTAATTGGATTCCAGTTTCGGGAGGGAGGGCAATGGAATGATTGTAAGTAGTGAAACAAAGAAAAGTATAATTTCAATTTTTGGTCCTTCATAGAAACTCAGCACAGAGAGCCCTTTGAAATACTGACCTGAACACACAAACAAATGCAAGATACAGATGTATTCCCCGCCACCATACACACACACTTTTCAAATACACCCAAGCAGTCAAAAGAAATGTTCTGGCTTCTTTAGCATACATACTTTAAGGACAAATTTTAAAAAATAAACAAGCATACTTCATTAGTAGTAGAGGAACAGCTTAGCACAGGAATGGCTACTTTACTTTTAGACCTCAAAATTAATAACCTTGAGAACTCGGCCTATTCAGACAGCTGCAAGAATCAATAAAACTACATTGCCCTCCCAAGGCGAAATGAAGAGGCGAGACACAAAGAATCGGTTTAAACTTGGGCCACACTTTATTACCATAAGTATAATTCAAAGAGATTTTAAACTGTAATTCAAAGAGGGGCCTGACATAGTGCAGAATAACAGCTGGGGCCAAGAGGTCTCCCGGAACCCCACCAACTGACTTATGCATGGGCGAGTCCACTATCCCTTGGTTGAGTGGTCAATAAGACAGCATAAGGAATGTGCTGTCAATAAGACGGCATAAAGGAACATTAAGACATATATGTTGTGGTTAGTTTGCCTGAAAGTAGAAGTATTCTGGTAGGAGGTAATTAAGTGGCTACTAAAAAAAAAAAAAAAAAAAAACCAGAAAACAGTTCCAAATGAAACCTTATCTTCACTAATTACGGGAGGAAAATTTAAAAAATATGAAATAAAGAAGTGGTAATGATGATTATAGGGATAGCATGGAATGGCCCCGTTCTGGAAAGATCCTCAGGACCTCAGTTGGCAAAGATCTATGAACGAAGGAGGGGCAGTGGGGCTGACAGAGAAATCGGGTCAGATTATGCAGCGGGCAAATTAAACAATTTATCTTTTTGGAGAGATGGCACAACCTGTTGAATCCAGATACTGAATTTAAAAAAAAAAGATTTACCCATGGGGACAATGGGCTGGACTGCTAATTAGTTTAAGCGCCAGCTAGACATAAACATGCAGTAATGAGCCATAAAAGAGACTATGTGAAAAGACAAAGAGATAATGTAAACTCTCTCTGTCTCTCTCTCTGTGAAGGTATAATAATTTATGAACAAGAAATTTACTATTAATTTATTATTTATAAATAAAATAAATAAATATTACTGTATCATAATAGGTTTGCTATTTTGAATGGATAGATAGGAAATAAAAAGGGCAAAGTAATAAATAGGGTAATTTACCTTGTAAATTAAACGAAGCTCAGATGCTGAACAGTCCCCCCCCCCCCCCGGATGCTCTCTAAGTATTAATTTGGAATCCTTAGAGCTGCACTCCATAGCCTAAGAAGTGACCCATGTACAGTGTTTTGTACAGATTAGACTCTAAAAAGTGAGGTGAGGACTGGTTTTCCCAAGCATGAGAAAAGCTGCGTGGAGGAACAATGCACTGGGAAAGACACAGACAAGGGCAAGATTAACTAACTGCTCTGCTCCGTTAGATTTTTTCAGTACCAACACAATCTGTTTTTACAAATGTCACACTTAGTCTGTCGTGTGACTGAATCAAGCTCTCTGGAAACTGAAGTCAGTTATGCCAATGTTCTTATTTGCAAGAAGTTGCAATCTAGTCCCATATGAGCTTAAAAAACATGCTGTAGGCAACATTTTACCATATATGAGTCCATATATTGTACGTCTAGTCTGTAGAATGCTCCCTTACTGGATAACAAATTGACCCAGTCAGCATTCCCTGAAGACACAGAACCACTTCCATTCAGAATGAATTTAGAGTTGATTCTCACAACCTGGTGCCCTCCAGATGTTCTGGACTTCAGTTTTGTGATCCCTCCCATCACTGCTTGTATTAGCTACAGCTGATAAAAGTTGTACTCTTAACATCTGGAAGGCATCTGGTTAAGGAATTATATGGGTCTAACTATGTTTACTCTGAAGTAATTCCCATTGTGTTGAACTGAGCTGTTTCCCAAGTACACATTCCTAATCGCCATATAAATTTGCTTGCAATTTCTACTCAATCTTCCCTTTTCAACTTCATATTTTAAATAATGCATTATTTCACATAAGACAATCAGATCGCCTGCTTGACATGACAAATGCGGTCTCTAAAAACTAGTTCCCAAAAGCAATTATTTGCTTATGAGCCTATAGATGGAGCCTTGTTTTCTAATATACTTAGGTAAGCAAAACCTTGCTCCTGAGAACACCACAAGAGTGTGTGTGTGTTCTTGACAGCTCTTCTAATGATTACAAGACCTCAGAACAAGAAATAGAAATTCAATTCGCATCATTTTCTCATTTCAGATCTGACTGGATAATCACCCAAGACTTAGCAAATTAAGCGGCAGTAATTTGAAGGGAACAAAGCTCTTAAATCCCTCAGTTTTCACCTGCATTATATTTGAGTTCAAGAACTGGCATTAAGTTGGTGTGAATCATGACACACTTCCCAAGACAAGAGCTAACAATCAAAAGACCTTTTCTTTTCCATCTCTCTTATCACGGTTGTTTATCAGACTCATGTTTGCTTCATGGAGTCCCTGGTTATCTTCATTATTCAGTAGAAATCAGACACCACAAAAATATGCATCTGAATAAAATCAACCAGGAGGAAAAGAGCTTGATATTTGTTCACCCCTGCAGACGGGTTTATTATAAAAACATTACAGGAGGTCACAGAGTGCCTTTGATGCCGGGATCGAGACCTCCTCTCGTTCTAACCTGCAAAGACTGGCATTTATGAAGCTACATAAGTATTTCAGAGCCACCCAGGCTGTGCTATTGTCAGCCCATGTAGTGTCATTTTCTCTGGCTGTCAGTTGTGGCGTCAAGTTGAAACTGACTTAACAGCAACTCGAACAGGATTTCCAAGGTAAGTGAGAGCCTTTTCACATGACCCCTACGATCCGCTGGCCACTTAAATTCAGACCAGAGACCTTAGGGGTTTGTCGCTGTTCCTGTGTTCCCACCCTCTCCGCACTCCTGGCTGCTGTCTGTGTGAGGGGGGGGGGGGGAAGGAAGAAAAGAATGCCGCTCACCTCCGTTCTGCCGTCTTGCTTTGCTCCCAGCACTGCATTCAGATCTCTTAAAGGGGCGGGGGGCAAAAAAAGAACAAACAGAAGCGAGGAGAGCCCGGCACTCACTATGTTACATCCGCATCAGGAATTTTCACCCCCCAGGGAGCAGGTACTTGAAAAGTGCGCTGGGACGCACTTAGGTGGGCGTGGTCACACAATTTTTTTGTAAACTCCGGAGCTGGTGGGGAAACTATTTTAAGCTCCAGATCTGGGAGCCATTTGCCGCGGAGTTTAGGGGTCGTGTGAAAAGGCCCTGAGATATTTAAGGAGTGGTTTTACTAGTTTCACTCCTCCATGTAATTCCCATGCCCAAAGGGGGGGATTCAAACCCTGGTCTCCTGAGTTCCACTCTATCCACTCCACTTCCCCGCCCCCACCTCACATTGCACTTTATTCTTTGGGACCTTTCCCTGCCACTCTAGTGAGGAGCCTATGAGCATCACAAAGACCATCTGAGTTACTGAAGATGGATGGAGATATGGAGCTGCCCTTGCAGCTTCTAGAACAAGGACAAGTCTATCCCATGTTCGAGCTTGGTGGTCAATAGCCGGGATCAAGTAACCAATCTGATCACTAACCAAATCAGCCAGCCTTCCACTCCAGCCCTGATGTCGCTGAATGCCAGGTCTGTTCTGAATAAAGCCCATGACTCATGATCTAATTCTGGAACAGGAAGCAGATCTGGCATGTATAACTGAGACTAAATACTTGGGGACCAAAGGTGGAGTAGCTCTCTCCTTGCTTTGTCCACCAGGATATTCCATCCTACATCAGGAAAGACTGGTAGGGTTGGGGCAGGGAGTTGCCATTGTCTATAAAAATATCTTTGAGGCTGTCAGGGTATCATACATAGCGATATTGGGTGGGTCCAGGGATGGAATAGAGATTGTGCTGGTATACTATGCTCCCCACAATCTAGTGCTCTCCTTTTCAGAGCTTTCTGTCTTCATGTTGGCAGCACTGTGGAGATCCCCCAGACTTGTGCTTCTGGGAGACTTCACTATCCATGCCGAAGAGGAGGTTATTGCATACCTGTCAAGTTGTCTCTGGTGCTGGCTGGGATGGGATGGGTGGAGAGGGGTGTAATGCATGTGCACACTAGCGACCCCCCACAAACACAAATGCCTGCCCGCCGACCCCCCCCCACATATGCGCGCGGGCATGCTACTGCGCAGCCAAGACCTCCGCCGGCAGGACAGAGGCAGGCAGGGAGGCAAGCATGGCCGCCTCCGCATCCTCCTCCTCATTGAGGTCGCCCGGCAAGATGCTGGGGCTGCTGGGCAGAGACAGAGAGGTGAGCCTGGGCCAGGACAGCCTGGGCTGGCTCTTCACCTGTGCAGTGGCGGCGGCAGCCCCTCCTCCTCCTCCTCCTCCTTGCAGGTCTTGGTCTTATTCTCACCATCTCTAGAGGCTCATTTGGTGAGAGTGAATGGGCAGTGGGCCCTGCAGCCACTGGGACTTTCTACCAAGGGAAGTTAATTTGATTCCCTCCACCTTGTCTTTCCATCAGCAGACAAATATATTTTTATTCAAGCAGCTCTTTGGCAAGTGACAACCCGAGATGGTTTAATGCAAATGTGCCAGGTTTTAAAAAAATGTTTAAGCGAATGTGTTATTACTATATTAACTGAGGTATTTTACAGTGATTTAATTTTAATTTCATTTTAATTCTATGGTGGATGTAACTATATTTTAATAAAAGAATTTTACTGCATTTTACTGATCCTGTTTTAATCACATTGTAAGCTACCTGGTGTCCCAGTGCTGGAAGAAAGGCAGAGTCTATATAAAAAGCAAAACAAAAAGCATAATATATTAGTTTCTAGGATATAATTTCAGTTTAACAATGACTGTACACTCTGCCGCTCTTGAACAAGGCTCAAAATGGGGGGGGGGATCCTTATGAACAGAACACTACAGTACATTAACAATCACCTGACAACTACTACAGTCTCAGAAGGAAGGATGGGAGGGAGGGAGGGAGGGAGGGAGGGAGGGAGGGAGGAAATAATTATAGGAGTTGTTTAATTGGCTCTGTTTCCTATAGATTAAGGGAGTCTCTATCATGATGAGCAAACATGGAACACAAATTCAGCACAACTGCCCAGCGCAACTGAGCAACAAATGATGTTACTACAATGAAGGAGGGGAGAGCAAAAGCTAAACTAAGTGTATTAAAAATATTTGTTTAGTTTTTAATTCATTATAATAAAAAGAACTGGCTGATCACAGTTTCCAACATTTCAAAACAAATAATGTGATTAAATTCCTTAAAAGCTTCTGCAACTCACTAATCCTTCGGCATCAACATCACTTTTGAAAAAGCCACTCAACTCTACTGTGTCTAATTTATACTTCATTTTGAGAAGAGGAAGTGAAGGGATTAAATGTGAGGATTAAAACACTTGCACTTTGCAGCATTTTTTATGAAGAATAGGCTCTTAGTTGCCATGGGCACTACTCAGTGACCTTTGGCCTCCAAATGCGACTCTTCCTCCATTAACAAACTATTTCAGTTGGACTGCAATTGGAGCCGATGAGCAGAGATCTATTTAACATCCAAGGGGGAGCCGAGTAAGAAACCGGATAGCTACTGTAGCCTTCTCAAGTCTCATTTTTGATTATTATTTTTTTTACAATGAATTGTGACATAGAATTTTGAAAGAGGGTAGGTAAAAAACTAAAGTTGAATGTTGAAAGGCCACTCTCAGAATAGAAAGCCATGGAAGAAGAAAACTAAGCTGAGGGCTCAGGAGAAGGAACACTGTATGAAGCTCTATTTAGCCCAGGCCTGCTCCAAGTCCGGCCCGGGGCCCAAATCTGGTCCGCCAGGCCATTCTGAGTGGCCCGCGGCTGGCTGGCCCACCCCTCCCTCCCCCTCCTTCACCCCATGTTTTTTTAAAGAAAGTGGGTGGGGCTTGCAGTGGGGTGGCAGGGTTGGGGAGCAACCGGCCCCTGACACATTCTCAGCCACCAAATCTGGCCCTCCTTACAAAAAGTTTGGGCACCCCTGATTTAGCCTATTCAACTGGTCTAAAACGGTCAATACAGCACTCCTTGTCTTGCCTGTGGTTGTAAGGTGAGGAATCTCGCGGGGCTCTTCACCTCTGTTGCTTCCAGGTATTGACGGGGCAAATTAAGAGCCACTTCAGTCCATGCAAAGCTCAGCACATGTGCTAGTAAGATAACAGAAAGAGGGGATGACTTGTACTGTTACAAATCTTCATGCCTTACTTGTGCAAAGAGGTGCCATTACCTCACACTGAAAATAAATACAGTAATATCTTGTATAAAGGAATTAATTCGTTCCAAATGAAATTCTGCTAAGCAAATTTTCCTTTATACAAATTTCCCATAGGAAGGCATTGAAAACAGAGTACTCCCTAATCGCCACCATTTTTATGTTTTACGAATTCACCCCATAGGTGATTCTGTTAAGCAAATTTCCCCTATCTCTGAATTTATGATGTACAGATTTTATGTTATACAAACTGTTTGTTTTACGAGGGTCCACTGTACTGATTTTCCCCCTGTTAGAAAACAACTGTAACAAACGTGTGAACAATATGCTTTTGAAAACTGTACAGTCCAAAAATTTCTGAATTTGGACAGTAAAAAAGTCTACTGACAATAACTACTGCCACTGAAACAATTCTTCATTGTCTGATGTCTGGCACTTTATATGGTTTCCAGCATGACTGACAGTTATTCTACTAGTATTCTATTGGTTTACCAAGCCAGTACAGCAGCTACTGTCTCTAAAATTGAAGGTGTAACTTCCCATAGAAGTGAGTCATCCATGGACCCACCATGAACTGAAGGTTCCTGACCAAGCAGAAGTGATGGTTGAAGGCTTTCAAAAAAACTATGAGACTGAAGCCAACTTTAAATCATGGCTTTATGACTGTTGTGTCTGGAAACTATTAACCATGGCTTAGCAGGTGAGATAGGTGGGAAAATTTGGTGAATGTTGCTTCCTTGTTTCATTTTAGTTTTTGTAAGAAAAGAAGGGGGAAAGTAACTGAAGTGGGTGCATGAGACTCAACTACACCTCAGGATATGCATGTCGTGTATAGCATACAATATGTCTTAACTAATTAAAATGAGATTTGATCATCCAAATCAGACTTCTATGTCAGACTTCAGGACAATATCCTGTGGGAAATACCATGCATGGCCAACTGCTTTCTGATGTTCTTTTTGTAGGGCGTGAAGAGGTGAAAGGTTCCCTCTGACAGTTCAGTCTGGATGTTTCCGACTCGAGCGGCCAAGAAGCAGCTTATGAACCGAAAAACAACTGTTTGTCTGTAGACGTATTTCTGTGGTCATGTGGCCAGCATAACCAAACGGGAAAGTGCACAGAACACCGTTACCTTCCTACTGAAGTGGTCCCTATTTATTCACTTGCATTTTTAACATGATTTCAAGCTGCTTAGGTGGGCAGGACCTGCCACAAGCAGTCGGAGCTCACCCCACGAGGCAGGTTCAAACGGCTGACCTTTCCATTGACAAGCTCAGCCATTTGACCTGCAGCAAACACCCCCTCACCCCAATATACCTGGATTATAAAACTGGAATCAATTCCAGCAGGAAATTTTCATATAAAAATGTGTATTCACAGGATGCCCAATTTATCACACACACGGGGGGGGGAGAGGGGGTTGGATGGGAACCAAAACACCAAAGATCTCAGGGGTTGATCAGTTGTTGAAATTGCTGGGATGGAGGATGAACTGACTCTTGCTTCTTTTAATGTCCTGCCTTAATGTTTGGTGCTTTTCAATTCTTGCACTTTCTGTACTTTTGAAGTTGCTTGTTGATGGAACTTCAACTTTTATAAAACATATTTTCTTTGCTATTTATCCAGAAGCATAAGATCCAGCTTATTAAAATCAACTTAGTCATGATAACCTGCTCGTCCCACTGTAGCAGTAACCACTGCTTGTTCCCAAGCTTGTTTGGTGAGGTCACAAGAGAGGGACTTCCCAAGCTTTAGAGTGCCCTAAAAGCTCCCTCTTGTCCTTCTATCATCCAGCAAAGACCCATTTGGGTAAGGTGGCATATAAATAACTTAAACAGAGATATCATTTAATTAAGCTTCCTAATTATTTTCTGATGGTTTTTCATGTAAGGCAGCTTCACACTCAGCATTGGCCTGGGTGACTTCCCCTCCTCCCCCACCCCACCCCAAAGCCCCAGTCAATACTGAGGTTGGCAAAGAAGGGCAAGGGATGCACTGCCCTCCCGCCCCACTGAGGCGACCCCCAGCCAGCCAGCCCATGGCTGCTCCACCTGCCCCCCCCTTGCTGGGTGGGTGAGATATGGTTGGGGGTGGTGGTGCAAAAACTGACTTTTTTGTCCCTGGGCACTCCCAACTCTAGCTACGCCTCTGCCCCTCACCTCTTTGAGGGATGCTACCTTCAACAGAGCCTCCTGGCCTGATCTTAAGGTATGGGTAAGCTTGTATGGAAGAAGGTGGTCCTTAACATAGGCAGGTCCTAAGCCGTTCAGAGCTTTATGTATATGTAAGCATAAGCACTTTGAATTGGGCTCAGGCAGCAACTGGAGGCCGGTGTAAATTTTTCAGAACCATGAAAAAGCAAAAGGCAACAGTTCCGAAAAGGTTTTGAACAACACTTGGAGCAAAAAGGAAAATTGGAGAAAAAGCAGAGGTAATCAAGAGACAATAAACCAAGAAAATAACAAAGCTAAGCTAATCTACCTCATAATCACACATCGGTGTAGAGTCAGCATACACAGAGTAATCCCTTCCAGGTATGACATAACAGGACAGCAACTGAGCATAGCATCTTCTCAGAGGTGCACTAAGACAACCAAAAAAACTTCTGAACCCTTTGTTACTGGTATACTTGAAACATCACATTCTAGATCTTTCCAGAAAGTCTGCTGATCAGGCTTCAGGCTTCCCGAGAATGTTCATGACAAAAAGAGCACATTCTGCCCCCCCTTCACTCAGCCGCAATCATTTTCCAATTAGTGCAACACCAGGGGATAAGCCGACTTGGCCTTGAAGGCTTCTCTCTCTCAAGCAATAAACTGCAAGTGTTAGTATCTTCTCATTACCAGGCAGACACTGCCCTCCACACTCTCAGCCAGGCACTGAAAGAGAAGATGGATTCCATGTTCCCCCCATTTTTCAGTTTCTGCACAGTGGATTTAAAGCCACACAGAACCACAAAGGGCTCAAAAATCACCTTGAAAAACACTTCTTTTGATAAGGATATTGTCAGAAAGGAGACTTCAATTTTCTGCTCTATTTTACCATGAGTTGAAGCATTCTTATTATTGTTGTGATTTATTTATAGAAACTGAATAGATATTATTGTGATTTATTTTAACTGTATCTTTGTTCACCTTTCAATAATAATATTCTTGTTCTTAGCAAAACATGCAGAAAGATGCATTCCCTAACAGATTCTAAATAAAAATGCTCATCATTTTAATTTCATTTCATGAACAGTTTAAAACTGTAAAACTGAAGACCTTCATAGAAATGTAATGTTGCTAACAGAAAGAGTTTATTTTTTAAAGAAATCACTTCAAATATTAAGACAGTACTTTCTATAAACCTTAATAGACTAATGCCTACTACAAACATTAAACATTCCTTAAATAGCCTGTTGCAATATAGAAATGCAGATGTTAATATTCTGAGGGTTCAAAGTGATTTTAGTTTCAAGCCAACCAGTGCAGGCCCACTAAATGAATGGAACTTGTTAGTTAACTCCAGTATGTGTTCTACTGATATGCAAGGCTCTACCTTGGATGGAACTAAAACTGGATTTATCCTTTAAACAACGAGACACTGCAGTAAACGGAAAGAATTACTGTACAATGTATTTCATCTTGCAATCCTAAACTGCATGTCACATATTTAACACAGACTCTAGTTTAGCTCTGAGGTTCTGCCTATATTAAATTAAGGGGTGATCAGTGTCTAGGCAGTCTTCAAATCAGTGGAAATACAACATCCATTCTTCCCTTTTATCTACTACTGCAGACAGGTGCTTATGATTTCATAATGCCTGGAGATGCTGTTCTCACAGGTGTGTACAGGTAAAAAGCATGATAGCAATTGTCCTCCAGGACGCTTTCCATTTCCACAATCTCCCTAAGTGCAGAATGCATCTAAAATACAAGTAGTATGTTTGTATGTGAGTTCACTGTGAGTCATTACCAAAACCTTGAATGGATTCCCAGAAGGAAAAGTAAAATCCTATAATGATTCATTAGGACACTGGCAATATCAGCATAACCACAGGCTGTCACAATTACGGAAATCCAGCTGTACTGGAATCCATAGGCATTCTATCACTGTAACTAGGATTTCTCACAATAAGAACACGGAGCTCATGCCACATGCAATAATATGTCTGTCTGTGTGTGTGTGTGTGTAGCCTAATACTTTCAATATGTGCACGGTATTTTGAATGACAAGTTATATCTTAAGATAGCAAAGTAACGTTATTTAGTGTGCAGTGTGGACAGGTTTAAAATAGGATTAGAGGCAGCCAAGCAGGATATATTAAACAAATCCATGACTAACAGGGTGTAAGAGCAAAGGGTCTCTTTCTATTCAGCTGAACGGTTCCCCAGGGTCAAAGCTATTACTTCACCGTGCTTTTATCACCTTGGAATTTTTATGGTTATTTTTGATGAATTCACATTTTTGTAAAGATTTTTTTCTAACGTTAAGCCAATTTTCATTTTTAATTAAAGTCGTAAATATCCGTAATTCTGACTTTAAAGGTTTATTGTTCCTTTCATTTTATTATTATGCCAAGAAATATTTCAAATACCAAACATACAAAGTAAGTGAGTCATATAACATTCCCAAACATTTTGTAAGTGTCCTGTGGCTTGAACATATTACATGTTATAGCCTATGAACTCGTTTTTTCTTTTAACCCACTGAACCAATTCTTTTGTTTTTCCCTTTGTTTATTAGATATATTTCAAATTCAAATTGATACAAAAGTAAATCAACAATGCAGCTAGGCCTTCATTTTATGAACGGCTTTAGATGAAAAGTGGTTGGGTCAATGGATTTCTTTCGCTAAGCTGTGTATGCAGAAGCTACAGATCAGTAAAGAATGAATGGGAAATACAATACATAGAGCAGGACATATATACTATAAAGCAATAACAAAATACTACTTAGAAATAATGATGTACTGTTTGATAGCGATAAAGTGGAATATAAATCCATGAAAGTACAGTGGTCCCCCGCCCTTTCGTGGTTCATATACTGCGGTCCCGGTATATCGCAGGTCCACAATATATGAAAAAAATGGCCCCTGGAGTAAGGAGGAAAGGCCTTCCCAGGCCTGATGGAGGTCCCAAAAGTGCTTCCCCACAAACCGGAAGTGACTTCCGGTAAACCCAGAAGTGACCTCCAGATCACTAGAAAGCAATGTTGGGGCCTCTGGGGGACTGGAAAGCCCCTTGCAGGCCCGTTTGGGGCAGCGCCAGGCCTGGGGTAAGTACACGAGCCCCCAGAGAGCCCGCCCAGTCCCAACCTGACCCAACATCTGTGTATTGTGGATTTTCAATTATTGCGGGTCAGGTCGGGTCCCTAACCCCTGCAATAGGTGGGGGTTTACTGTATAATTTTTCATCATCATTCATTTGCACACAGAATCTTTTCAAATTAATTTGGGATGGGTTACATTAACCAAAGTAGGATACAGAGGACTGCACCTTTTGTATACCTTTGTGTTTGTAGATCTGATCCAGGCATAGTCATGGCCTGTGAAAGTTACCTTTTTCCTGGCCTGCTGATCTTTGGAGGAATGGGCCTTTACATGCTTTCTTAGAGAACTTGGATCTGTGTACCGTTTGGTGCACCCAGGAATCTGGCAAGCATAAGGTTTCTAAAACAACAAGATGGAAGTTGCTACGTCAGAAGATTTTTCTCAAATGGCATTTTTCTAACTAATTTTGTACGTTTGATGCAAATGATAGTAAAATGACTGTACTGCATTCCCAGAAACAGAGTGGGCAAGTGATTTATAAAAGAGTAAAGAGACAGAAAGCAAGGCAGAATGGAAGGAAAGGGAATGTTAACGTTCTGACTTCTGTTTGGTCCCAACTGAAGGTTTTTATCTTTGATTATTGGGTCTGTGACCATAAATAAAGATCCACTGAATCTATCTTTGAGCAGCCGGTCTGAGATACCCAATGAACAGCGACTTGTTCTATACATTAGTTTGAAAACCACACCTCCAATGCAGCCTGCACCTTTTCTAACTTGCCTATAAGGAACAAGCCTGGCCGAAACACCTTCCACACACTCTGGGGGGGGGGGGCTCTGATTTCTCTGCACCATCAAGACACCGGTGCAAGCTTGAGGAAGTGGCCTCAAAAGTTATTCGATCCACGAAAGCTAGCAGATGGTTTGGGGGTTTTTTTTAGTGGTCTAATAAAGGTATCACCTACTCCTGCATTGACTTCTACAATAGTATGCCATTATTCCGTGCTGTTATTGTTCATTCTCCATATTACCCAAGGACAGATACATAACAGATGTTTAAAATTAAACAACTGCTTGTTGGTTCATTAGCTGCCCCCATTTTAATTGAGTTGTTGTGCTGTTATGAAATTTCAACCCATTGTTGGGGGAGCATAACAGTTGTAGCCCACTGAAAACTAAGTCTAAGTCAGAGGTCTTCCTTATGTGTTGTTCCAACAAGTGAGCAAGGCAATACAGGGTAGTTATACTGCAGATGTTGCACATGCTGACCGGTGCCATCTATGCTGCCTGCTCATACAGCACAAATGTTGGCAAGGATGAAATCTTCAGCACACTGAGCAGAGACTTCTATGGGGGCAGAACTCCAGTTATGCAGTCTGAGAGGGCAGATACAAAAAGTCTCTGTCCTTCAAGACCTCCATGTTGCATGCAGAGTTTGGGGTTACAAGTGGTACCTTGTATAAAGGAATTAATTCATTCCAAATGAAATTCTGTTAAGCAAATTTTCCTTTCTACAAATTTCCAATAGGAATGCATTGGAAACAGAGTAACCCCTAATCGCAACCATTTTTATGTTTTACGGATTTGCCCCATAGGCGATTCTGTTAAGCAAATTTCCCCTAGCTCTGGAATTTTTTATGTTGTACAGATTTTATGTTATACAAACCGTATGTTATACGAGGGTCCACTGTATTTAGTCCATACACTGGAGGCACAGTTACTGATATACTGCCAGTCACTTGTTGGAGGAATGCCAGAGTCTGAATAGGGCTATAGTGAGGCTTGGGTTAAAGGAAACCTTATGCAGGCACGTCCAAACTTCGGCCCTCCTGATGTTTTGGACCACAACTCCCAGAATTCTAAGCTTAGAATACCAATGACAAAGGACTGTGGGAGTTGCAGTCCAAAACATCTGGAGGACCGAAGTTTGGACATGCTGCCCTAGATAAATGGGCAGGCACTGATATCCACCATTGGTACAAACAGAAGCAGAGATGGGGTGGGGGGATGGGATTCCACATACTGATCAAATATATTGTCATTTCTATTGGTACTTACAGTTTTGTAACCCACATAGAAAACTTTGGTATAGTCAGAAATTACATTTCTCTAGTGAATCAGGTAAAGAAGGTGCAGTAAAGTTCCAAGAGATACAGAAGAAATCTGCTTCAGAAAGAGAGAATGAAAAGGAAAGGTTAGACAGAGGAGAAATGAAAGGAGTAAGAAAGATCTATATGTTAAATTTTTAAACATTTTATAGGACATTTAAAGAACTTGCAATAATGATGCATTATAACCTTTTCTGACTTTTCATGAAACAGCTAGAAACCTGCACTGTTATCTGTGAGCCTAATTAAAAATCAATGTATTCAATCAAGAACATCAGAGTTGGTTGCAAAGAACAATTATTTATTTGCACCGGTCAAAATATGTGCCTTTTGCACCATCTTAAGGATTGTTCCACTCACCATATTTAGCTTCAAGAACAATATTTACTATACAGCAAGTTATCTGTGTGTGCACTATTGTGTGTGGTATATTATTTTTATATATTTAATAACTACATGCAACACATTGTCGCTTATATTAGGCATGCATTTTTTTGCATAGACAACTGTTATCAGTAAACCATTGTTTTGGTTTTCTGTAACGTATTATTTTAACTGAAAATACTAATGAGCACCTTATCTTTTAGTGCAGTCTGTAAAGTATTATTCTCATATATTTGTTTGTATTCTTGCTCTGCAGAAGGAGTGCTAAGTAAATCATGGTCTTGGATAAATGTTGTGTTCAAACAGTTTCCATAAGGGAAAAAAAAGCTGCCACTTTTATGGAGCGCATCGCAACACTAATGCACATCTGAACCCAGATGCACACCCACTTAAGATCAAACTGCATGGTCTTGTGAAATACTGTATGTTGCGGTCAGCTATATACGCCTATTTAAGAACTCCGTACTTGGCAATATGAGGCAATATGAGCACAAGGTACCTTACAAGTCTTCCTTCTGAGAATGGAACATACAAAGCCTGGCTACGATGGAACATTCCCCCCACCCCCGCCCCCAGATAATATTTTCACGTCTCAAAGGTTTTAACTTGTGTAAAATATTTTATATCATGCCATGCCCTGCTCAGAAGCAATAGAGGTCTAAAATGCCAATTCTGTTCCTTTACACATTCAGTGCATGATTGTTAGCCTCGGAGGTTTACAGTTTCATTACAGTATGCAGGCTACACATTGCCTCCCCAGCAAGCTGAGTATTCATTTTACCGACCTCAGAAGGATGGAGGCTGAGTGAACCTTGAGCCTGCTACCTGGGATTGAATCTCAGGTTGTGAGCACAGTTTTACCTGCAGTAAAGGCATTTAACCACTGCACCATGAGACTCATGGGTAACCCAGGCCACCTCCATTCCCCCTATCCGAGTGCCTCTACTCTGGACAGTGTCCCAGCAGGCCCCTTCTCTAACCTGACATCCTTCTTCACTTCACCCTAGATCTGTGGTGGCGAACCTTTGGCACTCCAGATGTTTTGGACCACAACTCCCAGAATTCCAAGCCTGTATTGCCAATGACAAAGGACTGTGGGAGTTGTGGTCCAAAACATCTGGAGTATCAAAGATTCACCACCACTGCCCTAGAAGATCCAACAGCGGTCTCTAAACTAAGATCCCAGTACAGTATGTACCTGTACCGTAAGTCACCCCTCAGTATGAACAGCTAACAAAAGAAGCCCCCTATTTGAAGGCAACCTCTGTTTGAAGGGCTGTCTTAATCCGACTTTTTAAAAAATGGAAAGTAGGAGTCCTAATTTCAGTCATCTTCCATCAACTGAACGGGATGTGGCATTGTTATACACTTATCCTGAAACTAGACATAAGCTAGCATGTGTATATTTTATGCAAAAATAACCCTATTTTGTCCCCTTTTTGGTGATACATTTCTCTTTCAGGGTGGGGGTGGGTTGGTGGGGGATAATGTCTAAGAGGCTAATTATATTTCTGTGCAAGGGTCTGCCTCTGCTTGAAGGAATGATGAACCCCGGGCAGGAGTAGGAAGATGAAAGAGATACAGCAAAGTCAAAGCAAAACAACAGACAGAAAATCTGAAATGTTTTTTTCTTCCCTTACAGTGTCCAGGTGCGTCCTCTGGTGCTTGGCTCGGTCGCTGGAATTACTGAATGCTTTTTGACAGCCTGGGTGCTGGCAAAGGTAAGGCTTTTCTCCAGTGTGACTCCTTAAGTGAATCTTGAGATTTTCTAGTCTAGAAAAGGCCTTCTTGCAGCCTTCAAACTGTGAAACAAAACAACATTTCTAAGAAAGAAGGAAGCGGTGGAGGAAAATGGTCTCCCTCTATTTCTTGCTTACAGCGTTCCTGTGCATTAGTGTTAACTGCACGGCTTTATGCAAGCCTTGTGGTTGTAGCAGAGAGTATCAGAATACGGTAACACTTCCTGTCCTGATTCTTGATAAACATTATTTTCCTTGAATGCCAGGACACAGCTGATACTGCAGTGCATGTGTGTGCATAGAGTCTATGCCCTATCTGGACCCCAGAAGAGACCGGGTTCCCCAAAGTAGACAGACATGGTTCAGAAGTCAGAACATTAGGTACCTGGGGTCCTGCAACTAGCCTTCAGATCCTCCTTCCTCAGCAGTTTCACTTAATGTAAACATAGGGCTTGTAATGCTCAGTTAAACAGGGTTTTTTAAAAAAACAAATAATTGCACTAAATTCTACTGTCACATGTGTTCCAAGAGCTGAACCAGCTCTCAACCTCAACACAACCCCAGAGGTTGAAAACACACCATGGGTGAGCCTAGGCATGTCTACTTGGAAGTGAGCAGCACAGCTCACAACAAGATTAGGGTAACAAAGTACAGGATTGCAATCCAAGGCAAAATGGAAAATTAGCTGTGTTGGAATCACAGTGCCCCAAAATACTTCACCTGAAGATCCACAGTTGCACATCTAGGCAGCACAGATCTGATACTGAATCTAAATCTAAATGGCACCCTAATGTTCTCCAGATGTGTTGAATTATGACTCCCATCCTCCTCCACCGCACTGGCATGATGGTGGGTGATGGGTGTTCAAGTCCTAGTAGTCTGCAGGTAGAAGTCTCAAGAAATCCGTGGAAGGTCATCTTGCTTACATATCATATGGCATATCTCAATGACAACACTCTGCTCCAATTGTTTTCCTAGTGTTGAACTTCAACTTCTAAACTTCTCCAGGTAGGAATCTATCCTGTTATACCCTATAAAGCACCGTGCACATCATTTGTGTAACAGCAGATAGCCGTAACAACAACAATAATAGACGCCTCGTAAATTGTTTTAACAAGAGTATTAGTTTGCCATCAAAATTAAGTACTCAGTCCACAATGACAGAATGATGCTTCTAAGAATGTTTTTCTGAGCTGTGTATATAACATGCACAGTTTCATTTGTTAATAGGATTTCAGGCTTAGTTAGCTTATTCCCACATGAGCTATGATTAGGTGAAGAAAAAGAAACCAAGCTGATTTTAGTCACATTTTCAAACAGAAATGTTTATAACTTCTACATTATTAAGCATGAGTTTGAAGAGGATGTAACACCTTTACCACAATTAATCACTTTAATACACACCGTGCTTTTGCCATTTTAAAGTCTTGTAAGACTCAAAGAAGTAAGCTTGAATCATCCAGACTTTCTGGAAGCACTAAACTTTTGTGGACACAATAAAGTGAAAGAAAGAAAGGAACTTGAATGTTTTCCTTGTTAATATATTTCTCTTTGTACAGCATTCAAATGGAAGCTATTAAATTAACTCATAAACACAGTTCCCTGAACCATTTAAAATATTTTGCACTTGCTTTACTGTCAATAAAGATGAAATGGAGTATAAATACATCTTCATATATATGCTAGGTTTTCCTTTTAAAAGAAGTACACAGCAGGAGGTGAAATTAAGAGGTGAAAAGGGATAAAGATTTGGTCCATGACTCCAAAGACCAGTAATTTTCGTTGTTAAGAGGAGATATAAAAATTATACTGACATTCTGTATAAATGTGTGCATCTACAACATCTATATACAGAATAGAAATGTGTATGGTACATTCATGAAATTAACACATTTGTATTTCCCTTGTTCATAAGCAACACAATAAGGTTTTTGATGCAAATTATGGTTATTTGCAATTTTTTTGAAAAAACAACACAACCAATCATCTATACAGTATGGAACACAAGTGCAAAGTATTGCCCTGGACTTTAGGCATCTCCAAAGTTGTTTTCATCAAACTCCCCTGCCTCTCAACCCTTAAAATGACTTTCCCCAGGAGGAAAAAATTGAGTGAGTTCTCCCAAGCGAGTCCAGGAACCTTAGCTCACATTTTACATAGAGTACACCAATGTTACACACCTCAAAAACTCTATTTTGTTTAACTGGCATTGTGGCTTCAGGGATGTGCCACGGACATTATATTTTCAATAACCTAACCTTGGACTTTGTAATTTTGAGTGGGAAGGTTTTCCAGCTTGTGGATGTAGAGCAGAGCACATAGTTTTGGCTGCTTCAGTGTGATCGTCTTCTGTTCTTTCTGACTGACTGACCCATTTACTCACTCAGTCAAACTATATGTTCCAGACAACCCACCGTCACAGCAGAAATCATATTACTTTTCAGAATATGTGATTCAGGCAGATTTTTGTGTCTGAGAAACCAGACTTGGAAATGAAAAGCATGCTTATTTTCTGAACCTCTGGGATTTGAGAGAATTGTGCGACAATCATACACAAGGGAGCACTTAAAAACACCTTTTACTAATTGCTATAACACGTAGTCCTGTCATCAGCAATATTCTCGGACATTTCGATGATTGCAAAACAGGAGTGTCGTAAAGGCGTAATCCAATATGATTTGATTACTGTGACATTCTGAAAATTATACACTGTCAAGCCAACCATTCATGGGCAAAATGCTCAACATAAAAGAAATGTAATGACAAGAAA
The DNA here is from genome assembly GCA_023846285.1 of Phrynocephalus versicolor. Classification (NCBI taxonomy): domain Eukaryota; kingdom Metazoa; phylum Chordata; class Lepidosauria; order Squamata; family Agamidae; genus Phrynocephalus; species Phrynocephalus versicolor. Next base: position 30,769,798 of record JAHTLZ010000237.1, on the reverse strand, counting down.
CAGTTAACCACGAGTAAGAAGAAAGCAGTATATAATTGGGGAATGCAAGGGTATAGGCAGCTGCCCCTTATATATACTTGCACCCTCCTCTGAATTACTACTTTGAAGGCATCAAGTCTTAAAATAAAATCGAGAAGACTTCACATAGAAAGATTGGCATTCCTAAGTTCTGTTATTGTTTTGCACAAGCATTATTTAAATTATCTAAACTTCCTAAATCAGACAAAGCCCTTATTAGTTCAAGTACCAGCAATCTGTTTTTCAAATTATAAAGTGCTGAGCCTAGACATTTGTTCAAACCTCTGTGCTACTGGGAAATACAATTGCAAGAAAAAGTATGTGAACCTTTAGGAATTTCATGGTGTTCTGCGTTAATGTGTCATACATTGTGATCTGGTCTTCCTCTAAGAGAAGTGTGTTAACAAATATGTTGTTGTTGTTCAGTCGTTCAGTCGTGTCCAGGCCTTCCTATCTTCCACTGCCTCCCGGAGTTTTGTCAAATCCATATTGGTTGCATGGATGACACCGTCCAATCAACTCATTCTCTGCCGTCCTCTTTTCCTTTTGCCTTCGATTTCCCCCAACATTAGGGACTTTTCCAAGGAGTCCTCTCTCCTCATGAGATGGCCAAAGTACTGGAGTCTCAGCTTCAAAATCTGTCCTTTCAGTGAACATTCGGGGTTGATTTCTTTCAGAATGGATAGGTTTGATTTCCTTGCAGTCCAGGGGACTCTCAAGACTCTCCTCCAGCACCACAGCTCAAAAGCATCAATTCTGCGGCGATCAGCCTTCTTTATAGTCCGGCTTTCACTTGCATACATCACTACTGGAAAAACCATAGCTTTGACTATCCTGACGTTAGGTGGCAAAGTGATGTCTCTGCTCTTTAGGATGCTATCTAGGTTTGCCATTCCTTCCCTCCCAAGGAAATACACTATATTACAAATATAATGTGCCTAAAATAATAACACACAAAAACACACAAATTCGAATCTTTCATGTCTTTATTGAACACATTCATTCAACATTCAAAATGCAGGAATACAAATCAAAGGATACCATCAAGTGGTTATCCAAATTTCTCTTGAATGCTTCTATGTTGGAGCACTCACCACCACCTCTCAAGATAAGTGCTTCCATTGCCAAAGTAACATATTGCATTACTAGACCACGAAATAATTTAATGTCAATTGTAATTCATTCAATTGTGTTATAAATGAAAAAGTCTATGCAATTAGCATAGGAAAGTGTAAGAATAAGTCAGGATCGAGTGTACCCTGATTATTAGGGGCAAAATGTATGAAAATGGAAATAAATGGCAACCATTTTAAAGATGGATATCCAATTATTTTTCCATTAGGAGTACTTTATTTCCACCTGAATATATTTGAGATACGTTAATGTTTAAATACTTGAAATGGCAGCCTATCACCTTCACAATGAAATCTTTAAAGCGATAAAACCTGAAGAACCCCAGGAATGAAGCTAACTCATTCTTAAAGGTCATCTACCTGAAAAATTCCATTGCCATATAACAGTGGTACCTTGTATAAAGGAATTAATTCGTTTCAAATGACATTATGTTACGCAAATTTTCCTTTATACAAGTTTCCCATAGGAATGCATTGAAAACGGAGTAATCCCTCATCACAACCATTTTATGTTGTACGGATTCGCCCCATATCACCCAGAGATAGGGAGAATTTGTTAAGCAAATTCTCCCTATCTCTGGAATTTTTTATGTTGTACAGATTTTAGGGTATACAAACCATTTGTTAGACGAGGGTCCACTATATATGGATCTTGTTCTGTATTCAGAACAGGAGAGGTCCTCCGCATATTTACCAAGAAGTAAGTCCTGCTGAATTTAGACTGGACACTCTTTCTAGCAACAAACTCCTATCTTAGTCATCTGGGCTGCAACTATTTGCACATTTGTTTGGAACTAAAGTCCCTGAACACAACTTTGTCCACCTGAGTAAACATCCCGGGGTAGGGGGGGCTACACAACACAAACATAATTTTGCAATTATGTATTGGTGCTGCATGTTTTGCCACAACCTATCGATGGATTTGCTATCTTTAAATGAATTTTGCAATTTGTTTTTTAATTCCTGCCCATCTCTAAACAGAACTTTTTTAAAAAAAAATGGCCCTGATTATCAGTATTTAAGAATCTTTGGAAAATGAATATTCTATTTCTTTACCTATTTATAGATAGAAGTACCACTAGGGAAATTTCCAGATATGAAAGTTTCAAATGGATAATTTTAAACCAGCTGTTTTTTCACACGAATCATACCAAATCATAGTTCAATGCTAAAAACAGAGCATTGCTTCATACTCTGATTAGAAATAACTACATAGTGAGTATATCAGGCAAAATTTATATGCCGGCTTTCTCCAGACAAAGCGACCCAAGGAGGCATGCAAAGAATTGCGTGAACAAAGTACTATAACATTATAACATTACTAAAAATAGATGTTGAAAATAATTAAACATACAGTATTAACCATTTTAAAATAAGATAGCTGGGAAATAGTCGTTGAGAAGACTTTCCCCGGATCTACACCATGTATGCATGTGAGAGGAATGGGGCCAAGGGAAAGGAAATTCCCTAAGGAGTTTAAGGGTGCATACAGTGCATACGGTGTGTGAACCCCTTTCTGTGGCAGTCAGTGCAAGTGGCAAAATGACGTCAGGCTAAGAGTAGCAAAATATGACCTATAAAACCGGCAGCAGTCAACAATAATTAGGAATGCATTAGGATAGTAGATATGGCAAACCAAAATGATTAATCACACACCAAAGTGGTTGATGAGGGCTGCCCGGATCATTTAAACTCTAAGTTCATGTCTGAGTTCAAGTTCAAGTGGGAGGAGTCACCAGGGCCCGCTCAACAATAAATACATGAACACCACGTAGCCATTTGCACTTTCAGACCCCCTTGCAGGAGAAAAGAGCACCAGTGACATCCTGAATTTAAGACAATTAATTGTGGCCCAATTTAATCCCACAAACGTGTCTTGACTCTTTATTTCCGGGATGGGTGGACAAAGGCCTTCCCTGAAGAATTTTAAAATATGGATAGTGTCAGATATTAGTTAGTGAAATATATATATTAGACAGGATGTTCTATATATGTTTGATATGTATTTAATTGGTTTAAAGATGGAGTCTGTAAAAAGTGCAAAGTCACAGTGACTCAATGTATAGTTTTTTTCTAATGGAGTACAGATGTTAAGAATTAACATAATGAATTTTGGCTGATGCAAGAGGTTGCAATAGCTATGAGGTAATGTCAGTTATGATTGGACAGACATGTATAAAAATGTTCTATAAATCATTGTTCTTTGGGCCTTCCATGAGTAAGGCACCCACTTTGTTTCTTTGTCATATATTTTTTCTAAGCACTGTATGCTATTATGCTGTTATGCTGTTGAATTTTGTATAAATGTACTAATGTGATTTTTCCCTATGCTTTGTTGAACTCTGTAGAAGTTCTGTGATGCTGTGATATATTTTTGTACAGTTTGTAATATAGCTGTTTGGTTTTAAGAAGACTCTGGCTAACTATTTATTCAATAAGTATTGCTTCTGCTGGCTGATCAAATAGCACATACTCTGACAGATAGGCTCATATAGGGGATACAGTCCCTACAATTGCTGAGTTGGAGTAGGCCCTCCGTAAACATGGGACAAGCATTTTATCTAGTTTGCACTAGAGCCTTCCCTCCAAGCCTTCTAACTAGTCTGGAATTTTTCTGTTGAGGATATGACTTATCTAAAAGACAGTAAGCCTGATGGAAACAGGCAACCAGAGTACAGACAGTCTCTGTATGATACAAATCAGCCACAAGGATGATGGAAGAAGATGATTGAAACAGCGGTTGGGAGACAGAGTGTCTGAGGAAAGGGACAGACAATATACAGTAAGTTCTTTGTTTCAGAGGGAAAATAGTGTGGGTACTGAAATGCAGTGAGTTGATAAGAGCATGTCAAAAGAGCACGTTGGTCAGGCCAGGAGTCCATAGAGTCAATCATTATCCAGCTTCTTCAGGGGTGCATGCAAGAAGACCCAGAGTGAGTGTGATTTATACTGCCAGAAGGCAGTAGTTTCAGTTGAAGGTGCCATTTCCCATCTATTTGGCAATGGAAACAAATGTATGGCACATTCAATTATGACCAGTCTTGTGATGCAACAACCCCCCCCCCCCACCAATCCCACTCCAAACAGCATTGACCGAGAACGCTAGGGGTGTATCTAAACTGAATATCTCATGGATGGGACAAACCATCTAAATCTCACCAACCCAACCAACGCTCTATTGGAATGAATTCATGAATCAAGTGGGTGGGTGTGATCAACGCAGTCAGCATCACTTCCAGAATCATGCACACATTCTCCAGCAGCATGGGATTGTACGAAGTGGAAGAGGCTCCTTTCCTTGAAAGGTGTTTGGTCCTGCTTCAAGGTAGGCATGGTCTTGACAGGCTGAGGCAAGGGTACCAATTGAGAGACACAGCCAGGGGAGGCTAAAGTCAGGGTCCAGACATAAAACAAAGGTCAACCAAACAGAGTCCAACTTCATAATCAGGTAAGCCTAAGTCAAACCAGTCTGTAACTAATAGGAAAGAATCTGGGAGAGTTGAACAAGCATAGTCAAGCCATTCCTAAGTCCATACGCACAGCTCAGAAGTCAACAACAAGGCTACAAAATCAGACGTGTAGAGCGAGAAGAGATGTCTGCAACAACTCCTTCTTCTTCTCCTCCTCCTCCTCCTCCTCCTCCTCCTCCTCCTCCTTCTTCTGAATGGCAAAGCAGGGCCAAAGCTGGTTATGGAGCACAGTTGCAACCGTTTAGTATGCTAAGCTCACTGGAAGAATTTTCTTTCAAGGAGACTCCCCTAGCTTGAGGAAGCTTCTTCACAAAATAAATCTTTCCTTGTAGCTGAGCACTTTGCCCCAGGGGAGGGGGGTACTTACTTTTCATCCCATTGCATTCTTATGGGCTGGGAAGAGGTGCAGCCTCATCTTCCAACTCATGCACTGAGCTGCCTTCAAAGGTCATGCACAGGGACATAAGTGTTCCTCGATCACAGTAGGTTCAGGGGTCTCCAGCTCACTCTCACTGAAGGGCTCATCAGGCAGGGCCATGATATAGATATGTATTTAGGGTATCCATTTGTAAGAAGTGTGAAACTTTCTCCCTCTCAATATGCATGCTGCTTCGCTTCAAAATGTTTGCATTCCAACAGTGGGTGCTGTCACAATCAATATGGTTCCGGCTAGGGATATTGGATAAAAGGAATGTCCGAGGTTCAGGCCACAGGATGGTGCACTTAGGAGACATGTAGAAGCGGTGTTGTCTCAAGTGAGGAAAGACATTTGTTTTTCACAGCACATGGTTTTCCTCACCTCTGTATCATGTACTCCATTACATTTTGTTTCATGACTGGTTACTGGAAGGCCAACATAGCTTTAATTGCAAGTATGATCATCAAGACACTTATTTCCGACAACAGTTGCCAAGTGGGAAGAAAGCAGCTCAACATGGGGAATATGCATTTCCGTTCATGTCTAGTTTCACCCGGAGGGGCCCAAAAGTCCATATTTAGCTAGAGCTTGTTCACACCAACTTAAGTGTTTTTTTCCTATTGACAATGTAAATCATTCCATAAAATAATTTGTTTTGTTGGACTCAGAATTTATATTTTTTTTAATTCTTAAATAAAATGCAGAACACTTTGTACAGGACATGCTATGCTTCTCTTAGCAAGATTTACAATGAAAATCATGGTATTTTTTTTTCCTGAGGAGGAATTCAGTAAGGAACAGGTGGCACTCTCTACATGATGCTTTTATTTGATTCAAGTATATTAACATCTACATGCTTTTATATAATAATCCAATCTGGAAAACATTTTGCAGTTTCTAACAAATACATTTTCACCTTCATTCAGTTTTCCTCAGTTCAAAAGTAATTGGATTAATATAGTCTAATATGTCTGCCAGTCTAAAGAAATAGAGGCAAACAGCAAAAAGGGGAAAGACAAGATATCTCTTCAAGAAGATCCAATAGATCAAAGGGGAAATTAAAGGTTAGATTATGAATGCTGAATGACCAACAGAGAAGCATACTATCTGACAAATAGAAAATAAAGAGAAGGCAGAAACAGCATACTGAAGTCCTATACAGAACACAGAAAAGGATGACTGGCTTCTTTGAAGATGAATCATATGATGAAGAACTTTTGTTTCTAGAAAGTGGAATAAAAGTTGCCTTGAAAGCATTAGGAAAAATATAAATCACCAGGAGTAGATGGAATATTGATAGAACTACTTCAAACCACAAAGACTGTCAAAATCCTAAGAAAAATATGCCAACAACTGCAGAAAACAAAACAATGGCCTACAGACTGGCAACATTCAATATGCATTCCACTCCCAATTCATTAGATGCCAAGAAGTGCTGTATAGGACCACTGCTCTAATTTCACATGCTAGCAAAGTGATGCTCAAGGCGTTGCAACAAAAGCTTATTGCTTATATGGCATGAGACATGCCTGATGTTCAAGATGGATTCCAAAAAGGAAGAGGAACTTGAAATCATATTGCAAATATTCGTTCGTTATTGGAATGCATCAAAGAATTTCAGAAGAAGATCACGGTCTATAAATTACAGCAAAGCCTTTTATTATGTGGAAAATGAGAAACAATGGGTGGTTCTGAAAGACATGGGTGTGCCACAACACTTGATTGTCTTGATGCGTAACCTATACTGTGGATAAGAAGTTGCCCTTAGGACAGAATATAGAGAGGCAGAATGGCAAAGATGTCAGACAAGCAATGGTGCATTTTATCTCCTTATCTGTGCAATCCCTGTGCAGAATGTATCATGTCCCTATGCAGAATGTATCATGTGGAAAGCCAGATTCAGAAGGAGGAGCAGGAGTGAAGGATCACTGAAGAAACATCTATATACAGATGACAATATCTTACAGTCTCCTTTAATGGTCATTTTCTCTCATTCCTTTTATTTTCCAGGGCGAAGTAAGAAAACAGAAGATTCAATTACAGTGGACCCTTGTATAACAAACAGCTTGTATAACATAAAATTTGTACAACATAAAAATTCCAGAGATAGGGGAAATTTGCTTAACATAAATCGCCTATGGGGAAAATCCGTACAACATAAAAATGGGATTACTCTGTCTTCAATGCATTCCTATGGGAATTTGTATAAAGGAAAATTTGCTTAACATAATTTCATTTGGAACGAATTAATTCCTTTATACAAGGTACCACTGTAGTGGCTAAAGAGAACAAGTGCCAAAAAACAACAACAACACACAGTTGGATTAAACAGAAAAAGGCAGAAAGACTTGTATTTGAGTCAGTGGGACTCCATCAGAGTAACAAACAGGCTGAAAAATGTCTACTTTACTCTTCACAAATCATCAATATGCAAATTTTATGCAACATTCAGTATGTACTCCTGAACCTAGTGAATGTTTTCTATCCTTTCCTACCTAGCAACTTAGCTTTTTTTTACAATTAGATTGTGTTTGTTTAGAACAGGATTAAATTCCACATTTTATAGAATAAATTGTGGATCATGCAGAAGTGCTTCTAGAATTTAAGGATGGTAGTAGACATAATAAAAACGGATTATAATTATTTTTCTTGCTTCATTTTGCTTACAGAATTGAAAACACAAGTTTTAGTATCTGGAACAATTCAGACAATAACCACATACTGTATAATGCAAGATGTGTTTCAATCGTAACATCTAAAAAGACTACCTTATACAGTAACCCCCCGCCGATCGCGGGGGTTAGGGACCCACCCCACCCGTGATGCATGCAAATCTGCGATATGCGGAAGCGGGTGGGGTGGCAGCGAGGGGCGACTGCGTGGTGCGCCACAGCAGCAGGGGGATCTTACCTCCCACCACCGCTGCCCACCCGCTCGGCCCCGAGGCTTCTCGGGGGTGTGTGGAAGGGCAGCGCAGAGCGACCGGATCGCCCGCCACCACCCACCTGTGCAGCCCGGAGGCTTCTCGGGGGTGCGTGGGAGGGCAG